>CM025639.2:965367-1007497 GCA_014621495.2 Entosphenus tridentatus | reverse complement strand
GTGTGTGTGTGTGACGTGTGTGTGTGTGACGTGTGTGTGTGTGACGTGTGTGTGTGTCACGTGTGTGTGTGTGTGACGTGTGTGTGACGCGTGTGTGACGTGGGTACTCTCCTGAGAGTCGACCTGCTTGACTGGCTCACCGTGTGGCACGGCACGTGCTCCGTCTTGCCGTACCCAGGGCGGTGAGTGGTGGTGAGTGGTGGTGGTGAATTGTGGTGAGTAGTGGTGAGTGGTGGTGGTGAGTGGTGGTGAGTAGTGGTGAGTGGTGGTGAGTGGTGGTGAGTAGTGGTGAGTGGCGGTGAGTGGTGGTGGTGGTGAGTGGTGGTGAGTGGTGGTGAGTGGTGGTGAGTGGTGGCACGGCACGAATAACCCCCCCCCTCTCTCTCGCCACTAACGGGGGGAGAGTCGAGCCAAAGGCGCCTTCACGAAGCCGTGCATCAAACACAATGTGTCTACACGTGCCTTGAACTTCTTTCGCGCCGTACGTAGCCAACCGTGCTAATCGGAGATGCCGAGGAAGGACAACAGACTAAACACACACAAAAGCAGTTCGAAAGCAATTAGTTGTCAGTGCTGTTCAAAGTCAGGTTTCACGCACTCGTGTTAACGTAATAATGTGTTAACGTGTTAATGTATTGACGTGTTCACGTTTTAATGTGTTAACGTGTTAACGTGTTACCACCGTCAACCATGGGCCGGCACAGTGGACCCACTGCAGGGGTAGTCCCATGGACCAGAGCTGACAGGACCAGATGAGGTAGCGGAAGTTGAGGAGTACTGATTTATGATTTGGCCAATCCGAGTGAATCATGTGATAGCCGGCACTCACTTCAAGTCGCTATCGCGTGCATCGCTGTTCTTGGCCACATCAAGAGATTGGAACCGCTATAGTGAAGGCACGTCACGTGGTGCTGACAAGTGAGCTGCCTGGCCTGGGCTCGTGGACAAGTCACCTGGTGGTGGCCTCCCTCGATACCGTCTCCCTCGATCCTGCTGGGAGCAGTCCACCCAGCACCCTCACCCTCACCCTGCACCCACTCCCTGCACCCTCACCCAGCACCCTCACCCACACCCTGCACCCAGTACCCTCACCCAGCACCAACAAAAACACAACCTGATCTCATCGCTCCATCTCCTCTCTCTCGGGACACCTTTCAATCCTTGGCTGCCACTTTGTTACAACTCTTGACCACTCAATGTGTATCACACATCTCCTGGTTACATACGGCAATGATGCATTTCTTCCACGAATCTTTCCACTTCATTAACAAAAACACGGCAGAACATGCCAATAGCGCGAAATTCACCGGTATTAATCTACGGATCAAATTGCTTGTTTGTTTTGCTTACAAATTTACATCGATGCCACGTAAGGTTCATTATGTTTAGATTCTCTCTCCCCCTACTTGTTCTGGCTGTAATTATTCCGTGCCAGGCCAACTATTGCGAGGCCCGCGGTGTCACAGAGAAGCTGTAACCTTGAAAAGGTCACAGATCATGCCGCCACACCGATTGTGAACGCGAGCTCCGCTTCTCCCCCTTTACCGATGAAGCGATGCTGCTCTCTAAATCACGACTTCATTTTTTTCTCCACCGCCCCTTTACCCACCTTTGCCTCAAGCGTGTTTGTCTTTCCTAAGCGTCGCGACAAAAAGGAGACGCAAAGTACACGCGCACCGATACCATTCGTTGTGTTTGTTCAGTCGGAGGAATGTTTTGAACCCCCCCCCCCCCCAAAAAAAAAAACACGTTCGAGAACGAATGTGCGCACCCCCGTCCGCAGCAGCACGTCGGCGGCCCGCGGGGTTACAAACCTCGCGGAGTTGGGCTCCGTGGGCTTCTCGTGGCCACGAGCCGCGTGCCGGCCAAAGCGAGAGGGCCCATGGGGTGGGGGGGGCATGGGGTGGTGTGGGTGGGTGGGTGGGTGGGTGGAGGCCATGGGGTGGGGTGGGGGGCCATGGGGTGGTGTGGGTGGGTGGGTGGGTGGAGGCCATGGTGTGGGGTGGGTGAGGGGAGGCATGGGGTGGTGTGGGTGGGTGGGGGCCATGGGGTGGGGTGGGTGGGGAGTGGGTCACGTCGGGTAGGGGAGCCCCCACTTTATTTCATGTCAAGTATGCGCTGTAACAGGATATAATGAATCCGCGACAGAATGAATGATAATACAATGTAACACAATTTTTGTTCCTGGGTAGTAAGTGTTATTTTCTAATTGCTTATGACTCAAAAGTACAGAAAATGGCTATTATTCCCCACAAACTTTGCTTTTGTGACCAGGACTTTAAGTGAAGGAATGACACAAATGCACACCACGTTTTCTCATTGAAAATAGGTAAATTTCAAAATATCACTGTCCTGGTCACAAAAGCAAAGTTTGTGGAGAATAATAGCCACTTTCTGTACTTTTGAGGCATAAGCAATTAGGATATAACACTTACTACCCAGGAACAAAAAAATGTTACACAGTGTAATTTATGTTAATATTTTATAACCATATACGGAGTAATTGCGGGTGGCTTTGCCCATATAAGGAATACCGGAACGCGAATCGAAGTATTTTTTTAACGATCCAAACCTCGAACACTGCTTGATCCATGTTGGAACACATAGACACGTGTATTGATTTCTGGATCGAAAGAGGCGATTCGTTGATCTAAAAGCCCCATATTATGCCGCCCATTGACGCCGATTATCTTCCCCTTCGCAAGAACATAACTTGTCATTCATTCTGTCGCGGATTCCTCACATCCTGTCACGGCGCGCGCTTGAAAGGAACAATGTGTTAAAGCAGCGAGGCTCTTCTTTCTATCGCACGCGAGTCTGGTCGTACGTTGCGCCACGAGGTTTACCGTTCAAATGTGTCAGCGGCTGGCGTCACGACCCGAGATGACCTCGCCACGCGCGATCGTGGACCCTGCCAGGCAAGACGCGTGTCCTGTAGTCCGGCAAATTGGGCCGGCCGCCCCGGGCCCCGCACTTTGGGGGGGGGGGGGTAGCGCGTTTCGACGTCACGGCGTCAGATGTGTGATACCATGGGTCCTGACGGTTCCAACAACTAGGAATTACGAAGATGCAAACTTCACTGTATGGGGCAAAGGTGCTGAATTTATGTGAATGCGTTTGTTTCTTGCAGTGTGTACGGATGATTTGTTTTATTACTGGTTATATTAGACATGCCATTTGTAATCTAGCCGTAATTATGTGCTGTCTGCATTTCCTGCATGTTTCGTTCAGTTCTTCTTTAATCCACTTACGGATCGTGATCATAAAATCACATCTAAGCCAGGCTGGTTTCGTGCTCTGTAAAAATTGAATATTTACACTTTTACAAAATTAGGTGGTATACTTTACCCCCGTACATTCGTGACTTTGGAATCACGAGAATTTAACTGATTTTTTTTTACCAACATTTTCCCTTTAACATGTTTATTAATTTGCCACCTGATTTTATTTCAGTTGGAATTGGAAAATGTGGAGGAAACGTCGATAGCACGCGGTGCATTCACGTGATTACACGAGGAGCCACAGGCCGTCTAACTCCACACCATGCACTATTTACACCTAGCACCCACACCCAGCACTCACACCCAATCTCGCCCACGTTCCACCGTGGACGAGATTGACAACGCATCATCTGGTGCTCACTCTCCCAACGTTAACGGACAAACAAAAAACCCACGATAAAATGTCGCACATCACCTCGGAAGGAAGTGGAGACGTTTTCAAAGACAGCAGTTTATTAAAGGGTCGGTTTTTTGTGTATTTATATATATGTATATATCTATAATCAATGGAAAACCATGTTTTTCTTCAGTTAGAATCATCAGCTATGGACGTGCGCCTGTCGCCTGCTTCAGGATCAACGCGAGTCCATTGGGAGCATTTCACATTCCTCTGCAGGTTTATGCAAAAAAAATTGCAAGTTGAAAGCTGAAAATCAAATGCACACCGATCATCTATATTGCTTCAGCATTTAATAACAAAAACACCAACTTGATCAACTTGAAGTTAAATTAACAGCAAGGACAGATTGCTTTGCCCCTAGCCTGTCTAAGCGCACACGATAATTCACACGTCATCATTGAGAAGTAAAAACATTTTAAGATGCCAACACTTTTTGTCGTGTTGTATGGATATTAAATGACTGTGTAGCAAATCCAAACCTTGTAAAAATTAAGCAAACCCCTCTTGGCATATTACCCTTCACGGTCAACATACCTGATTAAAAGTAACTACAAAGCTATTTCAAAATAAATGAATGCAGGGATTTTAAAACCTTCCTTATTGTAAACACAGCATAAATGCATACAACTGCCGTAATTAGGGTAATTTGTCTACTCTTTAAACCACGACCGTGATATGCAACAGTGATACATTATAGAAATATCCCTTAGCAATATCATAATTGATAAATAATTGCAACGGTGTTACAACTCTCTCACAGAGTAAATAAAATGTCTTCTTTGAGTCGTTCCAGCCGAATCCTTTGCAGAGAAGTTCCTGTTTTTTTCAAACATATTTCCGTTATTCATAATAGAGAGATTTTTTTGGGGGGGTTCGATCAGGTAAATAGAATTATCGTTAAATCTGCCACCACCACCCGACACAGCCAATTACCAAGGTGTGTCACGTAAACAAAAACGTGCCATTTCGTTGCTAGTTCTGCACACCGGTTGTGTGTTGGGAGTGTGAACCCACACACATTCACAATTTATTGAGTAAATCACTCTGATATTGACTTAAAACATTTAAACGACGATCTTTCACACCTCCCAATCGCAAGACCATTTTCAAAAACAGAATACAAATTGCACGCGATTGACGGTGCGAGTCCCAATGACGACAGTCGCAGCGCGCACAGCCCACGTGGGTCCGTGCCGTCGGTCACGAGACTCGGGCCACCGGCAATCGGCGTCGACAAAAACATGTTTCTTTTTCACGTTTCAATAAATAAACAAGTCCCCTTCTTTGATGTTCAATAAAGCTACATTCCATAACGCGGCTAAGAAAAAACATAACAGAAAAGCCATTGAATTCGAACAACCCACATACATTATTTGGTTTAAGGATGATGGTGATGATGATGACATTGACAATGACGACGACGACGATGATGATGATGAAATATGAGTAAATCTGTAAATTGCATCAACGCGACAAACCAAATGTTTATATCCCAGGCAATGTTCACGTATAAAGCTCACATGTATCCGATTGTTGACGCTAATCTATTTTTTTTTTAATGAGCTGCCTGTTCACACAGCCTGTTGCTCCTGTTCTCACCCAGATCTCTTAGGATGTGTGACTCGGCAGAGCCGTGGTAGAGGCCGGTGTGGAAAGTGTGAACATTGACCACAATGACCCTGATCCTCTCTGGAAGATTTGCAAGCATATCAACTTGTGGATATCTCGGGCCCAATTGAGCACAGGTGCACCCACGATGCACTCCACTGGTAGACGAGCCGAGAGCACTACAACAATGCAAAAGTACAATGGTAACAAAATATTTGGCTAAACAATGGTTTATACATGGATTGATAAAAAAAAACTTGTGCTTTAAACAACAACAACAAAAAGGACCTGCAAAACAAGCCAGATTATTTCTCTTCCTGATTCAATTGTCACGATTCAGGGTCAAGAAATTAATTCCAAGAATTCAATTCTTGTAAAATCCCTCCCACCGTCTCTTTTTCCCAATTCCCTGTACACCTCGAGACACGTCAACTCTCACCCACTCCTCCGCCGTCACGAGCGCTGCTTGCCGCTGGCAGCTTGGCATTTTAGGACTATTTTTTGGGCTCCGTGCTCAGCAAGCGTAATTTCAAATATATTTAATTGCGGTGAATGTGTCATCCTCTAGTGGCTGGAAGGGTCACCGTGAGCCTACTACATACAACGCAAGACGCGAAACGATGCGTGTATCGCGAGGAAGAAGGACCGGTACTGATGAATCAAGGCGCCGTTACTCCCCCTGGATCCGACGAGGCTGCAGTACACGGAGCAGTGCATCTCATGCAGCCCACTGCTTGTGTGTCGGAAACTTACGTCCTCCAAAGGTCCAGTGTTTAACGGCGGTGAGGATTCCACGTTTTGCCGCTTTGCGATGACGCGTGATGCAGCGGCTGTGATGCCATCATCTTTATGGTGAAAACATTTAAATGGACAAAGAAAAACCTTTTTTTATGCGGGAACAGTGTAACCACTCGCAGTGCGTGTACTGGACACGTTGAGTTGAACTGAGTGATGCGTGTGAGCATGGGTAACACACGGGTGCTGCGCTCCCCACGTTGTTGCTGTACACTCGGCGTGAGCAGACACCTGCGCCTTAACAGACGAGGCGTGATCATGCTGTATAGCTAGCACATGGCATCTACTTTTCACGCACTGATGATGCATTCATATTGTCAATAACTACGACAAACGCATCTCTTCAAGAGCGCAACGCCGTCCACTGTTTTGTTTTTGTTTTGAATATCGCTTTAAATGACACGTTCCCTCATCCCTATAAAATGACACGTGCCTTCATCCCTTGAAATGACACGTGCCTTCATCTCTTTGCCGGCCACCACTGGGGTGAGGGGTGTGGGGGGGGGGCTGCCCATTGCAATTTATAAATCAGAGGCATTTCAAAGTGTTTTCGCGACGGCGTTAAAAGACCGAGGCGGAGAGTTTCGAATTGCAAAGTTGGCGGAGGCTCGCGGCGTTCACTGAGATGCCTCCGAGCTGTCCCACTGGCTGAGGTTCTCCGAGAAGCCGTCGCTGAAGTCCAGCACCTCGGCCAGACTCACCGCACCCCCCATCAGCAGGTCATCATCATGGATCTCCTCCCAGGGGTGACGCAGGGAGCTCACGGCCAGAGCCAGCTCTTCATCCAAACCCAGCGGCGGCTGACTCAGCTGCTGCTGCTGCTGCTGATGGTGGTGGTGGTGCTGCTGCTGCTGCTGGTGATGGTGGTAGAGCTGCTGGTGCAGTCGGCTCTGCTGCACGAGGAGGGAATCGAGGCCCGCCTGCCCGCAGCACCACTCGGACGGGCGGTCGATGTGGTGGCCGTGGATCGTGAGGTCGACGTCCAGCTCTGCGGCCGCGGCCGCCCCCCCGCTCTCCGGCGTGAGCGGCGGACTCAGCTCGAACTCCCCGAGCCCGCCGAGGTCCCCGTGGAACATGTCCTCCAGCACCTGCTGCCAGTCCAGGTCGGCCCGCAGGCGGTCCCCGGCGCGGTCGTCCGGGCCAGCGAACGGCGACGCGGGGAGGCGGACGGGGCTGGAGGTCCGGGGCATCTTGCCCAGCCTCTTGGGCAGCGGCTGCTTGCGCTTGCTGCCCCGGGGGTCGTCGGCCAGGCAGGGCCCGTGGGCGGCCCCCGGCAGCGGCGTCTCCCAAGCGGAGCCGTAGTGCCGAGCGTTCCACATGCCGCTCTTGCCCGGAGCGGGCGGCGCGGGCGCGGAGACGCCGCCGCCGCCGCCTCCGCCGGCGCCGTGGAAGTTTGCCGGACCGACCCTCCTGCGGCGTCTCACCATGCCGTTCTCGAACAGGTCGGCGTACTGCGGGTCCATGGCCCAGAATCCCCCCTTGCCCGGCTCGTCCTTCTGCCGGGGAACCTTCACGAAGCACTTGTTCAGAGACAGGTTGTGACGGATTGAGTTCTGCGAATGAACAGAGACCCCCCCCCCCCCGCGGTATTAACAACAAGGGCCATTTGAAAATGGCACGAAGGCGACGGACGACTTTTGCTTTTTAAAGCAAAAGTCTTGGAGGTGTCCAGCTTATAAAGTGAAGGTAGCGGTCGTGTAGCGGAAGCGTAGAGGTAGCGTAGTGGTAGCGTAGCGGTGGCATAGCGGTAGTGTAGCGGTTAGCTCTATGCTGCATTATGAACATGGTGACCCGAGTTCGATTCCCGCTCAAGGCCAACACCGGCGACGATTATCTGAGCCAGTTCTGGGCCTCCCCAAGGTCGACTCAGCCACCAAATGCATACGTGAGTGCGGTTTGTGCAAACATTGCCACCGGGGAGACAAAGGCGGCCGGGCGTGGTGCTCGCCACCTACCCCCTCATGCGTCATGCCGGCCTTCATAGGTACTCGCTAACAACGCTTGCCCCAACAGTCTGTTAAAGCTGTACGAGGAATCTTTGTCTTTGGTCAGAACTGTGGAACTTTTCTGACACCAGGGCACACGTTTGGGGTGCATCTTACTCTCCGGTTCGTCTCACAATCCGGAGAGCGCGCCAGTAGGTGAGCGAATGCCAGCGCGCGTCTCTCTCTCTGTAGACGAACCCCGGCCATCCCCGGCAGCGGACTCGCACGGAACCGACGTGCCCCCCGCGTGAACCGGCGGGGGGGGGACAGGGGGCCGCATGAACGAATTCCTTCTCCTCCCAACACCGACGACGGCGCCGCCATCGTCGTACGGGAGTCTCGACGATTAAAGCCAAAAAAAAAACAACGGATCTCGACGCAGCTTTAACAAACAAAAAATCAGCCGCTAAGAATGTGGACGCCTTTGTAGTCGCACCGCTTCGCAGAGGTCCAGAAATTCAAAGCGCTCACAAATGGCAACCCCGCGCCCACGGGTTCCCTGCGGCACGGAGCGGCAGCGTCTTCTTCTTCTTTTTGGAGTGTTTTTGGCGCATCGCATGATCAATTTAAATGGCGTCTAATTATGACGGGCTTTGAAGCCTCTCCACTGGGCTTGACTCACAATGGCGAGCCTTCAATGAGAGGGCCGCAGCAGTCGCTCCTCCTCTTACACACCCTTCATCTATTATTTGTATCTCATTAGCGGCACTGCAACAGCCCGCAAGCCCACGGACTGTCCAACCTCCCAACCTCAAAACCTGAGGAAATTGCCCGCGCCTTACTTAATCACCAATGCGACGACCGGCCGACACGAGTGGTACGAGTTGGATGATGATTTTTTATTACTATTATACGTGGCCTAGTGGAAGCTTTGCTTGTCGCGGAGGTCCGCAGTTCGAATTCAGCGGCCGCCCCGATAATTACTGCGGGGGCAATAACCGCGATAGCACCGCCACCCGCGTCACAGTCGATGTTAAAGATCCCCCGGCGTCGTTCGCGAGAGCCGACCCTCGTGCGCCGGCATCACCGTAGAAATGGGCGCCACGGTGGCTAGGAGATGTTAACTACCTCGCCTGGTACACAGGAGGTCGTGGGTTCGATCCCGACCCTCACGCCTGCTGCTGCATGTTTGGAGTCTGCGTGTCTCTCTCCCCCTGGTCGTGTGGATTTTTCTCCGGGTCCTCCGGTTTTTCCCTCCACATTTAGAATGAACGTCAGCACGCGTTTAGAGTATTTGGCTGCTGCTATAAATGTCCACACGTCGATGAGCCACTCCGTTCAGCTATCATTCGTCATAGCCAAGGCGCTTGTTAAAAAAAGAGCTATATAGCTCAGTGGGGCCTTACCTGGTAAAATAAAAAAATGTGTTTACAACTTTCATTCACCACGTTCGAAATTTTGCCTCAATTGGGATTAGACGCACACGGGCACGGCGGCAACCGTGGCCCCTCGACCGGCAGCAGACTCACGCCCCAGGTCGCTCGTGCGAATGAGACTCCTGCGGCAATGTTGAGTGTTCTCACGCTGGGTCTGAACCGAGGTCGCCTGGCACGGTGGTTGTAATCGCCAGCGGAACCTCGCGCGGTACTCAAGTTGTGAACGTTGTGTGTGGATTTACTCTCCAACACACCGAGATGCTGAACTCGTATACCAATTGTCACGTTTTGTTGACGTGACAGACGGGTAGTGGTGGGTTAACAACACATTTGGGTTAACAACACATGTTTATGCAATCTAACCCAAATAATCCCTTTACTATGGACAGGCTGCCGCTGCCGCTTGCGTTGAGAAGACGCGGGGCGGTGCAAGTCCGACCTGGACGGCGGAACTCCACCGAGCGACTGCAGCTTCGTTCACTCGAGCGGCGACCGCGTTGGTATTTGTTTGACGACTTCATACGTGTGTCGTGCGCAGTCGATGCATTTGCCAGTGGAAATCGTTTGAATGAGTGCACCTGCACGTGTGGCTTCTGGGTTCCAAGACCCGACTCATTTGCAGTGTCAAATTCCGGCTATTACTGTTTATAGCAACAATGACTAATTAATGAGGTGGTGGTGGTGGTGGGGGAGTGGTGGAGCAGTCGTTAGCGCACTGCACGGTGAACCCACGGATGTGGTTCACATCCGTGGCGTGTGATATTTTAACCGGTCCTCCACATTTGACCTGCGTGGTGAAGTATGGTCAGCCAACTCCCCTGACCGACACGGCACGGTAAGCCCGTTATCCAGCAATGGGTTGCCTAAAGGCCGTAGAATTATAATCATCAGTAACAGATTAATGGACAATAACTGTAAAAAAAGTGCACTGCTCAACAAGGCAAACGTAGCATAATTATGTTGTCCTAAGTGTACGTTTAGAGGAGTGCTTGCTAATTGGCAATGGGTTCCTTGCATCTGAGCTATGATTGTGTTATGTATTATATAATGCCGTGTGAAACTAGAATGCTTATCTAACAAAGAATATCTTTGCCATCTGACAGTTCGCCAGAATGAGTTCAAGCAAGCCTGACTGCTGATGAGACACTGGATGTCGAAACCGGTCCAGAGTTTGCTCGTATCGAACCAATGCCGCAAAAATGATGCACTCGCAGAAAGTCTTTTGGCTGATGGGATGTCTAAAAAATACTTTGATTTGTTTTTATGTGGAGGGACAAATATGGAATGGAATACAGTATCGTCTGCTCGTTCAGCTTGGAATCTCAAGTGGTTGGGGGCTCCACGGTGGCTAGGAGATGTTAACTACCTCGCCTGGTATACAGGAGGTCGTGGGTTCGATCCCGACCCTGACGCCAATATATGTGAAGTTTGCGTGTCTCTCTCCCAGTGGTCACGTGGACGTTTCTCCAGGTCCACGTGATGACAATAAGCCACTTGGCCGAGCTCTCGTTTGTGATAGCCAGCCCACTGCTGAGAAAGAGCTCCATAGCTCAGTGGGGCCTTACCTGGTAAAATAAAAAAATTGGTTTAATTCACTTTTTACTTCAAGTCCTGTGCAGATGTGCGGCAGACAGGGACCGCGCGAGTGGCGATCGCGGCAGCTGAGCGTGGTAGAGACGCACGCGTCCAGTGCACTGTGCTTGCCATCTGTTGTGACTGCAGCAGATTACGTTACACGCCCCGCACACAGCCCCGAGACGCCTCCCGTCACAGCGAGACCACGGGTGCGCTATGACCACCACCACCAGCAGCAGCAGCAGCACAGCACGCAGCCTCGCTCCCCCGTGGGCAGCACGTGTCGCGCGCACGCCGCCTGCGTGGTGCTCTGATGTCGTCAGAGCTTCATGTCTGCCGCTGAAGCTGTCCGAGGCAGGGCTCCAGAAAATATTCCTACATGTCCCCACCCCCACCACCACCCACCACCACCCACCACCTTATCCCATTGGGCTTTGAGGGTTAGGGGTAACTGGAACTAAACTATTCTAGGGGAAATTGAAGCCTGCAAAAATTAAGCCCTGCAATAATGTAATTGCACAAGCTGCAAGCATCATTACAGCGACACAATGCATGGTACATATAAGCTGTATAATACAGCAGAAGCTGAATACAAGCACACCTGATGTAAGCACAGAGCAACACCGTGCTGATGGGGGAGGGGGGCCATAGGGCCGCTTCTGATATAAGCACACCCCTGTGAGCACAACTCTCGCGCCTTGCTCCCAACACGCGTGTGCTTGTATCAGATGTCTGCCATTCTGAAAGTCCACATCTGACATGGTGACAGCTACCCACAGGTACTGTGTGCATCATAGACAAGTCGTTATTATCTCGACGTGTCCTATGGGATTGCGAGAGACAACAGCAACAACAATTCGCCACGCACTTGCACGGAGTAGAATCCCTTCGACATCGAGGAGGGGACAGCGTGGCAAGCGTGGAATGGCCATCATTGCCCCAACGCCTTGCGCGAGGTCGTTACGAGCGTGACTCATCAGGGAGACAAAGTGCAGACCTCTGAACGATAGCTGGGCATTCTAGATTTGAAGTTTTCGTGACTGCAAGGATCCAAACTCTTTGGTTCTTTCGGTAACGTCACGTAGGTAAAAAATAAATCACGACATTTCGGACGCAACACGAGCGTCCGTCATCAGGTGGAGTAGGCAAAAGAGCTGCTGATTTAATTTATTTTTTTACCTACGTGACTTTACCGAAAGAACCAAAGAGTATGGTTATCTGGGCAATTGCAGCCTCCTTTTACATTGGGCTGATTCTGTAGTAATATTATTCTTGTATGCAAATCGGCCATGGAATGTGTTGAAGTGTCACGATTGGCATTAACTGTGTTATATCTTTGCTCTTCCAAAAAAATATGTGAATATTTGAATAAATGTACACTGTGCTGTAGTTGAATATCAGAGGTTTCACTTCGCTTTATGATGGTCATGACGGTTTTTTTGTTACATAAATCATGAAATGAATAAAATCACCAACTTTACATAATATCTTATGAGGCCAATCTTCATACCAAGTACATAGCGGTACAACTGCACTCGTAATAATCATGGTCACTGCACTGTCCTTAAAACGTTGCTGAGCAGTGCGAGTCGGGCGCACATGATGGTTTGAATGGCTCGATTGATTTAAGGCAGTGGTTCTTAACCTGGGGGGGGGGGGCATCACCCCCTGGGGGTGCAAGATGCCCCTTCTGGGAGGGGTAGCGAGAGACGTGGGCAGATTGTTTTTTTTAATAAACCATCGAAACACAAATCAAGCACGGAGCACTAAGTAACAACTTACTTTGTTTCATCAAACCCTCCATGTGGTTATTAACGTTTGACATTTGTAGTTTGTTTACGATGGAGAACCAAAGGGGTGCACGGCTGCACAGTCAAGGTCAAGAACCGCTGAGTTAAAGGGTTTCATTGACCTGCTCACGACCACCACTGGGGGGGGGGGGGGGGGGGGGGGCCCGGGGCCCCCCCTGGCCCCCCCGGGGGGGGGGGCCCGCCCCGCCCCCTCTGCCTCCCCCCCCCTCTGCCTCTCCCCCCCATTAACGTCACCCCCCACCCACTGGGCCCCCCGCGGTGTCCACTGGGGGGCCCCTCTTGGCCGAGGCGGCGCCAGGGACGACCCGTGAAGCGCCTTCGACTTTACGAGACTCCTCGCGAGGTGCGCGTCTCTGCCTCTCTCTCTCTCTTTACATCGCGGGAAGTCGTGGGGACGTGGTAACGAGGGCTGCGTATTCATCATATTCTCGTGATCGTGCCATTCATTATTTGTTGGTATCTTTTTTTTACCGAACCTCACCTTCGCGATAATAGCAATGCCCGGAAATGCTTCGATTTAAATAAAATGTATAATCCGTGAGAATGCATTGAAGCCACCGAACCAACAACAACAAAAATTAACTATATATTTAACCATGAGGGATTGTAAGGACGTCTAAAACAATTAGATTTTTGTTTGTGTATCGTCAACACTGCGCTCTTGGTACGCTTCGTTCAAGGCACCACGTTTAGGAACTAGGCACAACCAGTCACAGCACATCACTCATTCAATATCAACCCACTCATACAAAACACAGCTCCACTAGCTCGTACACTGATACCCATCAGTGTGCACTATACGCTACACGGCTAGAAGCCACAAATATTCCCCATTGGGAACCCCAAAAACCCCCAACACCGTTCCCTCCGCCTTGGAACAGCAACAACCACAACATCAACAAGTCATTGAGCGCATCTGCACATGATCACCACACACACACACACAAAGATCCCCCATGTAGCCTTAACAGACTGTTGGGGCAAGTGCTGTTAGCGAGCACCTCTGAAGCCTGGCACGGCACACGAGGGGGTGGGTGGCCAGCACCACGCCCGGCCGCCTTCGTCTCCCTCGTAGCGATAGTTACTACACACACCGCACCAGGTACTCATTTGAGGTTGGGTCTACCTAGGGGGGGGCCAGGACCGGTTCAGATAATCGTCACCGATGTTGGCCGTGAGCGGGAATCGAACTCGGGTCGCCGGTTTCGTAGCGCAGCGTGGCGCCAACCACTACACCACCGCTCCCCGTCGCACACACACAGCCGTGCACACAGACGCACACACAGACGCACGCACGTACGCACCCGCCACGTGGGGTCGGCGTGGCGGTAGTAGCAGAAGTTGTCCATGATCCACTTGTAGATGGAGGCCAGCGTGACCTTGCTCTTGTGCGTGGAGCGCATGGCCATGCAGATGAGCGTGGCGTACGAGTAGGGCGGCTTCACGCTGGCGTCCGTGCGGTAGTCGACCTCGTCCGGCGCCGGGCTGGCCGCTCGCCCCCCTCCCTGCTGCTCGCCGGTTCCCTCCCTGCTGCGACCGCACGCCGGGCGCTGCGGGGTGCACGCGGGGGTCCCCCTCGCGCCCGCCGTGTCGCCGGCCGGAGGCGAGCACGGCGCTGGCCCCGACCTCTGCTGCTGCTGCAGTTGCAGCTGCTGCTCGTCCTGCAGCAGCAGCAGCTGCTGCTGCAACTGCTGCAGGCCGCCGCTGTTGCCACCGCCACCGGGGGACACTTGCGGAGCCCGCAGGCTCGAGCCCTGGATGGAGAACTCTTGGAGCCACTGCAGGCTGGTGAGGCTGTCGTCGAGACAGATCCCACCGCCGTCTCCTCCTCCTCCTGCTGCTGCTGCACCGCCGCCGCCGTCGGCTCTCGCCGCCCCGCGAGCTTCATCCTCGGCGCCGGGGGGCAGAGGCTGCCAGCTTTGTTGGAAGCGAGCGGCGATTTGGAGCAGAGCGGGCATGGGCATGGTTTCTCCTCCCTGGCCACGCTCGACGAACCTGCGGCAGCGCGGGTTTATTTTGCGTCAAGTTTTTTCGTTTTGAACCACCGTGGACACAGACAAGGGAATCGAGACTGCTCGGCGGGGTCGCGTGTAAATGCAACGAACAGCACTAACTGGGACACGTGCCCAAAATTAAGGGTGACCGGCTGCCAAGGCCCGTGGTGGAGGAGGCCGTCGAAGGTTCTCGGGCAGGAGGAAGCAACGGGCAAAGCACGCGAATAAGAAGGCCTGATGCTAGATTTAGAATCAGTCTTGAGCTTTAATTTAACAGAAGATGCAATCATATCCAGGTCATCATTGGAGAGGAGACCACTGGTGTTAAATTGATTCTTATTGGTCAATACAGGTCACCTAATTATCATGATGAGATTTTTATCTTTCTTTCAATACAGATCTGAAGGCCGATCTGAAAACATCACGACATGAAGCAAAAACACCTGAGCAAATACCACGTTCTTGAACGTAAATATGTAACCAGTAACAAAGATACTAAAGTACAAAAAACCGGTAAACATTGCAAATACGTGCTAGATGCTTTACATGTATGTGATAGAATAAATGAGAGTCCACAATGTAATTGAATTCCACCTGGTTGACAGGACACACAGGGAACAATAAAGAGCCCTACATTATAATAAAAGGCTTTTTTGGGTTAGATTACGTAAATATAAATGTGTCGTGAACCCACCACCAACCGACACAGCCAATGAGTGAGGTTTGTCACGTAAGCAAAACGTGGCCAATTCGTTTTCTACTTTAGGCCACCGCCAGTGTGCTGGAGAGTAATTCTACGACATTTACAGTTCGAGTGCTGTGAGGTTTCGCTGGTAATTAGATCCAGCATCATGGTGCGATTTTGCCAGAATTTCTACTTACGCAATCTAACCCCCCCAAAAAAAATTTCATTATGAATAATATTGGAATCGAACTCGAATCGCTGGGCTCGTAACGTATTGCACTCACCGCTGCGCCACCACTCCGCCAGGAGAAACATAATCATCATATGCATGTTGCGATGCTAGCTGCAATTACTGGCGAAACGTCGTACTCAGGTTGTAAATGTTGTGGATGTACTCTCCAACACACTGGTGGTGCTGTACTAGTAACAAATTGGCACGTTCTGTTTACTAACAAACCTTACTAATTGGCTGTGTCGGGTGGTGGCGGGTTTAACGACACGTGTTGTATATATTTACTCGATCTAACCCAACACACCTCTATTATGGATGATATCGGTCGCGAGAGCCTACGTGTTAAACGTACATTTTAAAACTCGTGAAATGTTATCGCGCCTAAAAGGATCTCTCCCGGGTGCCTCATTATCTCCACCCTTGCGCTCTCAGCCGCTCCTGCCTCGACAATCAGAGGCGCTCGATTCGTCGAGGCGAGCTCTGGTGCCGGCAAAATCGAATGGTCCACGCAGAATTGGCCCTCGAGACGTGAACACGGAGAGACGATGCGCAAAGCGGGTCACGCACGGAGCGTTCCCTGCAACTTGCTCCAGTGGTTGGGGCAAGTGGCTGGAGAAAGTCGCTCTGGGCTGGAGCGTTGCCTTCAGGCTGTGCAAAAGCAGCAACCAAAACAACTGCTGGCGGAACACGTGTGTGCGAGTGACACGTGTGTGCGAGTGACACGTGTGTGCGAGTGACATGTGTCACGGACGTGTCTCGACGCAGACGGACGTGAACGCAACTTTGTGGAACATCACCCCGTTAGGGGTGCTGATGATTGGACCTTTTGGGAGTTCCTAAGATAGCGATGGCATTGAAGAATGTATAGAGAGAGTCGTGTTGCCCTTCCGCTGCTGTTGTTTGGTCATACTTCCCCACGCTGGTCAGTGCGTGTTAGTGACGGCGAGGAGGGGGGGGGTATCGGTTCACACTCGCCGCTGATGTTAGCCGTGACGAGGAACAATCAACCTCGGGTCGCCCGAGGTGACAACATTAAAGCTCGTTCCGACATGGCCTTCATCCAGCAGTGGATTGACAAAAGGTTCGGTAAATATCAAAATATATAAAACAATTATTATAGCTAGATATGTAGTAGCAACAGTAGCTACATATGTAGCTACGCGCCCCGCACTTTCAAAGGCTAAATGCTTTTAAGCTTTCAAGCTATCAATTCCGGTTAAGTGATTCCGCCTTAAACTTTATGAACGACTGGGTGTTTAAGGTTAGCGATTTTTCGTATTATCCGGCTGTATAGAAAATGAAAAAATACAATTACTTTACTATGCAAGTTAAAAATGTGTGTGTGTTTAATGTTTAAATGTTTTTTTTGGTTTAGGGGTCCTTTATAACGCATGCTGCAGACCCCGCACTAGCTTAATCCGGCACTGGTGGGGATGGCAACGTTCATTGCGGATGTTATCGATCCGACCGCTCCCCAAGCCGCCCGCCTCCAACACGTGCGGACTGAGAGCCGACTCCGTTCCTCTCCGTACGCGTGGCTCGCCATCATTTCTCGTGCCAGAGCTCAACCACGACCGCTCGGCACAGACGAAGTGACTTCGTTTAAAGGCACGTGTCTGCTCCAAGTCACACCACGTGTGTGTGTGTATATGTGTGTGTGTAGAGAGACGAGCTGCCCATGGATGTATTAGAATTTCCCACGAAAGATTATGCGGTTGCCTCTATAAACGAGTGCAACACATGTGGACCAAGGCAAAGGTGTAAAGAGAGTTATCACGCGATGGCGATGATGATGCTGCTGCTGATGATGATGATAAAAAGACGCAGCATTCAACTTCCCCTCCCGTATACACAAAGGCAGGGAAGCATTTGCATGGCAGGCTAGTTGCAGGCGTATCTTTCTCTCGGTACATTGTTACATTGTAGATCGGAAAGGCATGCGGTGATATGTGCCGTGTAAATCTTCGTCTTATCTCAATGTCCGTTTATCTTATTCGGCGATGATAGACACTGGGCACGGTATGAACGACGCGATGCTAGACGCGACATACTTCAAGTGTACCGCACTAACTCGTTACCATATCACACGAAATATCTGCTACACTCACAGTAGCCTAAACCTGGCACGTCCGATTAGCATGGTTGGCTGCGTACGGCGCGAAAGAAGTTCAACGTACAATACATACGAACACGACCATTCCTGAGAAGAAAAAAAGCTCACGGTTGTAAAAATGTAATCGCGTATTTGTAACAACTCTGTAAAGTGCACATACACACACACGTAATTTAATAAAACATATTCTCTGGTGTGCATATGTGTGTGTCACTTACACCAAAGCCGGATTATACATTATAAATCAATGGGATTACAAAAGGCGTACGATAAGCGCACAGTTGGAGAAAGTGACTCCACGGCATGGGATGATTCAGAGCGCCGTGTCATCTCCGTTCCGCTATCGAGGCATTAGCGCTTTATCCGCCACTCGAGACGGCTTTGGGTAAGAGGCGCTATCTGATTATCTCACGGGTTCAACACTCACACGCGCCCGTGTGCCACCACCACCACCACCGCCGCCGCTGCTGCTGCTGCTGTCATTCTCACGCAGTCCTCACCTGTGACAAGGACAAAGCTGTCGCGCGTTTCTGCGTGGCGGAGGATGATCTGCGGGCGCTGATGAAGATTCTGGAATTCCGTTTCACCCCTCCTCCTCCTCCTGCTGCTGCTGAGAGCTTTTTGAGAGGCGCTCAATCCACCACCAGCAGCGATGCGCCCTCCTCCACTCTACTCCTCCTCCTCCTGCTGCTTGCTGGCTTGTCGCAGGCGTTGTGCAGTGTAACCTAGGCAGCCCGGGCAGCTTTAATAGGACGAGCACACACGTGGTTGTGGCGGTGGGGGGGGAGAGTCGCTCCTCCTGCCCATTGAGCCACAGCGCTGTCCAATGCGACGAGAAGCCACGCCAAGCGAACGGAGCGGTGATGGAATTCACGGCGGAGTCTTCATTGGATACAACGATAACATCGTCACCCCCCCCCCCAAACCAGCCATGATCATTCCGCTGCTGGATGAAGGCCTCCGCCTTCAAAAGCCATCGTCAGCCACGAAGACTCGGCCCTGCGATGCAGCGCTTTGCCAGGCACCTGCACGCGAGATAAATTCGGCGCTTCGTCTTTCGCGTTGGACGTTCCTCTCCCTGGAGCGTCCCCCACCCCTCCTTTGGCTGACACTCATTCTCAGTCTCGCCCACAAGGACATCGTCACCACTCCTGCCCAAGCACATTGGAGGTTGAGTCGACCTAGGGGAGCCCAGGACCATTTGTTTTTGACAGAGACCATCATACCTCTGACCTGCTTGCGTGTTCGTCTTTCTGCCTCTTCAATTCGAAATGGACGTCCTCTCCCGGGCAGTTTAGAACTTTCATTAAAACATTTTTGTAAAAGTGTCCATTCTTTTGTCCAATCTTACCACGCATTGATTAAAGCTGTCTACTTAGACACAATGAAATGCAATGTCCTACACCTCCATCCAACCACAGCTTGGCTTTCGAGACGTAATCGTCAGCACATGTTTTGGGTATGCAAATTCTGGACTAGATTCGCTATTCTGCGTCTCTTGTAATGAATGTTGCTGCGGGACATGCCAATTGCTCTTCAGGTATAACACACCGTGACATCGTCAACGCCTGCTGCTCTGGAGATCCATTACAGGCACGCGCAGTAAAACAAACGCACTCCAGGTGACCTGAACAAAAACAAAGATCCCCCGTATAGCCTTAACAGACTTTTGAGGCAAGTGCTGTTAGCGAGCACCTATGAAGGCCAGAACGGCACACGAAGGGGTGGTTGGCCAGCATCACGCCCGACCGCCTTTGTCTCCCTAAGTAGCGATGTTTACACACCACACAGGTACTCACTTGAGGCTAAGTTGACCTAGGAGAGGCCCAGGACCGATTTATATAATCGCCACTGATGTTGACCGTGAGCGGGAAGGAACTCGGTTCACCAGGTTAGTAGCGCAGCGCGCTAACCGCTGCACCACCGCTCCACACCTGAGCACGCCCACACAAACACGTGGAATCTGTGGCTCAAGTTATTGTAGACAAAGAATGTGATTATGATAGACTCCTTGAACATCATCCTCATCCCAACAGCAGCTCCAGCCACGATTGGCTACCGACGAGATAAATCGCCACGGAAGCTCGCCCGGGTGTCTCAATAGGCCCTCCACGAGACGCAAATTGTTCAGAATAATGTCCCAATTTTTCCGCCGTGGTCATTGAATGAGGCTACAATTGAGAACCTATCTCGGTGCAGTACCTCACGAGTCTCGTCTCTGCGTTGTCTCTAAGTACAGGTGTGTTCCTGCTGAAATCCACATCACGACGCAAGCACTACGTTACACATTGCGCCGCTAAACTGGTTGTGTGTGCACGCTACATTTACCATTAGTTTAATCACACGCGAAGCCAATTAGGACCAGTTATCTTAAGCGCTAAGTTAAAGTCTCTTGTTTATGACTGCTTGTGTGGCGATGGTGGGGAGGGGCGGCCTAATGGTGATCTCGCTACGCTGTGAACGGGGAAATCTAAGTTCGATTCCGTGGCCACGGCTAACATCAGTGGCGAGTGATGTCTGAACTGACCCTGAGTGGTCCACCCTTACCAACCCTCACCGCGTGACCAGTGCGGTGAAGTATGACCAAGCAACCCTGATGAGCGGTGAGGAATTCATCCAGCAGTGGAGTGAGTGTGCGAGTTATTACGTGCGCTGCGCTAGGAACTTAGCGAGCCTAGTTCGATTCCCGCTCACGGCCAACACCAGTGACGATTTTATGAACCGGTCTTGGTGCGGCGCGTCAACATCCCGCATCTCCGATTCGCACGGATGGCGACATACGGTGCGAAAGAAGTTCAACATAAATACATCGCCACCGGGGAGACAAAGGCGGTCGGGCGTGGTGCTGGCCACCCATACCCACGTGGTGCTACTCGCTAACAGCACTTGCCCCAGCGATGTGTGGAGGCTATAAGGGGAGAATCTTTGTGGGAATAGGGGCCGTCCATAAATGACGTCACGCACCTAGGGGGGGGGGGTCAAACATCGGTGCCGAGCGCTACCCAACGGGGGGGGTGAGAAATGTGACGTCACATCAAAATGCGCAACTTTAAATAAATATAGACAACACGTTCTACTTAATTAAATAGACTTTTTAATAAATGTTTTCTCCTACAACATCAGAGTGCAGCGCCACATTAAATACGCACTACAATGACAATAGCTTAAAGCGATTTGAAGCATTTTTTATTTTTTGGAGGGGGAGGGAGCAGAGCTTTGTGACGTCATATTTGAGGGGGGGTGTCTGACTTTTTGTGACGCCGTGTGACGAAAGGGGGGAGGGGGTCAAAAATCGTCCAAAATCGCGTGACGTCATTTATGGACGGCCCCAAAGGAGCACCTCTTGAGTGTAACTCGTGGTTAGAGTTGACCCCAAGTGTGGCGAAGTAACCCCCACGGCCGGTGACGGCGTGGGGAGGACCTCATCCAGCAGTGGATTTACAAAAGGACCGTGCATCTTGTTAACTTAAACATTGCCAATATTGTAAAATATTCGTGGTTATTTCGGTAAAGTCACGTAGAAGGGAAGCAATAAAATAATAAAAATATAAAACAATACAATTATATTTTTATTATTTTATTATTTCCCTTCTACGTGACTTTACCGAAAGAACCAAAAATATGAATCCCTGCAGTGACGAAAGCTTTAAATAAAAATATTGTAACACTTAGACTGTATCACAGTGACTGGAAGATAACGCCCGATGATGACATAATAGACAACATACCAAATATATTTAAATGTAAGTTGCATTCGTGTAAGGTATATTTATTTATATCTGTGCACGCAATGAGTCGATGGTTTTATTGCAGTCGACTGCGACTACCCAAAGTTGCCACTAGGCGGCGCATAAGCTTCCACCGCGAGCAGCATAGAGTA
This sequence comes from Entosphenus tridentatus, assembly GCA_014621495.2. Classification (NCBI taxonomy): domain Eukaryota; kingdom Metazoa; phylum Chordata; class Hyperoartia; order Petromyzontiformes; family Petromyzontidae; genus Entosphenus; species Entosphenus tridentatus. The sequence continues at coordinate 985,762 of CM025639.2, read as the reverse complement.
TGTTAATGAGGTCAGCGACGCCAAACCTCGCGTAAAATTGTTATTCTCAAACAGATAAGGCACTCGGCACATATATAAACATATCTGTATAAAACATTAAATTGTAATTTATCAAAATATAAGATAAAACTATCTCGAGACTACACAATAAAAAACACATTCTGGGCGACCCATGACGTTGAGGTACGGGCGGTACCTATAGATGCCGAACGCCGCGGTGTTAAACCTCATGCCTTAAACTAATGAGTAAGGAAAATAACGGTTCGGGGTGACGCCCGAATCCTCACTCGGATGTGAGAAGAATTTTTGCACGGGTACAGGTCGCCCGCGGGTGACTCGCTTACTTTGCGAGATGCCTGTTGAGCGCGATCTGCCCGTACCCCATTCACTAAGCAAAGTAAGAACACCAACTTTTGGAACAATGCCGAGTAGGGTTATTTACTCACAATACTCTTCCCAAGGTGGGAGAGTAGGCCAAGTACACTCCAGAGACCCCCCCCCCTTCCGCCCGTACTGGCGAGAACACAAGACAATTGCAGAGCTGCACCTTTGCCTTTCAATGTAGTTTGTGGAGTGGTGGCGAAGTGGTTTGTTCACTTTGCGAATGCAATCGGTGTTCCGAGGTCGAATTCCGCCCGTTTCGCTGATTACATCCACCAGCATCCATCGGGGGCGTGTTCAAGTTGTACATGTTGTGGATTTTACTCTCCAACACACCGGTGGGCGCCTCAAGTCGTCACTGTTTTGTTTACGTGACAAACATTGATGGCTGTGTCGGGTGGTGGAGAGTTACGACACATACTTACGCGATCTAACCCAAATATTGTTTTTAAATCTAATTGTCAGTCTCCGTGCTGGGTGAAGGCTTCCCCCACGCTGTCCACATTTGGAGGCGATGTATACAATGTAATACAGCAATGACAAATCAGTCAGGTTTACTATCATTAAAAAAAAATCCCTTTCAGATATTTTCGTACTGATATGATTGTTGACCAGCTATTGTGAATTACCCGATGGTGCAAAACTGTCGTGTCGATTGTCAACTTTCCCTCCTGATAGGATAAGTTTGAACTTTCACCACACTAGCTGGCGCCCCCTGTTGGGTTTCTGGAGTCAACGCTTAACAACGCGATCAAATAAAGCTCAGGATTTGTATGGCACTTAAATGCCACAGGATCTGAAAGTGCTCTACATCAAAATAAAAACGACACATCACCGTTCACTAGGAAAACAGAAACGAAAGAATTCCCACACAAAATGTCCAATGCGTCCGTTGGCATCCATCCCAATCCTGGATAAAATTCACCATCTTCACGATCCCAAATGGACTCTGCCCTGCCTGCATCTGCCCTCACCTCAACTCACCTCCACGCACCCTCTCGCGACCAAGGCTTTCTGAAGCCTCTCTCAGTGGGAAGTCGCTCACTCTCCTCTGCTGTCCCCCATTCTGAAGCTCCCTCCCCTCAATCATCCATCCTGTGTGGAATCCCTTAACCCATGTTAAAAATCCCGTGCTCAATATCTTAATTTTCCCCCGCCTATGACTGCTTCTTTATCTTCCGTTAGTTAATCCTCTTCATCCCCGATGGGACAGAAGGCCGCAATTAGTTCCTTCCACTTCCTCAACTTCTTCCTGATCTTCCGTACGAACAATTAAAAAAAATTGATACACCGTTCAAACGCAAAATGTGGCATACTTGTTTATTTTATATATTTTTTTGACAATTCATTACAGCCCAAAAATCGACCGTCTCCAGTCATTGTTGCAACGTGCATCAATTGGCGTGAAGATGACACTGCAAAGCAGACGAGCATTGCAAGGCAGCGCACAAGGGGCTATAAGGCTCATTGTTTCAAAGATCACACGGTTCAATGTGTACTCCGTGCTTTAGTGGAGCGTCGTTTTAGCAATGGCCAGACAGCACAGTTGTTCCGAATGCTGCATTCAAGATTGCTGCCGCGAGCATATCGACTTTGCAGCTCAGAAGTGACAACCGCTTGTGTATATTCGTGATTTAATACGCAGTGAAATAGCCAATACAGCGGCGTGATATATCATACATTGAAATCCCATTGCGGTAGAGTGCTTATTGCATGCGTATTGCATATTGTGTAATACTTGGAATATAACTGTAGTATGTGTACCTTCATGTGAAATGGCGACGTGCAGTGGTCACCGTTGTGCCAATAGACTGATGAAGGGTCTTAGATATGCTCACATTGAGCAGTATTCACAGGTACCCACCCGAGTTGGGGTGGTTAACTCTGCACTGCAATTTCTGCTGAAGAATACCTTGGATGGTAAGTCTCCATTGATTTTTTTAGCAGCAGAAACAATAAGCCCACTTCTGACAAGTTGCCAATGAACGTCATCAAGTTGTGAATCAGAGGACCATGTGTCCTGTTACTCAAGCTGCAATAATATAATACAAATGTTCACAAAAAGCACACAAGCACACGTGAATGCAAACAAAAATAAATAATTCAAACTCGCCTCTTGTGGCTACAATTCTAAAAGTAAATAGTATTTAATGTGCAAATACTTTTAACTCTGTATCACAAACTCGTTCATCTCCCTTTGTTGATATTTTACAAAACGAAAATATACTGTATATCCATGTGCTTCTCGTTTATTTTACGCTATTAATGTATTCATGTCACGTGATTAATGTATTAATTTCACCTTTTGTCTGTCAAGGACCCTTCACTCAAAGCATATTCCCTTTTTTCAACCGAACACCACAATACACAACCCTGAACATTTGGGAGTTATGATACCAGAAGGCTCAAGAACACGCGAACACTTTCCAAGAAACATAAAGCTGAAATGATAAAACGGTAACAGCAAACCTACGCTCTGCAATCATGCAAAACACAAACTCTAGAGGCAGCATTCAGCAAACAACGCAAAAGAAAACAAATACAAATAGCTATATATTAAGCTATTTCCTTTAACGTGTTATAATGTATAGTGCAACATATGCAAAAATATATATCATGTTCAACATGCAATGTCCAATGCAAACTTTACAATGCAATAATTGAACAATGTTTCAGTGTTTCCAATTACAGTAACAGCCCATGCAATAGTGCCCCTGCTTGGCTAATTAGGTAGTACTGTACATACGTATTTGGTGAACACAGCTTAATGATTATTTAACTGAATAGGGGTTTACTTTGTTGGTATGATTCGCCACTGTTTCCTTCGTTACGCTATCCTGCTATTTTCAATTTCACGACAGACAGTCACAGTGTCCACCGCGCTCTTGCCATCTTACTTTGGTAAGCATGCACATTGCTCTCGCACCAATTACTATGAAAATGATTGTTGCTCGCCTCGTTATAGCGCAGATCTCCCTGCTATAGGTGAGGAGTGACGTCTCAATGGGCTCTTCTTGGCTATTTAAAGTAACGAAATGGATCGATGCACACTATTGGATTTGCGTCAACTTCAGGGGGACAAATCACCTTGGTCGGGAGCAGAGGATGTATAATTAGCTATTACCCCACCAGAAATATTACGACGGTCCCTTCGTTGTAAGTACAGATAGTCCCCGAGTTACGATGGTCCGACTTACGATCTTTTTGACTTACGATGGGGTCGTCGTCACGCATCTCCATCGTAAGTAGAGGACTACCTGTATAGTTGTCGTCACTGCCAAGATTGCTCCCGCGACAAACAAAATAATATTAAAAAACTGAAATTTTTACTTTTTTCAGCTCCTTTCCACCCCAAGTTAATGAGTTCCCGCAGGCCCCCTGGCGATCAGCGTTAGCTCAAGCGGGAGCTACGTCAATGGAGCTTCGTGATCGTGGGGGACATATTGCGCGGTGTGTGCGCCGTTAAAGCTGCCCTCGCATCTAACCGAACGCAAAGCAAAGTGTTGGCAGTGAGCTGGTGCACACGCAACGGCCGCTAGATGCCGTTAGGCCCCGGACGGTTTGCCCCCTACATGAATGCGCGTGGGGAGGCACGAGCTGCAGCAGAATCAGCCGGGCTCTCGTCGGGCAGCAATGGGAGCAGCTGCTTGCTGCTGCTGCAGCTCCCCCTGCTCTCCGTGCTACCGCACGAAGCCGGCGTTCCTGGATGATGCGCCACACAAACACACAAAGCCATTGTCTCAATTAACCTGTGGCACATGATGAGCACCGGGGGGTGTGGGGGGGGATAGAAGACACACGTGGGGGTCTTTAGTACAATTGAGCATGACAGGACACAGCTAAATATGCTGTCGTTCCAACAATTACAAGAAACTAGGAAACAATTTTTAAAATTTAATCTGGCAAAAAAATCACAGATACTTAGATTGAAATATAACTGGGGGTTTTCTCTATAAAAAAACGAGTTAAGAAAAAACACATGCAGTGCACATGTCATCGTATGCATGACAAACATTTTAATATTTTACTCTGAACACTGACACACAGTAGAAAATAATAATTGATATAATCAGCATTTAAGTTGTAGGCTGAAACAAATAAAAACATGGAAAAAGAGGTCAGATCAGTTTTGAGTAGAGAGAGCAAGTGTTAGTATGGCAGCCAAGCCTCTAAGGCAGTGGTTTATAACCTGGAGTGCACCCTGCACCTCCTGGGGGTGTGAGATGCGGACAGATTTTTGTAAAAGGTAAATCGTTTAAACACAAATTAAGCACGGTCACGTAAGTACAATTACTTTATTTCAACAAACCGATGTATTTACGAACATTATACATTTTGTAACGAATGAGAACCAAAGGGGTGCAAGGCTGCAGTAAAGGTTAAGAACGACTGCTCTAAGAGAAGATAAACAATTGAAAGCTTGACCCAAATGCTCTCACCCCAACTCATTCAGGTCAAATTTGCAGTGATGACAAACTATTAAAATTATGTAGCATACAGCACTTCTGAATTATACTCATCCAGCCTTTAGGTGTGCAGGTGTATGTGGGATAACCATTTCACAGCATCAATTTAAAAAACAAGACATCTTACAGTACATCAGTTTGTGCATACATCCGTACGTACAGCAAATGTATGCACAATGTACATAATTTGTGGTAACCTGTTCATTGTTGCCAACTTCACATTTAAATGAATCGGCTTAACGCTTGCAGATTACAAAATATACTCTCGTTCACATCGGGGCACTGACCTACCCGCAACTAGTGGCCACCATCGGGGAAAGAAGCACACTCAGGATCAGAGGCTGTCCAAGTGAATCAGATCACACAAGGAAGGAAAAAATAGGACACACACACGAGCGAGACAATAACGAGAGAGTGATCTGCATGCACAGTGTGCTGCCAACGCCCTCCGACCGTAACACCGGTCAACTGAAGGCTCCATAACCTCTCTGTTCTCACATCTCATCACAGCCCATAGGGACTACTGATTATGGGAAGATTTGAGGACTGCTTTATACTACTGTCTTTACGACACTTGAAAATAATGTTACACGCGATAATCGGTTCTAGCCAAAGGGTTGAATTTCGCAGTCACCCCTAAACACATCCCAGTTGATGATATCATTGCCCAGTTCGACGAAGCCCTTAAGGGTTTGGGACACATCACTGCAGACGTGGCAAGATCGGAAATCGCTGCAATCCTCAAAAAAACTAAGACACCTATTAGCAACATAAGTAAGGATGAGCGCTTTGAGCTTTCCCAATTAAAAAAGAGAGATGACATCGTCATCCTCTCAGCCGACAAGGGCAATGCCACAGTCATCATGGACCAAACCACATACAATAACAAAATTCAGGAAACCTGACTCCCACCACCATCCTTCCCAGAAGAATTCCCTCATCAAAACCATAGAGCTCCTCCTGATTACGATCGCTTGTGTTGTGATCGAAACGTCGTAGTTTATTCTTTGAACCTATCTACGTGACTTTACCGAAAGACCCAAAGAATATAATAAGCATGCACTTAAGGCACCAACATTTTTAATGTGAAGGTGAAAATATTTTAATATATTCCACTGCACCTTAATTTTAGTGGTGCACCCTAGCGCAGAAATATTCAGAGCCGACAGCACTTAACCGTCTCAACATATTTGCATTATTTCATGGCTAATAGATCTCAAGGGTGCTGCTCAAGCATCATTAAAAAGGGATTGCTGAAAATGTTAATTAAACATATAAGATGAAAAAAACATATAAAATGATGTGTTCAATTGGGACCTAATTAGGTGTTATTTTACTTTCAAATAACACGTGTACAACAAAGCTGCAATGTATAAGCAATTCCTAATGTTTATTAAGTTTATACTACATTGGATTAGGAGAGAAGCACTTTATTTATACCGCATTATCGTGGTACATTACAATGTTCAGCCCTTTGCCAATCCACTACTGGATGAAGGCTTTCCCATACTGTCATGGGTTTTTTTAACCATACTTCACCACATTGGTCAGTGCTGATGGAAGGGAAAGAGGGGGGGGGGAAGGACTGGCTTAGATATCACTACAAGTTATCTGTGGCTGGATATGGAACGCAGCCTGCTGGATTTGTAGTGCTAATCACTGCACCACCGCTCCACCATAACAGTTTATATTTGTATATATGAGCAGTACAGTAAAATGCATGTATAATGCCATTCATATATAATAATTATGCATGTACTAATGCATATAATTATTACAGTATATGCATTATGAGCTCGCTGTTGAAAGCAATTTTTATAAACCTGGGTAATAACGTATACCAGAGAATTGCATTGTTTAAAAAAAATGCACTACATATCAATTCCAGTGTGACAGAGGCGATGTTGTCGAATAGCATCAATAGGCCCCTGGAGTAATGTCAGCATTACGAGCATTGATCAATTTTAATTGCAGACTTTGTATCCGCAATTATGCAAGCTGTTATTACATACTTCAAAACGACTACAGAGAGCAGAGGTTCGTGTAAAATTCTAAATGTCCTCGATATATTTTTTATGGTTTACTTCATCGAATTAAACATATCCAAATAATATAAAAATATATAGCTTTCACTTCAAGTGTGCAGTGTGTACACCAATATCAGTGTGACTAAAATTACATTCACGTAGCATACGAGTACAAATTTGACTTCAACGCATCTCTTTAACAAAAACAGAGGCGGTGACGTATTCACAATGGATGCTCGTTGTGCAATATCATGCTTCACATATTCCCGCCATTGCATACGACCACAACAGCCGGAGCTCACCTCGTGGGCACATGTTTTTTTAAATGCGGCCCTCCTGATGTCAGTTCATGCTCAATATTCAAATTTAAGTTGGCATGCAAAGGGAGTGGCTTTTCGCTTACGATCACCGACAGAGGAAAACGTCCACCCTTGTTGGACACTTCTATATTTGCAGCTAGCTTGAGAGTAAAAACAAACAAAAAAATATTCCCGCAATAAAAGAAAATGCACCGCACCGCCACTAGAATATGGACCACACGTACCTATATTATTTCAGTAATTCAGACAAATTGTGGGTTGCCACATACATCGCTCGTCGTGTTATTTTCACGTAATTTTAATCGCTTGCATTGGACATTCTTTACAGTTCGTTCATTTTTAGCGACGTTAAACACGAAGCCAAATTTCTGGTACGACTCTGTAATGGGCAACATCATCAAGTGTCAGATGATAATATGCTTTTGCAATGTCAATTAAATTCCAATGTATCAAAGGTAATCAAGTGTTTCAAATAAGAGTAGCATCCACGCAGCGGACAGATTATTAAAGCAGAGCATGCACATCAGCCACATGTTAGTCATTATGCGGCCTCACAACAGTTTCTCCCCACGTGCATGATGCATGATGCATTTGTTCAAGATTGCATGACACAAAACAACCATTAGCTTATCGCACACTGACCACATGTGCACAATCACACGTCCGGATGCAGAACTTCCAAAATGCACACGACCAGCACAAAATGCATGCCAACTGCTTTTTAGCTTCAATTGATGATAAATTGACATATACTAAGGTTTATTATTTCTTGAAAAATATTCAGACCATGAATTGCAGTTTCTTGGAGGAACAACCTGTCAATTTCATTTTCAAAGAGGTTAGTTATTTCTTACTACAGTTTAACACGGAGGCTTTCGCGATCAAAATTATCCATACGATGTTTTTAATGGGTTAGATTGCATAACTTTAAATGTTGTGGGCTTACTCTCCAACACACCGGTGTGCTGAACTTGTAACTAATTGGCGTGATCTGTTCACGTGACAAACCTTTACTAATCGGCTATGTCGGGTGTTGGCGGGTTTAACGACGCATTCATATTTACGCGATCTAAACCAAAATTACCTCTCTATTTTGGATTAATTACGACAGCTAAGTCTTCCGGTTTCAGATGCAACATCGGCAAAGAGGCGTGCACACAAACACACGAGAACAATATAAATGTGGATGAGAGCAATTGTTTTCAAGAAAAAGGGAAAAAAAAGTTAAGAGCAGGCAATGCATCACGATGTAATGTCGGCTATCTGGAGAGAAAGTGCACGCGCAAGCTCGCAGCATGGAAACTACGTGGATTCGTCAAAGGGGATGGAAGAGGAGAGACAATCAGGCATTAAAGCGTAATCTTGAAACCGGGGGGGTCAAAATAAAAAAAAAACAAGGCAATGTTTTCAAGAATAGATGATGGGATTAATTAAGAGATGGTGTGGCGTTTGCTCAGGTTGCAAAAACCCATGCAAATGTTAACAGAGGATTTTGAATGAATGCTAATCAAGTACCAATCCATGGGTGGGTTTGTTGAGCCATGCATGCATGAAATAATTAGTAGCATGGAAGCCGTTGTTAGTGCAGGTTGATTTACACTTACAATCAGATTTGTTTTCAAAAATGCGATATTTGCACGAAGATTGTTACTTATGTATCTATCGTATATGCATGTAAGACTTTTATTCTCTCCATCATGCCAATGCTCAGGAATCATGTCAAGTGAATAAATATCTGCTCTCCTCCTCCATATCCCACATACATGCCCTGCAAGTCTCCGTTATGCTCTCTATTACTCCTCTGCCACACAGTTCGCATATTTTAAAAGTCCAAATCTGTTAAATATACAAATTCAAAATGTTCACCAAAATTTTACGTAAAATCAGCCTCTAAAGTAATTACTCACAGATGGCCTTCTGATATTTATTCGAAATAATGCTGAATCGCACAACTTATGACAGATACACACATCCGAGATGTGTTAGATTTGATCTATATGCCACGTACAACTAAGCATACACTGGCATACAATTGCCATGCAAATCTAAAGCCAAACCTTGCAGCCAAAGTCAGATCCACCGGGTGTAAGAGCGATCCCACCAGTGGCTGCGTAATCAAAGGCAGGCGTTCTGCTGAAGTGAGCAAAGCCTCGTGGCAGAAGGGTGAGCAGCAGAGAGGCAGACTCAAGCTGCGAGCTTGCCGTCAAAGTGCACTCACTCACCAGGCAGGGCATCCCACACGCTGTGGCCACTTTCCACCTCAACCACCGTGGTGTTGTTATTGTTGGCGGGGAGGAACAGTCCCCTTACCGATCTACCGTGCCAGCCTACAAGGCAGGAGGCACACACAAGGCGCCGACGTCAGGCTCGGACGTCCGCCGCGGAAAAGACCACGCAGGCCCAACGCGGTCGCACAACCGAAACGTTCACGAGTCTCCATCACCGGCGTGGCCCAATGGAAGTTACGTTAAAGCCGTCCTCTGCGGCGAAAATGTAACCACCGCTGTCCGAATCGCTGAACGTTAAGAAGTGAGGAAACGAATTCCGAAAGAGAGAGCGTGACGCTGTCCCAATGCCAGTTGGGTGAACAGCTGGGCACCAGATAAATTGTAACATCAATAGTGTTTATTTGTACATTTTTCAGAGAAATTGCTATTTTGTTGCTGTAAAGCTATGGAAGCATCTGAAGCATGCAAATTAAACTGAAATAATCTTCAACAACATCATTTATATTGATGAAATAAAAAAGAAACATGCATTTTGCTGAATGGGATTATGCAAGTGAAAGATTGAATGTAAAAATACCTTCTCCAATACCTTCTCCTTCTGCTGCAGAATCACCTTCCTCTAAAAAAACATTTTCCTGTTCAAGGAAGATCATTGTCAGATACTGAGAAAACATAAGTAGTTTGAGTCATTTCAGTACAGCAACTTATATACTTAATGTCGTGTTCACCGAGATAACAACTATAGCATGAAGCAGCATTCGTGGTAGCAGTGTTGGTATCCGATAGATTTGAATGAGATGCTCTCGGTAGACTGCTATCCCACTGGTGACAAGTTACGTCACTCCTTCTTCCAACCTTGTAGGATGTCACTAGCAAGTTTGCGCACGAAGGCAATCTGCTTGCGTAAAACAATAAAAAACAAATCTGTGAATCACGACGATATAACTCATTGTAACAGAGGAACAAAAAACCCTCTTTCTATTGACAAGGTAAAGCCCACTGAGCCATACAGCTCTGTTTCAGCGGTCAGCTCCGGCGGGATGAGGGTCGTCGCACACTCACCTGTGCCTCGCCAGGCGGCGTGGGTGGCCCCTCGCCCTCGTCGTCCGTCACAACTGGATAGGAGGCCGACAGCGTTGAGAGCGTGTCCGCCGTGAGCCGCGAGCGTTGGCTCAGGGACGACGCTAGCGACATGGCCGAGTGCGGTAGGCTGCTACTGAACTGGTCTGCGCCAGGGGAACAATTTAAACAATTAACATCGTGGAGAGTTTTTGTTTTCGTACCGGGTTTTTCTGATCCGCTTAGGAACTCCTCTGGATCGCAATAGAATTAGGAAACACTTCCTAGCGTGATGGAAAAAATCCTACTGCTGTTCGAAAGTACGATGTAAAAAAGTGATAGGCGAAACTGCAATTTACATGCAGCATGTTTCTAGAATTATGGGAATTTAAGTACGAACCTTCTGGTGAGGTGAGCAAAGAAGAGGAAGGTGTTATGGTGCAGGAGGATGGATCCATGGGTCCGGAAGACACAGTGAGGTTCTCGTGTTCTGGAGTGACTCCACAGTCCTTGTGTAAAGTGGGTGTGGAGAAAGAACACGATGGCTCAAACCACAGTATCGGGCAGAGATACCTTGGAAGCATTTTATAATCCATGCATGACTTACCAATTATTACAGTTGTAGAATGCATCTATGAAAATATTAAGTCAAATTCCACATTCAAATCACACCGCATTGCTCAACTCCACTTATGAATCGATGTTGTTTTAATACCTCCTTTTTACAGCCTAGCAAGCACCTACGTTATTCACCCATGGGTATGCCTGCCAAAATAAATTATGACTAGTAGGAGTGGGGGCAGCACTTATATGAATGAAAGCGAAGAGCACCGTCCTGCCGAAGCCGCCTCCGGAAAAGCCAGGACCTACGGTCTGTAATGCAGTGGTTCCATAGATGTGGGTCGCGTGCCCCTGTAGGCTGTGGCATGGATATTGTGCAGGAGAAATTTTGAATATGCGCGGGGAACGTCAGCACCACGCTGCCGCGATAGACCACACTTATACGCAGAATAGCTGGTGAGCAACATCTTTTGTAGGGCCAGTGCAAATAAATGTTTTGAGGTTTATCAAGCCCTGTCAACTGCTATAGGTACAGAAAGGCGATGGATAGCCTGGCAGTCTGCAGATTATAAGTCTCAGTAAATGCTGTGGGTGCTGTGAGGCTGTGCAAAAATCTTGCTAAATCAAAGCATTTTTAAAAGGGTGAAAGATTATATCGCGTATTGCTGAAGCAAAAACCATCCGTACCACAGATGTCCAGTTTGCAACCACAACCATCAAGCCCAACGCAGGCAAAACCCTCTTTCAGAATGGCATGACAAGGGCACATTTTTGCTTGTCCGCACAAGGGCTTAAACCCAGAAACTTTCATAAGCATTGGGTCAGTGCCTCGAACCTCGCTGCCCCCAAGCCATCACCCGACAGACATTTCAAAAACCACAATTCCATGACCCAGCTGCAGGTTGTCACATTGAAAGACAACAAACGATGAGTGTAAATCGTGCAAGGTGACCATGCGAAGAGTGACTGCAATTTCACATTTCTGTTGCTGCAATTATTAGAACTGTGTGCTCACCTGCAGGAGCGTGATGTTGCGCAGGGAACACGTGACGGAACGGTGGCAGGACGCCCGCAGGTCCGTCTCCTCGTCTTTCTCATCGTCATCTCTGATGACCGACGAGTCTCGGGACAAGGTCCTACGCACACAGATTAACCTTATTCACCAACCACCACCTGCTTTGTGTTCACGCATCGTAGAGAAAGCTTTAAAGCATCGCTAGGTTTCGAGCAACCCTTTGATCAATGTGGCCAGTTTAATACGAAAACTTAACTTGCATTGGGTCAACATTTTGAGTTATCGTGACTCCATCGTACGATCGGACACACAGATGGACAGAGGTAATGCATAAACACTTTCAACCTTGCACGTAGTACCGTTCCTCCCTGTACTCTTTACAAGACGTATTTCTTTTCTCTCTGCTCTCACTTTGGGGTGAGCTTCTTGCGCGTGCTGTCACGGCTGCCGGAGCGGGAGAGGGAGCCGGCAGGAGACACGGGCAGGCTGGAAGGCAGGGAGGACGACGAGGGCAGGCTCGGGAAGTTGCCCTCGTGTGCCACGGGCGGGGGACCCGCCGGCATGGATAGCGAGAGCGGCCCGTTGAGAGCTTCGAGCAGCGACATCACCTCGTAGCCCATGTGCACCTGCTCGCAGCTCTGTGAAGAACAGGAAAGGGGGAAAAAAAACTATAAAAAATCAACGATAATCCATGTTAATTTTACCGGGTAAGGCCCACTGAGCTTAGTAGAAATTTTTTTCAGAAGCGACCTGGCGATCTCAAATAATAGCTCAACAACAAAGGGGATTATCATCACGTGGAAATGTATAGCGGGCAAATAATCTAAACGCGTGATGTTGAGTCTAAATGTGGAGGGAAAAACCAAGGCACCCGGAGAAAAATCTTCGCGACCACCGGGAGAGAGACACGCAAACTCCAAATATACAGCAGGCGTCAGCGTCGGGTTTGAACCCACGACCTGCTGTATACCAGACAAGGTAGTTAAGATAACGCCAACTCCTCAACCAGATTAAGACTTTAAATTAATTGCATCCCTTATATATCACAGGGTCTATGAAAACATGCAAGCTTCCTAAAGAAAATTGAAAAAAAGGAAATTAGAGGAAAATGTAATTATACAGTTGTAATAGTGAGCATTTTTAAATGCCGATACGCATGACATGTGAGGACTGTTATAATGGTGTAACCTTAAATGTGTGGCGAATATACATTTAACATTTTACCCCGTGTATACAAAAAAGCGTTTGCTCATCACATCGATGAGCTTTTTGAATGCCAGGTTGATTCACTGTTCGCTCGTAAGCAAATACACGTTGTCAGCAGTTGCGTCATCGAAAGCCAATGGCGTTCCAATTCGTCCGGATGTTTGCGTCGCACCGTGCGCTCGTCGTTGTCGGACGACTGCGAGGCGAGCACGGGGCTGTAGCTGACCGCTGCGACAGAGCACGACTTCCTGCGCATGGCCCTGATCTGCAGCAGCGCGCGGAACGCTGCAAAGATGAAAAGAGAGGAAAAAAATAATCATTCTTACACGTACATTCTGCAACGCCTTCCAACATGCGTTTTTTTAACTAAAGGGCTCTTTTAGTTTTGGTAGCGGTTGTAGCTAGAAATAGAAGACAAAAATACACATGCACTAAAATGCGGACAGGTCAAGAACCAATTTCAAATACACGACCAATGTTTTATAAGGCACTTTGAAGCATATGTTGTATGGCGATTGAAATTATAATAAGCGATTCAATAGTTAACATGAGCTCAGTAAAACGTTGCATTCCCAGGACGCAGACTGATGGAAGGAGTGCGAGTAAGCCAACGGGCCACGTTTGTGGTGACAGCAGTGCCGTCGCCTTACGGTGACGGCACGTGTGCCGTACGGTGACAGCACGCTGTGCCTTATCTTGACGGCATACTATGCCTTACGGTGACGGCACGTGTGCCGTACGGTGACGGCGCGCTATGCCTTATCTTGACGGCATACTATGCCTTATGGTAACGGAACGCGTGCCTCACTGCGACGGCATGCTATGCCTTATGGTGTAGGCACGCGTTCCTTACGGTGACAGCATGCGTTGCCTTACGCAGCCGGCAGATGGGGCAATTGTTAGCCTGATATCGCAGAGTGTCGGCACATGCGCTGCAGAGGCAGAGGTGGCGGCACGGCAGGATGAGCGTGTCCCGGATGTCGGACAGGCACACGACACACTCCGTGCTGTTGTCGCTGATGTCATCTTCACACGTCTAGAGGAAACAACCACGATGCACAAGCGTAGATGCCAAGAACGTTAAACAGGGCCTGAACCTAGGGGTCGGAAACCAAAAAATAACGAGACAATTATTTTTCGAATTTGGTGCAAAACTCAATATTTCAAGAGCCGCATGTGAATACAAACATAGGTTACGTCACAAACGAGTCCGTAAAGAACAGCATGCAGCACCGGAGCCGCACGTTGCCAAGCCCTATCCCAGACTATTAGGAAGCCACTGGAGCTATACAGTTTTAAATTTAAATTGAAAAGAATTCCTTTAGAACTGATTTTTACGTTTAGTTTGTTGTCCTTCCTCGCGCACCTCTGGTTAGCACGGTTGGCTACGTACGGTACGTATGCAGTTCAACATATACACCTACATCCAGACAAAGTTGTCCACGTAACAAACAGATTAATACCACGCCTGTATTCCCAAATCTCTCGTTTGCATTATCCATGCAAAGATTCACCGATTAATATAATTTTTTACACTCACAATGCATGCATACCATTGTACGTGCAATAATTAATATTCTTGCTTTTTTCGGTAAAGTCACGTAGATAGAAAATAAAAAATAAAATAAAAGCAAGAAACCCACGACGTTTAGATCGCCACACAAGCGGTCTTCATCATTTCTATCTACGCGACTTTACCGAAAGAACCAAGAATATGAATTCCTGCAGTCACGAAAGTTTTAAGTCAAAATTGTACATGCAAGAATTTGTTATTGTACGGTTTATGCAAATTATATGAAGATAATATTTTATTTTTATATGTAGACTAATGTAATGAATGAGTCATTACAAACGAAGAAGAATGGGAGAAAATACAAATTAGATTAAAAGAGAAACAATTTAAAAATTGAATCTTGACCCCACAAATAATGACTATTCATCAAACTACTTATGTAACAATTAAGTAAACTACATAACACAGCATAGTTCAATTCCTTTACCAATACAGCATTTCACTGTACTTAAATGTACAATATTAAAACACTCCTTTAACATGTTTTATTTCAACATACCTTACTTTTCAATACACTTCTTGTACTCTAAAAGGATGTGACCATTTAAGAAAATACTGACATGTGATCACTTTGGTTGACAATGCTTTGTTTTTCACTGTGGTCACCACTGCTACATTTTTGTGCGAATTTGTGAAGAGATCATCTTATGTACTTGAGAGATTAAAGTGTTCACACTCACATATTAACGAAATGTTATAAAAATGCTAATTTCACTGTTGTAATTGTAGCGTAATTTTAATCGGCAAGCAGACATCAACTTCACGAGTACATCGATAATAATAATGAACGAATTTACCTTAAGCTCTTGCACACTCCCCTTGTTTTCAATGCCGTAGATTTCCTGCAGCAAGTAGCTCACTCCATCCACCTTAGTTTCCAAATTCAAAACATCACCACGAGCGAATCAATGGACGTAGCAAAAAAAGCACGGGCGTTTTGCAAGACAGCACGCAGCAATTGTTTGGAATCAGTGCTCTGCCACTGTATGTTCAATGGCAATCGAGAACAATTCGGTGGTTATTTTACTCACCACTTGTTTCTGCTTGAGCGGCTTTACAAAGAAGCTTCCATCCGTGTGCTGCAGGGAGCGGCAAAGAGCCATCAACATTGCGGTAACAACGTAATACTCAGGGGCCGTTTAGTCTCCAGAGCACACTGTCGAGTGCAAAGCGTATGCGTGTGTTTTCACCTTTTATCACTGCTAATCCTACATAATACACGAGCATAATATGACTTTGAGACCCCCCCACCACCTACACATTCCACAAGGAGTGACTAATCCCATATCTGCATTTCCATCAATATGCTTAATTCCGGTGTTGATATGTAAACTCCTTTGTCAAGGCACTCTCCTCCCCCGACCCAGCTTAAATGTACGCTGCCAAGCTTGGCGGTGTTCATTGGGACGCTGTCGTTCCGACAGCTCTGTTTCTTCACATGAGAACGGCTGCTTGTGTTGTGGCCGAAATGTCGTGAGAATTTTTATTTTATGTTTTATTTTTATCATTTTATTATTTCCCTTCTACGTGACTTTACCGAAAGAACCAAGAAGAAGTTTTCACCTTGTCAAATGTAGCGAGTAGCACATGGGAATGTCCGATATACTCTGGCCATACAAAAAAAACATCACACACAACAAAGAAGCTAAAAACATTGCACTTTCAACTTGTGCCCATAATCCCAAAAATGCGCTGACATTGAGCAAAGCAGATCGCTAAATGCTTCTTGTCAACCATGACATTTCTAAACGTCATGGGCGTGCATTTCCCCAGCCACCCAATGTTTTGGCAAGGTGTGAGTTGCTTGCTGTGACACGCTGTCTTCAGCACCGTGCAACAGAAACTTGCGCAACTGTGAAATGCGCACTCAAAATCACATTCCCCAGGTTACAATTTGGCAAAAACACTATGTTCAATAATAGGGTGGGGGGGAAACGTGTTAAGTAATATATTTATGTCATCATATACATATCGACTAATTACAATAAATTGCGCCTCTATACACGAGCAGCGAGGATTGTCACAGGCCTCGGTCTTGTACCGTTGTCTCTGAAATATTGCAATGGACAAATAAAACATGCTTATTATAAAAGCCTCTCCAAACCGTCACCATCCCTCGCAGTTCATTGTACCTACCATATGTGTGCATGTATGCTGAACTTCTTTCGCACCGTAAGTAGCCAACCGTGCTAATTGGAAGTGCGCATTAATTGATTTTATTCCTCCATCTCCAAGGTCATTATATTCATCAATACGAATCGGATTGCATTGCATATCATAAAGATCGTTTTCTTCTACATCAAAACATGTCTGCCACCGTGTCTAAAACCTCCTTATTTTTTTCTTTCATAAACACCGAATGTATACGTGCTTTTGCACTAGGCTGCCTAACTGCACATGTACGTATGTGTACGTACACAACAACTGCCTTCTGCAATAACAGGTCGGTAAATGTTGACTGCTTATAATGAGTTACTTTACTAACCTTGCTTTAGTGCGCACACAGTACAGAACTGGTACAACGTGTCACTAAACATACCCTTTTTGGCACTGCCTACAAACTACAAGTTAAATATGATGACCACAAAATGTGAAAAGTGTAAGAGACCAGACATCTCTTTATCCCAAGGGCATGTTTTATGAAGGGGTTGATATTGCAGAGGCAGACATCTAACAATCACCAAGTATTTATAATTAGTTGACAGTGTATATATCCAGAGACACAGTCTCAAGTTGCCTCAACAAACCTTGAGTAAATGTGCCTCCGTTGGCATCGCTGACCATTCCTCGGGACTGTGCCCCATCATACTCCAACAGAGCAACACAAATGAGTGTCACATGTTACGCTGTGCCATGTCATCTCAACTGCAGGTAGGCCTCGGCAAGGTAAATTACCTTCATTACCGGGTAAAAGGGTAAAGGTAAAGGGTAAAGGTTTCGACATGCCAAGGGGTAAGGTAAAGAGTAGGGTAAAGGTAGCTCAGAAGAATTACCCGGTAGGGTAAGGGTAGGGCGAATAATTACCCGGTAAATGCAGTACCTTGTTTACCGCTAAAAGTTCCGTGGCGCAGTGACGCAGTCCATGGCCTCCATTTTAAAGTGATGGCGGAGCACATGGAGACGGTCCACGTTCTTGAGGTCGAGGTACTAGAGGACGAGGATGCCAGCAACGGCTTTTTTGGGGTTGCTGCGAACAGCAATCGAAAGAGGCAGCGGTATGCGCTCCCGTGGGAGCACACACACGATTGGATGGAGGGTGATCCGCATGCACAGCAAGGGAAGCGGCAGTGCGTGCACTGCCGCACGTGGTTTTCCACCCACACGAACGCGTCGGGGTGGAAAGCCCACCTCAAGAAACACAACGTGCTCGCCCCAGGCAGCGAGGTCGGGACGTCGGCGTCGGCGAGCCGCCTAATACAGCAAACGCTGAGCCGGCCAGCAATCCCGGATCGCCTCCTGGTAAAGTTTGAGAACGCGGTGGTGGATTTTGTTATCCAAGGTGCAATCTCTTTGCGAGCCGCCGGCAGCGACAAGTTCAAGACCTTGGTCAACACATTGACGCAGGGATACGAGGGCCCATCGACCCGCACCATCATTCGCAGGATTGTCGAGCATCACGCCATCGTGCTGCCCATCGTCGGGGCGTTCTTCTCCAACCTGGACGTCGCCATCTCGCTCACCATCGACGGGTGGTCGAACCGCAACCTGAAGGGATTTTGGATGGTCACGGTGCACTGGATCGACAGCAAATCTGGTGCGTCAAAATCCATGCTGCTGACAATCCTCGATGTGCAGTCCGGAAGGGGTATCGGCAAGCGCATTGGGGCCGCTCTGTTTGAGCACCTCCAAAGCCTCGGGCACAATATCTCGACCAAGCTGCTCGCTGTCACCAGCGACAATGGCTCCGATGCGAACAGTGCTGTCAAGACGTTGTTCACCCTGGTCAACGTGGACGCCGGATATGAGCAGTTGCGGGCTTGCCACCATATTCGATGTGCGGATCATTCCGTCCAGATCGGTGTCGTCCAAGTTCTAAAACTGATCAAGTCAACAAATGCCGAACTGCGCAAGGCGCTCGTCAATATCAGGTGCAGCAAGGTCGTCCGGCAGTCGTACCGCCGCGAGGCTTAGATCGCCAAGCTCGCCAGCAAGGAACCGACGCACCAGGACTCGCCGACCAGGTGGCATTCGACGTTTGACATGGGCGACGACGCCATCAAGAAGCGTGTCCCATTGGACATTATCATGGTGCGCTTCCAGGATGTGATCGGTGTCGGTGCTTTATCTGAACTGCAGTGGGCAAACATCGAGGGCATGACAGCATTCCTGCGAATGCCGCGCCAGGCCATGGCCTCGTTGTCGGCGGACCACAATTCGACATTGGATCTCGTGCCGGTGACGATGGAGCACCTCGTCCGTCATTGCGATCACGGTGAAGCCGCCCTTAGAGCGATCGATGAGCCCTTGACTGCGATGGGGATGAAGGCCGAACTGGTGCGGTACCGCCACCTACTGGTTCAGGAACCCGCCATTGTGGCATCCTACTTGAATCCACAGCTGCCGAAAACGACAGACGACAGTCCAAGACGAGCTGGCTACACTGAAGGCCACAATCCGCTCTGTCCTGCAGCATCGCTACTCGGACGTGCTCACGATCTCGCCGACGGCAGTTGCTGCCCATATGGAGGAGCGGTCCGTGTTCAGCACCCTGTTCAGCAACGTCGGCATCTCCATAGACGACGGCGATGAAGTCGATCGTTTTCTGAGCATGGGCGTCACGACCGCCAGCGCCTTCATTGACGTAATGCAGTGGTGGTTTCTCCGCAAAGAGATGCTCCCCGCCCACTACAAGATGGCCTGCGACTACTTGGGAGCGCCGGCGACGTCAACTCCCTGCGAACGCGCGAATAGCGGAGCCGGGCGGGAGTTCACATGCGTTCGCCAGTCGCTGTCAACGACGCTCTTCATAAAGTCCATGTGCTTGCGCTCATGGATCACGGCCGGCTGCTTGAAGGTTCCGTCTAACTGGGCTGGAGCGGCGCAGGATCTGATTGCCTGTCGTCTGTCCAAGGATGATGGCAATGACGAACTTGATCAGGTTGTTGATGAGATCGCCATCGACCAAGACGACTGGGACGAGGAGGTTATGGAGGACGTTGTCGTCGACAGCCTAAACGCCCGATTTGAGAGTATTCTATATGAATAAAGCGTCTTCTTGGTTCTTTCGGTAAAGTCACGTAGAATGGAAATAATAAAATAATAAAAATAAAACATAATAAAATAATTCTCACGACGTTTCGGCCACAACGCAAGCAGCCGTCCTCAGGTGAAGACCAGGTCTGTCGGGGAGACAGCGTCTGAATGAAACAACACCATGCTTGGAGCGTATATTTAATCTGGGTTGGAAGGGGGGGAAAGGGCGCCTTGACAAAATAATTTGCATATCAAGAGGAATTTAGCATATTTATGGGAAATGCAGGTATGTGATTAGTACTACTTATGCCCGTGCATAATGCAGGATTAGCAGCATCAAAGGGAGGGGATATGGGAAATGCAGGT
>CM025639.2:947938-964809 GCA_014621495.2 Entosphenus tridentatus | reverse complement strand
TGTCTGGTGCCAGGATGTAGAGTGGAGTTTGTCTGGTGCCAGGATGTTGAGTGGAGTTTGTCTGGTGCCAAGCATGGTGCTGTTCCATTCAGACGCTGTCTCCCCGACAGACCTGGTCTTCACCTGAGGACGGCTGCTTGCGTTGTGGCAGAAACGTCGTGAGAATTATTGTATTTTTTTATTTGTATTATTTCCATTCTACGTGACTTTACCGAAAGAACCAAGAAGATGAATCCCTGCAGTCATGAAAGCTTTAAATCGAAAAATGAATAAAACTAAAAAAAAATTCCATGTTTTTTACCCCAGTAATTACCCTGTAATCGCGAAATTTGAATGGGATAAGGGTAAAAGGTAAGGTAAAGGTAGGCTCGTTCTTTTTTACCTTTTACCTTACCTGCTAAAGGGTAAAAGGTAGGGTAGCGCGATTGTATTGTGGTAAGGTAAAAGGTAGGGTAAAGTTTCTCTTGTTTTTTTACCGTTTAACTTTTACCTTACCTTGCCGAGGCCTAACTGCAGGTTTGGATGCGAATCGGTATTGAACACAGCGATTAAATACTGAACAATGTGGATATTATAGTTTCTCTACCTAAAATTGTAGCTGCCTATGTAGCTACCTCCCAGAGACTACAACATAAATGCCTGGGTGCTATATTAAATGTGTGAATTTAAGGACAATTCTTATTGTAAATAATGGTCATTATTTGTATCATAAAACAACAATTTGGCTCACATTACACTGCCACTTCAGCCATGCGTATTACACGTATGCTACAATAAATTATCATAAGTGTTGCAGATAAATCCTCCAAAATGTACGCGAGACACATACTGCTACCAACTCAAAATATCCTATTCGCAATCATAAAAAAAGATACGATTCCAAGAAACCCATGGCTAACCATTTGTAACAACCACGACCTTACCTTCCCCCTCCGTCACAACCGCATGGATCACCATGGGGTAAACATCACGCTCCAAGTCAAAGGTCAGCTGAAATGTACAGTAAGAGAATATGTTAAGGGCTGCAAATCATGCTCACCAAAAGGAAAGCTCATGCTAAATCCAGAGATGGGGAATAAAAAGACAAATATTACAAAGGCACGTTCCAGAATGATTGAAATTCATGGGACAGAACAAGAAATGGAACGTCAATTAATTTTTAAAAATTTTGGTTTTAAAAATGGGCTGGAATATTATACATTATTATATTTTTTGCTCAATTCTTTTTTTTGGAATGTACAAACATAAATTGTAAGCATTCAAAACATGTTTGATGACATCGCCTCGTGTGTTTACCATTGGTAGCAATGACATCTGTTCCTGTAGTTGCAGACATCAGTGTGTAGCACATGCTGCATAGCGTGCACCAACTTTAGGCATGTCGTGAGCACAAGGGCGCACAATATGGCAATGTTTTCAAGTCGATCTATGCGTGATTATTTTTGTAAAACTAATTAAAAACGTGTGGTTAACTCACAAATCATATTCAGCCAACAACATTGTTTTATTTAACTAAATTTAGTAATGCAGGTAGGTTCCATTCTGTTTTGTTCCAATCATAGTATATTATTTTTCAAAAGTTTTGCTGGCTGGCTGGGCTGGACAGACATGCACGTTGCTAGTTATTCCCAAAAAAAGTCAAAGAACGATTCTCAAATGTTATATAAACTAAAAACTGCGGAACTAAAAACAATTTGAAATTTTGTTTTGAAGCTTTCGTGACTACAGGAATCCATCTTTGGTTCTTTCGGTAAAGTCACGTAGGTAGAAAAATAAAACAAAATAAAAAATAATATATCACAAAGTTTCGATCCCAACACAAGCGGTCGTCCTCAGGCGGAAAAAATAATCCAGCAGTGGAACTGCTGGTTCAGCAGTTATTATTTTTATTTTGTTTTATTTTTCTACCTACGTGACTTTACCGAAAGAACCAAAGAGTATAATTATTTATTTTCCAAGGCCCACATATTTACCCTCAGATGCAAAACGAACTGAACCAGAAATTAATGCAACAAAACCAAATGTAACTTTAACTTCTGAAACAAGAATGAAACAAAGTGTTTGACTGCCAATCATTACCTCTCCCCGGTTGAATCAACCCCACGCCCTAATCTGGATTTCAGTGTCCCTTGGGTGCATGACTACTTGCAGCCTCGAAAACACCTATGTAAAAATGTCACTTGATTCACAACATGCCCAACAAATGACACTCTCATCATATCAAATGCTACGATGATGTGTACAAGATAAAAACCTTGTCAAGTTATATGGGGTAGTTGGGTTTATTGGGTTTACTTGTGCAATGTTTACACATGCCTGGCCACTCTAGACTTTCCTGGGATGTTTGGCCAACCCCATTTGGCACTTACCCATGTTTTTCCTTTTTTCCCTAACACGAGAATCATACTCACGGGACTGTGAGACCCTGCTTTTGAGTTGGGATAAATCAGTCGGATCCATTACCTCCCAAGTGTAAAAGTCTTAAGTTTGCTTATATGCAACCAGCCTTAACCACAGCAGGGGACAAAACGGTGGAGGTCTGGCGAATACAAACGCATGATTATCTGGAGCAGTGTGGCGTGCACTCCTCCGCATTAAGGTGTGTGGATTCTGCTTCTCATGTGGGTAAGATGTAAAGCAACAATGATTAACCTCTTCTGGGTTCCACTCAGAGGGGTCAATGACATGCGACGTCTGGGAGAAGAGTTGGCTCACTCCTCCCTTGCAGAGAACCGTCTCTGATTGACGCAGGTGATGCTTTGCCGTATACCTGAAAGCAAAAGTGAGAGGAGAGATTCTAGATTTGAAGTTTTCGTGACTGCAAGGATCCATACTCTTTGGTTCTTCCGGTAAAGTCCTTGGCTCCTCCCCCCCTCTTACCCTATATAATCGCTTGTCACTAACAGCTCTCTTTGCCCACTACAGTAATTTTGTTTTTTTCTGTGGTTGTCCCACCTGATGATGGAAGCTTGTGTTGCTTCCGAAACGTCGTGATTTAATTTAGTTATTTCTATTTTATTCTTTATTTTTATTCTTATTTTTTATTTTCACCTACGTGACTTTACCGAAAGAACCAAAGAGTATGAGAAGAGAGAAATTAACCGAGATAGAAAGCCATAATGCTTGAAGAATGCATTATATACAGGTGCAGAAAAATAGATAACTAGCAATCATGGACAACCCCGCACCACCAAAGCGGAAGAGTAGCCCTTATATTTTTTATGCTTTAAATAAAAATCACTCAATTGCTGTGGCTGACTATGAATTGTACAGAGGATTTGTTTTCTCCAAACTATTCATGCAAGTATAAATAACAATGTGTAGTAATAATTTAAAGAAGGAAAAATGATACGTCTATTGAATTCAGCTTGAAGAAAACTGATAATTTTAAGAATAATAAAATTGTGTTTATGGAAATGTGTGAATATTTCTAATGACCATGAGAATATCTCACATGATAATGCCATTGTGAAATTCCTCTGTAGCTTGGTAATAGATGGTTATGGCCACCTGCACATCCGAGTCAAACACAAACTCTACGTTGTAGCTGAATTTGGATTTTAAAGAATCGGCATCAGGAGTTTCTGCTTCATCTGTAATCCTGGGAGATAAAAACAAAAACATGTTTAATTACTATTTACACACATTCATTGCAAAACCACAGCTCCAGATAAGAACTATATGTCCGACAATTTTACCCAAACGAATTTCCATACAATAACAGTTTAAGAAAAGAAAATCCACGTGGCGTTAAATTATGCTTTAATTTTCAGACAAAGGGCTTTATTTGAGATGGCACATCTCTGTGGTTACCAGGCTCCCATTAGCAACCTCTCTCTTGGTTGCCATGCCAACTTACTTGCAGTGCCTCCCTCTCTATGATGAAAACATATCCTTGACAGTGTACGGTGTGTGCAATGCCAAAAAGAGAACCCTGTATTTTGTAAGTCGTGCATTGGTACAACAATACTATGCTGACTACAAACGTAAATAGTGCTAAGGCAAAAATCCAAACACTGCAGCAAAGATTGGCTCAAAGCCAAGACTTGCACACATCACTCACTGCTGAAAAGGTTGAACATTCTGTTCTCGTATGCATTACATGAATCCGAGCTGTGGATACCTGGAACAAGCCACATTTGCATTTCTCCCACAACCACAAAAAAATGTTCGGCACACAGTGCTGCCGATTTAACGAAGCAGGAAGCTAAGCATAGCCGACAACCTTGAAACAGCTTAGAACATATCCTGGAGCTGGATTACAACACCCAACGTCAAGACTGGCTTTAAGGATTACAAAGTGCAATGCGCAGCTTCAGAATTTGCCTTTTGATGCAATGATGCAGGATCGCAGGGAATGATGCGAAGAAGGCAATTTTATACACTTTACTGCACCGCATATAAAAAAGGTTAATGTATTTTATAATGATTTATCATAACCCTTTTACGACTTAATATAGCCAGGAGCTTGTATTCTCCCGAGTCTCCTCTTTATTACTATATGTTATTTGAATGAACTCTTACGTGAATTATGATGAAAATAACTGCTACAAAAAATATTTAGAATTATCATGTAAATTACTGTATTTCCTTTACTTAACTATTTCAACTGCAGTCATCATTATGTATGACCTAAAACAACATTAATCTGCTTGCATGTCAGGTGCAATGTGCAGTAACCAAGCAAATAAATATATTTGGAACATTTGGTTATGATGCATACAAAACTGCATTGCAATATTTTGTTTTCGAGGTAAAAACCAGCAAGTTGTCACTGTGCAACCCAGCATGCAGCAGTTACTGACTGCCCTGTTTGTAAATGGTGCTGCAGCAGCAGATGCCTGTCCTGTTCTTCTGCTATGGACAGACTTACCTGACGAGACGTAGCGAATCCTTCCTGATGTTTACGAGGCTGCGTATAGTCTTGACGGGCTCATGGGGTGGAGGTGCAGGGTAAGGGAACTGGAAAATATAAATATTCAATTGACGGCTCAAATATTCTTAAACATGTTTACGCCTCAGCAGGAATTAAAAGTGTATTTTACAATATGTGACTTCATAACATCTGAAATGTTATACTTATCAATATTAACATACACAATCCGTCATGATTTTTCAATGCATTTGAGTTAACAGCATTTACAGAAGATATATTTTTTTCAAATGAAATTGCTTTTCTTTGTTTTGTTTATTTGCGTCTGGTTTCTGGCTGCGTGAGACAGACCCTGTAACTGAAAAATGTAAATGGGAGTCAGTTGTCACCTCATCCTTCTCCCAAGTAATCACTACCAAAACAACGCTCGTGCAAATAAGTACACCCAGGCATCAGAAGAACGCTCCCTTCAACATCTTTGCAAGATTAAAAAAAATGCCAACAGCTTTGATCACAGAACTCATGCAAAATGTGGCATTACAATGTCATATCGGCATTATAAATACATTGAACACGTTCAGTAAACGTCAGTGATGTCTAAACACATGTCTAGACATTTATACTGCCCTGTAAAGTACTGTATATGGGTGTACAGTATATTTTACTGTATTAAATGTTATTTAAAGTGCTGTAAATACGATGGAGTGGTTTCAGTGGTAGGGCACCAAATGATGAACCTGGAGTCAATTCCCAGCCATGGCTAAGAATAATGACGAGTGATATCCGAACCAGGCCAGGGCCCCCCCTTCACCAACCACCACTGACCAGTGTGGTGACATATACCGGTAGTCCAAAAACCCTCATCCCAGAGACACATATATATATCATGGCTCTCAGTCCACAGCAGCTCTTGTTCCATCAGCCATGGCACTGGTTGGGAAGGTGGACAGAGGGTGCTAGAACTGGATATGAGAAAGTCACCATCTTCTGAATTTAACTCTGGCTATAAACGATACATGGAATCTGTCTGGCAAACCAAACCTTGTTGAACTGAGACTGATTGGAGAGACGTGAACTCGGAGGTGAGGAAAAAAGAGAGCGTCATACATTTAAATAGTGGTAACCTTTTCCCTATGACTGAGAGAGAGTTGTTGGTCATAATGAGTGTGATCCTTAGTCCCTCTGGGAACGAAACACTGAATTATACGATTGACAAATACTTCAGCTAATGTTGCCCAGATAACATCACATTCGAACCAGACAATTACAATGTATGCCCCAACAAATTGCTGCCTCAACAATACGTAGAATTAGATCAAATGTAGGGATACATTGACACTTCCAAATTAGGGAAAACACATCTTACAATCGGTGAACCTCAATGCCAAGGTAAAAGGTACGGAGACGGTCGGATGAATGATAACATTTGACGAAGGAGTGAAAAACGACAGTGGAGGACATCTCTTAACAGCTCACTTGCCAGCTGCAACCACCAAAGGCCATATAAGAGGGAGCTTCACACAACTTTACCGATGCTAACAGTAAGTCAGCAACACAGACAGTTGATACAAAATGGCTTCAAAGTGTAAAGTATTTTCCTTTAGAGTTCACATAAAACATGCCAAATATGTTGAACGAATAGAAAACAATGACATTGTTTTGAGTATTGTGTACTGTCTTATGAATGCATCTGTGTGCTCCAGACCGAAGCAGAACTGTAACAGCTGTTACGCAGCAGGAAGTAAGATGAGAGTACTTTGTCGAGGCTGATACATTATTTAAATGTCAAAGGAAGTACTGAATTATTTAGAGCTATCATGTCTTTCAAGAGGATCCAGTGCACTGAGTAAATGTGCTTAATACATTTAAATACATTACACAAATTATCTATTCTATATCTTGTGATTATATATAACATGTAGTAAAATATCTATAAATTGTATATCCCATCATCATGCATGGATGTTGTACAGTAAACAGTTTTGTTAAACGTGCTACACGGTGAATAAAGTATACTGCATGGCATACATATACACACATAATGAATGTACTTGCACATTATTGCTTGTGACAATCCTTGGGAGCAATGGACAAAGTTGAAAACCTGTTACCCCCAGGTGATGTGACCATTGATAATGAGAAGTAAATACAGCAGAGCTTACCGGTACTGGCCTGTTTCCCAGGAAGTTGAGATCTGTATTTTCTCCAAACAAATAACCTTCAGGAGTGCTTGTCTCAAACTTCTCTCCGCCCATTATGAAATGGCTTGC
This sequence comes from Entosphenus tridentatus, assembly GCA_014621495.2. Taxonomy (NCBI): domain Eukaryota; kingdom Metazoa; phylum Chordata; class Hyperoartia; order Petromyzontiformes; family Petromyzontidae; genus Entosphenus; species Entosphenus tridentatus. Next base: position 957,666 of record CM025639.2, on the reverse strand, counting down.
AAAATAATTGCCTACGTGAGAACAAAGCACAGCATGTGGCATTGATCGACATGATGAGTCTTGAAGTGAGTCCTTTATTCAGGCCGGAAATACCTCTCCTGGTGCACCATGGCGATTCACGTGTTAGCTGGGGCTTGTAAATTATATACCACTGTTGTGGTTTAATATTCAGTCTGTTGATGGAGCCTTTTAAATAAAAAATATTTGGCATCGGATGTGTTAGGTTTTCCATTATTAAAGGTAAAGCCAATTAACCAACTTCCATTTACTTGCAGAAATATACAGCTCAGTACTGTACATATTAATTGGCTCATGATAGCACTCACATCACACCACATCAAATACGGTTTGATCGGCTACATTTTTTTTTCAGAATATAATAACCTTCTATCACACAGCATTGATTACTTTTCACGAAAGAATATTAGGCATATTTTGTCCCAAGCTACCACAGTTACAGTCAATATGCTTAGTATAAGCAAGTATAAGCAAACCCCAAAAATCCTGTGTTATGGATAAGCACAACATTTGTTTATACTATATATAGAACCTTGGCCGACCTTTTTACCATGTTTTACGTGTCAACAGTAAATACTGTGGTAATCACAGCACTGTATTACCAATACATGGCATAAAAACTTGACAATACATTACAAAAAATGTGACACTCAACCAAATATACATCACAGCACACTGTGAAATTAATTGCGTGCAGACGCACACTCGATACATTCTGCACTGGTTTATTTTCTTATTTTAGTGTCCTAAAGGTAACAGAATGCCCCCTAACCTACCTTAGTTAATCTGAGACCACGTATCACAAGGCAATGTGTTACCAACACTGATAATGAGGAATACAATACACCATTAGCAACGGGTGAACCTGCCAAACGCTGAAGAGTGGCTGTGAGCTCCAATGACCGAGTGAATAAGCCAACCAACATTACGTATACGGCGGAGAATTACCGGTCGTGTTTTTGTGCAGGCTTTCAGAGTGCTCATATGACATGGAGACGCATTACCCCTGCCATGACGTTCACTCACAAGTGTACCAGCAGTGCATAAGCACCGCGGAGCGTACACTACAGAACACGCATGGAGCACTGCATAGGAATGCCCATTGACCACACATAGAGAATAGTGCATTGTAACAATTAGTGTGCACTTTAGTTGACGAACACTGAACGGTGGTCAGTAATCATGGAGACAGTTGTTGTGACGACGTTTTCGTGTGGGTGATAGTGAAAAGTGGTGATGGTGATGAAGGTTACAGTATAGTGATGAGAGTAATGATGAGTGATGAATGATTATGATTTTCATGGTGGCAGGGACAGTGGTGATGCTGTTATAATAGTTGTGGTTATATTTTTATAGTTGTAGAGCACTTAAATTTGTTGTGATTATACTGTACTTGTGATTATTGTGTAGTTGTTGTGATGCTTACAGATGTGATTCGTGTAGATGATGACGATGATGTTATAATTATAATTGCCGTGATGTTGCTCATGATGCTGTTGATTGCTCTGTAGTGATGTTGATCATTGGCGTGATGTCCGCACTCTTCGGATGACCATGACGAGAGTTATTATGGTTATAATTGGCGTGATTATGATTTTGGTCATTATGCATATTATCATTATCGCTGTCGATGATTACATATAGTTGTGGTGATCGTAATAACTAGTTTCCGTGGTGACGATATCGGTAATGATCACAATTATAGTGCTGTTCATCAATGCCGCGATGTTGTTAGCACTCTTTAGATAATGAATATGACAGTCGTTATCATCCTGATGATTATAGTCATGAAGTTGGTAGCGATGGTGATTCGTGGTGTTCATCACGCTATCAACCCCTTATCAGTGCCCTACCTTATTACAGACCAATTCAGACCTTATTGGTCACCTCGTGCCCTTATAAATCTCAACGTTCATCCTACAAAGTGGCATCACAAGGGAGAAACACAGTGTTTTGTTGTTGTCCGTATTGAACTAAATGCCCCTGTACAAGAATAAGCTTCACATCAACAAGGAAGAACGCGGGGCTAACCCGTACGGGTTGACAGCTATGTAATGTTCACATGCACTCCGTAGTGGATAATAACGATTACATCGCTGCAGTTATATAAATAACGAAGAATCACCCGTCTTTGGTGGGTATCTGTAGACAGCGTTGGCTTGGATGTCGAGCTCCTCCACGCCTGCGTGTTGCCGGCTCGTCAGGGCGCCCATGGCCCCGGCTCCCCCGAACCTCCACGGCCGGGCCGCTCAGGCAAGAGCCTAGGCTTCACCAGAGCCAGCGGCCTGCTTCGGGGTCCCGTTATCTCTTGAGGCGCTTAAAAGACTAACAAAACACACACACGACATACAAATACTGTCGCTAACAACACTGCTACTAGTGCCACCGAGAAGGTGTTTTACTAATGTTGCCGTGGCTAGTGTGTAATTGACGCTGTTGTAATGTTATCGTGAGAATGAAGATTTACTGACAGACGCGTCTGACGGTGTAGGCGCTTGACGCAAGACACATAATAATTATTAATATGCACAATACGCACAGTGTTGATATTCAATAAAAATCGTGAATCTAAAAGTGGTTTATCGTTGTAATGTGATACTGCTGTAAATGTGAGCACATTAGTGAGATGAACACGTTTGGTGTTGGGTTAAAGTCCTCTGCTGTTATCAAGTTGACTTCACTGCGAATATATAAAAGTACGGCGACATCGACTACTGTAGCTTATATATTTTTAAATAATAATCACGAAATAAAAGTAGTTACTGCGCATGCACACAACAGTAACGAAACTGCTCTACATTATTGGACTACAGTATACAATACATTAGTTATAAATATAAAATACATGCATACAGCCAGGGAAATGTTGAGCTAAAGTCAAAACTAAAAAAAAACACATTCATGTCAATGTACAATTAGAACGAATCAACAATGTACCATTCAATAGATCATCACAGTAATGTACATTAAAAATTACAAATATTTTTTTTGTAAAAATTAACCGTCAAATACAAAATAATGTAAACGCCAAATTTACGCTACGTAGAGTGATTGTATTTTAAGTGATACTTTAATGGATCAAAACACGCGAAGGATGCGAAGGGCGGCTCCGTGAACACGACGAAGACGACGATGATGGCAGCAGCAGTGGACCGGCGCTCCATCACCGCGTGGCGTGGGGCCCTCCGTGACCTCTGTGACCCCGTCCAGGGGGGGGGGAGATGGGGGAGCGAGGCCGCCCGATGTCCCGGGTGGGCACGGGGATGGACGGTGGCTTTAAGGGGCATCATCATCATGATGATGATGGGATTTAGAGATCGACACCGACACCTCTGCTAGCAAATCGCGCGACAGTGACAGGCGGCTGCCTTGATCCAGCAGTGGATTGACCGTGGCTGATGGTGGTGGTCATGATGATGGAGATGATGAATTATTTGGTACTCTCATTTAAAAAATAAAAATACAGACGGCAATTGAAGGACGTTTGCCCTCTTACTTGGAACCGTTTCGTCACCTGTCTCAGCTGAGTAGGGTTCCGTTGCTGGAAGCCCTTGCACGGCTGCCGCATTCACTGGCGTGTGGCCGCTTCGTATTTTGCCTGTGCATGTGCCGGTGCATGCGTCCCTCAACGTCTTTGCGTAACCGCAGTCGCGTATTTGATTTCGGTGGCCAACCACGAGCCAAATCCTCCACATCCACACCTCGCACACACCTCCACACCGCCTTCAAGCTGGGCGAGCCCGTGTGGGCCAACGCGGTATTACGCCTTTGAGATGTCACACACCACACACCACCCCCCACACACACACATAACCTGCAAGGCATTTAAAGTGATGTCGCTCAAAAATACCCTGTCAACCCACACGATTTCAGGCCGTGTTCTTGGACAGGGACATTTCGTTTTCAGGTCCATACGGCGTACAACCGTTTCAATACGGGCAAAAAAAACCCTAATTTTTTTGTCTTCCATAATAGAGGTTTTTTTGGGGGGGTTAGATCGCGTAAATATAAATGTGTCGTTAAACCCGTCACCACCCGACGGACAATGAGTAAGGTTTGTCACGTAAACAAAACATGCTAATTCGTTACTAGTACAGCACAACAGTACAGCACACCAGTGTGTTGGAGAGCAAATCCACAACATATTTGTTGTCTGTCTGTTTGTGTTTCTCGCTTGTAATGGGACTTTGTAGGATGAACGTTGAGATTTTTAAGGGGCACGGGGTGACCGATAAGGTCTGAATTGGTCTGTAATAAGTTGGGCACTGATAAGGGGTTGACAGGTACGCTCAAGCCTGGGGGTATCATCCAATACTTTATTAAATAAATTGATTATTATTCCACCGACCATGGGTTCGCTTAACTCAGTCTGACCGGGTAACACGAAATCAGTTTGGGATTATCGATTACTCTACTGATCATCGGTCTGATTCCTAATTATCAGACAATATGAATTGTATTATAATCCATTTCAGGTTATCGGTTATATTACTCGTACGGGATTGCACGAAAATAGTGGATATTTTCTTAAGTAATCGATTATTAAACTGGTTATCGATTTTATTACCTGATTTAATCGGATAACACGACAATATTGAGAGTTGATGGCCTGAGCTTGGTTGCGTAATCGCCATCGTCGTCACGTCACGCTGGGCGTGGCTTATTAGGGGGGTTGCCTGCCTTCAGGAGGCAAGATAGGGGGGTATCCAGTATATTTGAAGGGGCGTGAGTATTTTTTGGAGCATCCCAGATCAATGAAGTATGCCCACAGTTTCTGCATAGCATCTAAATCATGCAGCATTTAAACGATATTCAGTTGCTTTTAGATGTGGTTGAATGGTTCTCGGGCTTTACTGTAGCAGATTGATAATACTGATAATTAGAATGTCTAACTCAAGAGAAACCTCATTGAGTCTCAGACTTTTTGAGACCCGGGCCAATGTTTTACAACAGCATTTGTTTCGGCAGGGAAAGTCTAGACTGATTTTACTTTGTTAATCTCAAGAGCATTTGTGTGGCCTGTTAATAAGAAGCATAGCTTGATGGATACAAAATGTTACTTTATTTTTAAACATTTTATTTTTGCATGGGCAACAGCCTGTATTTTATTACGTACAATCTTTCATATGATGTAATGTGGTCTTCATCGTCCATATTGCAGCATTTGAGAAACACACACTTTGGTTATTACATGGGTTGCTGAAGCAGAAATGTAACCTTTCACTTGGTGCAAAAGTGGTCGTAAAAACTCATGCTTGCCACCGTGATTATTGCATTGTACATTTGACTCATGCTGCAAGCATTCACATCCTCTTACTTACATCCTTACATTTGGTGTTTGTATGAAAATGAGATCACCATAAATATGTATGCACTAGCGGAGTAATAATAAAGTTAAACTTGTGAAAAATGAACAGTCTTCCAGGCTTATGAGATAGGTGTCGCTTGGAATGTAAGGACATTTGGTACATTTAAAACCAACAATATACATTCTCGTCGCATTTTAAGGCAAAACTGGAAAGCATCCACAGCAGATCAACACAGTTAAGAGTTATAATCCAATACATACATGCACATTTTCTTTATCTTCATACATTATTTGACTGTTCAATATGTTTAGTCCTATGGAGGAAGTAGATTTCTTTAACGCTAAAATCATTGTATTAACCGTTTAATATAATGATTATGTCGTTGTTTAAATGGGATAAGCCTTCGAGATTTGCATGTAATGTCCAAGGGCGTCTTAGTGAAATGACAGCATTACACGGACGTTGCTCAGCATTCACAAAAGTTAAACTCCACAATCTATGGATAAGAAATAAAAATACGTTTGCAGTAAGCTGCCAGGCTAAAATATTATTTTAAAAAACATTGTGCATTACGTACCGTACGACATACTGAAAACATTATTACAAATGGGAACCAAACATAACCTTGGTTTATTCTTTTTCCAAACACAAGGAGTGAACTCATTGACATTTTTTTGTAGGAATCATCAATTCAAGCCAAAAAAATAACATGACCTCCAAAAACATGACTTACCCTTTCACAAAGCAATACTGACATCACATGATAATAAAGCAGAAAATCCAATTTGTTACCTGTCATTGGGGTGTGGAAATCAGCTTGTGTATAGGCCTACATCAGAAGCCAGTGAGTATATCGACACAAGCTGATCATATGTTCGTAGGATATAACAATTGTTGGGGTGGAGCAGTGGCGCAGTGGTTAGCGCACTGCATCATTAAGCCGGAGACCAGAGTTTAATTCCCAGCCATGGCTAACATTCTTCATTGACCAGCGTGGTGAAATATGGTCAAACAATCCGCACCTGCGATTAGCATGGTTGGCTTGGTACAGTGCGAAAGATGTTCAACATACACACAGTATATACATGGCACGGAAACCCTATAATCTAGCACTGGAAAGATAAAGGATTGTACATCAGTATTGTTCATGTGCATTATGGCATAAAAGTTGTTGGTTAGGTAGAGTAGCATTTGTGCATCACACGTATGAGAAGATTGCACTTTATAGCCCATGCACATGTATTTCTTCAAGCCAAACAGCTGGGCAATGCCAGGAAGTACATTTTTCTTGGCTAAATTCTTAATGAGGCCTTTATCAGGCATCGAGGTCACAGAACGTTTGCTCTGGTCATTGCTAAAGGCATATTGGTAGTTTATAACTGTATGCATCTTTAACACATGTAATGTTTCAACTGTAGTACAGCAGGTTGTTGAATAGCATGCCATCCTGACAAACTAAGCGACTTAAAAAACATAGTTGTATTTAAATGAAGCTTCAAACCAATGTCACGTATTTTGATGGACAGAGTTTGTATCTCCTACATTTTCGTCAGTGGCATGTTCTTATAGTCAAGGCATAATTTAAGTACGCATAATTTAGTATTGTGTAAATGTTTTTTGTGTTACATGATTTGTTACATGATCTGCCGCACCTGCCATTGTTTACGAATGTATGCGATGTCGATTCATAAAATAACGTCATGATTCACAATTGTGCAACACCAGGATCGTGCCCGTTCACTGACCCACCCTTTGCCACACGTGCCTCCACACAAATCCCAGTCATTGACACACACACGCCCGTGTTTGCTCAGTTGAGCACGTAATTCACTTCGCGTTGAGAAATGTTCCACCTTGCGCATTTCCTTCCGTTTTGTAGAGAAACGTGTACAAATATTTGTGGAAGTGCACATGGAGCCAGATAATGCACACTGGAACCGATTCTATGCAATGTTAACCGCCGTTGGTCAACACTGGCTCATGTGACATTAAGTTATGACTGCAACCCAGGTCAACCGACAAAAAATATATAAACATAATAATACAGTACAGCCATCTGTGTTTCACGAATGCTTCTCATTTCATGGGTTTCCATTGTATTAAAACCAGCTTATTTTCCTGTAATCGATCGGATCGTGGACTTTTACTTGGCACTGCGGTCAAACCTTGTTTTGTTTGCTTTATATCCCTGGTACGTATCTTGTTTCCCTGAAGGATATGTATCACAGTCCCATACCCTTTGAAATTCTACAGACATGAATAACCCAACTCTCCAGGCTTGAAAATGCGGGGGCGTTGACGGTAATTCCTTCGTTAGTTTGGCAGATTGAGCATCGGCGTGTCGACATTGTGCGTGCCCTGACATGCCTCGCACCGCTAGAGGGCACCCTTTCAAAAGAAAACGTGTCCTCTGAATTTGCCTTCATGTACAGGCACTCGTCGACTTACCAACATTCGACTTACGAACTTTCAGAGATACGAACAAACCTTCCCCGTATGTCCAGTCGCAGCTGTTCGAACCAAGAGTCGTAAGTTCACCACCGCGCAATAGCTGGTGGTGATGGCCTCTAAATCTGCAGACCGTGAAGAACCAGTTGGACTTAGGAACAAATCGACTTACGAACAGAACTCTGGAACCTAACTTGTTCGTAAGTAGAAGAGTCCCCGTACATAGATTCGATTGTATACAAGAATGAGACAACAACCTACAATTCTGCCTTTTTACAGTGCAATGTAACCACTACAGTTGTCGTTGCCGCAGAAAAACATGTTAGATATTTACGTGTTAAAGTGGCGACTCGCTATCATCAACTGGAGCATGTGTTACGTTACTTAGCCATTGGGTCCCAGGCGATCATTTAGCCATAACCGGCATTTTTGCAAACCGACAGTTAGTGACACATAAACAACCACTGAAGTAGGTCCACACTTTGCACAGTCTCTATTCTAGCGTATGGCGAGAATAATACACTGGGCTCTGCGCAGTGAAGTGTATACTGTATTCCACTGACTTCTGTAGTGTGGTAAAGTCGCGACTAAGCGCTTGGTTTCTATTAAAAACAAACCCCCACCGCAAAGACAGAGGGCAGAGTGAACTCAAAATACAGCCCCCACCACCAAAGACAAACATCCTCCCCCATGGCCTTCACAGTGAGCCGGGCACTGTGACACACAATGGGGGGGTGGGGAGGTGACCCAACTCCATGCCCGACCCGCATTTGTCTCCCTAGTGGCGATGTTTACACACCGCACCAGGTACTCATTTATGGCTGAGTCGACCTAGGGGGGGGGGGGGGCTAGGAATCTGTTCAGAATAATCGTCACTGGTGTTGTGGTGGGTCGGCCGGGGTTCGTAGGCACACAAACCTGTCACCCCCTTGTAAGTGCCCTACCTTGTTACAGACCAAATCAGACCTTATTGGTCACCCTGAGCCTTTATAAATCTCAACATGCATCCTATAAAGTCCCATCACAAGGGAGACACACAAACAAATAGACAACGATGTTTTCCCGTATTGAAACGGCAGTGCGCCGTATGGACGTGAAAACTCAATTTCCCTGCACAAGAAGAATGCGGGGTGAACCGTGTGGGTTGTTGGCACGGTGTGGGCACAGCGCGCTAGCCGCTACACCACCGTCAGTACCACCACCACTCCCCCCCACCACCACCATTCCTCCCCACAACCACTCCCCATCACCACCACCACTCCTCCCCACCGACGCCCCTGGTCTCCCCCAGGCCGCCCCAGCAGCAGCAGCCGCCCCAGCAGCAGCAGTGGTGGTGGTGAGTGTTTGATGGTGGTGGTGAGTGTTTGGTGGTGGTGGTGAGTGTTTGGTGGTAGTGGTGAGTGTTTGGTGTGCTGGTGGTGAGTGTATGGTGTTCTGCTGGTGGTGAGTGTATGGTGTTCTGCTGGTGGTGAGTGGTTGTGGTGGTGGTGGTTGTGGTGGTGGTTACTGGTGGTGGTTGCTGGTTGTGGTGGTGGTTGCTGGTGGTGGTGGTTGTGGTTATAAATGAGGCACGCGGCTTTGAGAGGCGACTTCACGCCGCCCGCGCCATCGTCTCGGGCAATTGTTGCGTTGGTTAAACGCTCGTTCTGATAATTATCGGTGTTGCTGCTCACACAGGTGCAGGTCTTTCATCTCGCCGCGTGCCGTCGTGGCGCTGCGCGGTGTGTTGGTTTCACACTCGTGCCACGCACAGAGCCTCCTACACGCGTGTCGTCATTGTTGTTGTTATTGTTGTTGTGCTCCAGGGAGGTTTCATCATTGACACCGGCGCGGCCCCCCTCCGAAGCATCAGTAGCAGCAGCAGCATCAGTAGTAGCAGCATCATCAGCAGCATCATCATCATCATCAGCAGCAGCAGCAGCATCATCATCATCAGCAGCATCATCATCATCA
>CM025639.2:918255-947928 GCA_014621495.2 Entosphenus tridentatus | reverse complement strand
CATCAGCAGCAGCAGCATCATCAGCAGCAGCACCAATCGCTTCCTTGTTTCGTTACCGACACCGCCACACTCGCCGCTGTCGCCTCTCCGCTAGCTGCTGCCGTGTTTCGGCGGCGTCGCCGGCCGCTGTTTTGGTTTTTTTTTCCGTCTTCTGTTGGAGGAGGACGAGGCGGGCGGCGTGTTCGCCTTTCGGCGCCGTGGGTGCCCGTGGGTAGCGTGAAGCGCCAGGCATTCGTTTATTAGTGGTGGTTGGTGGTGTTATAGCAGTGGTGGTGGTGGTGTTGTTATAGCAGTGGTGGTGGTGGGTGTCAGTGGTGGTCGTGGTGGTGCGGTTGTTGGTTAGCTCTGCCCGGTATTGGTGGGGTCAGCCTCGTCTCGCTGCTGCTGCCGCTGCTGCCGCTGCTGCTGGTGGCAGTGACGTTCTGCCTGGACATGTCCACGAACATGGAGGAGCTCAAGCACCAGCTCATGGTCAACCAGTTCGTGCTCACGGCCGGCTGCGCGGCAGAGCAAGCCACGCAGCTGCTGCAGGCGGCGCGCTGGCAGTTCGAGGTGAGGCCCCCTCCTCCTCCTGCTGCTGCCGCTCCTGCTGCTGCTCCTCCTGCTGCTGCTGCCGCTCCTGCTGCTGCTGATGCACCATCACCTCGCACCCTCGGGTGTCCAGCCCCAGGTCTCGACCTCCAACATGCTACGGTCGTTGTTGTCCGATAATGTCACAGTCGGCACTGATTGACCCATGTTTGTTGTTGTTGTTTGTATGATTAACAAAAAAAAGTTAACCAAGATATCTTCTTAAATAAATTCATGTATAGATAGCAAGGATAGGCACAGTGTATATACAAAGGGGCAGTCATGTCAATCGTTATTTTTTCATAAGGCGAGAGAGAAATTAACACCGGAGATGAACTTTTCGAGATCTTTTTTTTTCATTTCAAAATTCGCAATAACATCTTCAAATGGTGCGTTTCTTACAATCTCATTGTCAATAGAGAGTAGTGCAGGGAAAGGATGAAGGCCTACGAAACAGAAATGCCCAGGGCCTACAAGAACCTTAATCTGGCCCTGCACACTGGGTGATGAGTGCCCATCCAGATCTCGACTTCCACGTGTCCACCACCAACCCCACGTCCAGCTTCGGTCCATCCCGCCCGTCCCGTCAACTCCTTCCTGTGATCCTCCACATCCAAGTTGACCCACTCGATGACATTGTGTTCTTTCAGCCTTCTCAACACACAGTGCTTCTATCTGTCATCACGACACACGCTTGCAGACCACGCTCCCCGCTAGTGCAACAACGACGCGGTCATACAATGTAGGTCCGTTCTCCTTTGCTTAGAGCCTTAGACTAATCCTCTCCGCGATCCGTCCACCCCGAGCAACCTCCATCCGTCCCCTTTGGATCAGCTTACATATTCCGTAAATCACGACATCCCTTCCGACCATCTCTATGGAAATTAATCCATAGTAAGCCAACGCTTACTGCCATTTTTCATTAAAATCTATTCCGACATCCAAACAACCCCACCTGAATTTCACCCCTCTCTTCATAGCTAAACATCTTGTATCGTCTCTCCATCAGTTCCCCATCGTCATCCTCATATCCTCATTCATTCATTCTATATCGCCCATAATTGTGACCTCCGATCATCAGCCGTAATCCATTCACTGCTGGATGAAGGCCTCCCAAAGGCATCGGACATCACTCGCGAGTCTACGATGTAGTCGCCTTAAACTGGCACAAGAGCTGATTTTATCACTCCATCTCCTCGGCGGTCGTGTTTTCGGACACGTTCCATAACCTTGGCTGACACTGGATCATTATTCTTGATCACCAGCCCTCATTCCGTCTAGCTACTTTTCTTCAGCTTGAAATGTCGTTATAACGAGTACAGAATGTTCTCACGTGTTTTTCGTTACGTCTCAATGTTATTCTAAGAATGCGTCTCTTCATTCCTCTTTATCCTTACAACTGTACGTTCATTATAACGTAATCTATCACATCTCCTGTCCCATAGAAGTCATGTCTTCTTAACTTTATGCCGTGTGTAGTTGGACTTTCATAGCGTTATAAGACATTGACAAATAAAAGTAGTTCGCTTACCATAACTTTGGACAGAAACTCAACACATCCCTCGGGAAAACACTTCCCTAAAATGGGGGGGGGGGGGGGGGGGAAGAAATTCCAATAGGTGACGTTTCGGGCAATACCCCTTCCTCAGAGGAAATGTGTGGTCCTGGTGCAGCCTGATGGTTGTGAAAATCACAAGGCAAGAAAGAGGTGTTTTGTTTTGAACCGCACATTGGCACTGGCAGACTGCCGCAGTTGGCAAGGGTGTAAGGGTGTTACCTACCAATTAGTGCACGTGATGTTGTTGTCCTGCAGTGTGCATGCCTGATCAGCCGAACAGAACGCTGCACGAGTAACAATGTAGACTCGTACGCAATTGACTTCACTAAATTACCATCCACATTATTAATTGTGGACAATTCACAGTGACTGTATTGGGGTCGTCTACAAGGCCGTTCTCTCCTAAGGCCCAAACCCTGACCAAATTCTGCCTTATGTGTGACCTGGAAAAGAGATCAAAAGGCACAGTCCTCCACACAATGCTCAACCTCATCACGTGTGTGTGTGTGTGTTGTAATTTCCAGGAACGAGGGACTTAAAAAGTGCCACCTTATTTTTAATGGCCACGCTTGCCGATTATCCCAACGTACAGTAACATCACAGTTGCTGAGCCCAGATGCCCATGTGTGTCAAACTGGCCAGCAACGAACAGCACCATCGGGCAAGGTCGTGTGCCGCTGGGTTAAGACAGCAAATCGTGGTTGCTTTGTCCTTTTCACTGTATTGTATTGTCACTCAAAATTTAAAATGTGCGATTACTGTACAGCACAGGCAGTGGTGTACAAGTAAACATAACAAACACCCAACACATTCGTCAACAACTGCCCTAAAAGGAAACAATGTGTTTGATTAAATGGACATCAGCTGTGAAGAAGGTCCGTTGCCTGAAACGTCACCTATGGATATACAGTACAGTATTTATTTTCCTTTGAGGGCAGTGTCATTGAGGAATGTGTATCGTCACTGTGTGGCATTTGAGCCAATCGCTGGCGCGCTGTTGCCGTGTTGTGTCTCTGCCCCCATCCGCAGACGGCGCTGAGCATGTTTTTCCAGGAGGCGAATGTGCCCAACGCCTTCCACGCTCACCAGATGGTGAGTTGCAAGAGGGCTCTGGGCCCTTCCTCTACCCCTTCCATCCAAATCCATTGCCCCCTTTCATCCACCGTGCCACGTCACGGAGGGCCTGTGAAGACAAACATTGGCTAACCCTCCCCCACCCGTGCATTTTTTTGGGGCATTTCAAAAAGCTGCTTTTGTTTGTTTTGGTTTTTTTCAAAGGCTGGCTCGTCTAACAGCGTCGTGGCACGAATTCCCACGTGAGCTGATTTACACGTGACAGAAGAGCAAATCGAACAATGTAATGGAGCAGGAAAATGTAAACATTAAGTTGTGGCCAGATTTGAAAGTGCCTTTACAATGCAATTAGACTGCTTAATTGCGTAATTATTCTACACAGGCAAACCGAGGTACACATTACAAAATCATACACTGACGTTTTTTTATTAATTATTAGACCCGCGCATTGGTTTGACATCATTGATTTCACAGGAGTTTTTGTTTGGTTATATTTTGAGAGCCAGAATATGTATGCCAAGTGGTAGGCTAACATCACTGGCACGGCGATTCTTTTTTTTGGGTTAACCCACTGCGATCAACAATTTCCATTTCAAAGATCCAGTGTTCCTGAGCGTGGAATCACAGTACAAGTACACGCTGTTTGTTTTTGCATCGAGAAACCACAAGAGGAATGCAGCGTGGGTTGGAGAACAGCAGCAGGTTAATGGCATCGTTCACATGTTGATTGGGCGGGATGCGTCGCCATCCCTAGAAAGGACCAATGGTCAAGAGTAATGACGGAACGGCAGCCAAGGGATGGAATACCAAGATCAGATGAAGCGGTGAACTCGGATCCGTACAGTTGCTAGGTGGATTGACTACACGCCAGGATTACGCGAGATTGTGGTGACTTGGGAGACCTTCATCCAGCAGTGGATGGACCATGGCTCATAATGATGATGATGATGATATTAAAGCGTCACCACAGTGATTGTTATGATTTGTACCCACTGCATTGTTTAACAGTGTATACACGTGGGAGGAAACCTGAGTGCTAAGAGGAATGCAGCTGGTGTGTTTTGCAACAATACATCCATCCAGTGTGGGCCCCGTCGTCTAGATGGGGTGATCTTGCCAATCACATTCGAAAACTAAGCGGCATTTGATTAACAATCCTAGCTCTGCTGATGAAATCCAGAAGGTCGAAACCGGTCCAGAGTTTACTTGCTTCAACAAATGATCTGGAAAGGCAATAGACCAATAGACTGAAACGTTTTACTTTAAACATGTAGACACAGAATATAGTTGTGCTTATATTGTATACATTTCTACTTACTGTGCTATAGAGGGGCAAAATATTATAACAAGTATCATTATCGTTGCAACACCCCACAACATTTGGGCTTTTACTGCCAGGAAGGTGTGGCACTCCAGTGCTGTCACATCAAACCTGACTGTACACGTTCCTTTGTACACAACAGTTGAATGTTCGAGGCAGTACAGTCTGTATATGATGCACGTCACCACCGGCTCTTTCCATAGTTCATCATCACCTGCGACTTGCACCATTGAAGTTGGAGGGGTGGTGGTGGTGGTGGTTAAGTAATTATTTTGTAAATACACCCTATGTGTAAATAGTGTTGCTAACATGGAGTTTTTGTCTATGGAAGGACAGTTTGAAGCAAATATTACAATTGTTTATATAGAACAGCACTCCACAAAGTAATCAGCTGCAATATTTCAGCATTACATTGCTCAATTGTTTATTTTTGTATAAGTATATTTCCCTTAACACGTGTTCCGTTCCCTGGGTCAGTCAAGTGCCATGATTAAGTACAGGAAGTGTGTTTTCACTTTCAAGGTGTCGTTTTTCAAATGTTTTGAGAACTTTGAAACGGTAACTTGTTTCAAACTTAGCTCCGTGGCCTCTTGTTGGTGTGGATTTTGTTGCTGGATTTGGCGTTAAGGTGTGGACACCTGAACTTGCAATCCATGGGTCATCGATTTCATGCTTGCGGTGGCGGCGGCAATTCAAAACGATTTGCAGGTTTCTTAAATGCCCTCCTTCCTCGCCTTTGTTCATCCAGTAGTTATGAATTGGTACATCCCAGTTAGTCAATCGGAAGGCCGCGTGCAGTGGAGTAAAGTGTGGGAATTTCCGACAACCTTCCATGACGTTTGGCCAGCGATGATGACTCTGGCTGTTGCCTAATGAGGCTGGTTGTAGTTATCGGTGAAACATCGTGGTTCTCGAATGTGGTGGGTTTACTCTCCAACACACTGGTGTGCTGAACTTGTAACTAATTGGCATGTTTTGTTTACGTGACAAACCTTACTATTTGGATGTTTTAACGACACATTTATGGATAATATTGGTTTCGAGAGCCTTTGTGTTAAACTGAAGAATATAGAAAACGACGTTGTATTAGGGCATACTAGACCTCTAGCAACTGGAGGCCCTTCTGCTAGCGGTGACGTCAAGAAGTTATTGCAGGGACGCACCGTATTCCATTTACTGTATTAAAAATTACAGTGCGAAATGTAATTTTAAAATGTAAATGTAAATTACCCCGTGAAGCGTGCAAGTTTTACCTGCCGTTGACATCAATCACTCCTAGTGGAAGTTGAGAAATGTTGTCTTGCGCATTGCGAGAATATTGCCAAACCAAGAGTGGCAAGCATTTGACGAATCTCGTAAACTGCGTAAAGAGTCGTATATTTGGCCCGTGATCTGGCCGGGTCGTTGCGATGCAGCGCAGCCTCCTGGAAACCGGACCCCAATTTTCTACGGTTCATTATTGCCAGCCAGCGGTCATGTTGTGTTTACAGAGGGCATCCAACAAACAAGTTCTGCTCGAGAGCATAAACCCTTGGTAGCGGCAGCGGCGTTATGTAAAGTGAGCGGCACCCTCTGTTGGCATTCCCAGCAGTGCAGTCACCGGTGAACAGTCGGATGGCCTCCAGTGACTTGTGCCTTCAGCTGCTGGTTATAATCTCCTTTCAAGGTTCTGCAGCCCACCAGTGTGTGGCAGCATTCGGTGATATCCTTCAACTGTCTTTCACGGCCTGGAAACCGCAGAGATGTTTTGGATGAGATGCAACCGAATCGCTTCAAATGATAGTTTGGCTATAAGCCCCTTGGTTGTTCATACGACTACGTTTAGTACGATTCAATGTGATGTCATTTCGTGCAAGAACCGCGCTGATTTAATACATTAACACAGCTGAATGTGCCTCGATCGCATCATGGTCTGTAAATAGGTTTGATCTCAGCGTTATATAGCTGTAAAAAAAGTAAATGTTTAGCTTCTTTGTACAGCGTGTTCCACGTCTATTTTTGGCCTTAAAAATCCCTCCAGTGAGATTACTATCCAAATAAACTCAACCGTTTCGTACGATCATTATATCATTAACGCGACAATTGTATTAGTTATTTTCACGTGGTAAATTCTGACAAGGAATGGAATGTGTTGACTCCAATACACTCTGTTGAGTCGGCCATGTCAGCGACTTTGTGATTATTTTAGAAATACTGTCAAGCTACGTGTGAGTGTGTGTGTGGTCGACTCAGCCTCAAATGAGTACCTAGTGCCGTGAGTAAGCATCGTCACTGGGGAGACAAAGGCGGCCGGGCGTGGTGCTCGCCACCCACCCCCTCGTGTGCCGTGCCGGCCTTCATAGGTGCTCGTCGCTAACCGCACTTGCCCCAACAGTCTGTCGAGGCTACACGGGGCATCTTTGTTTTTGTTGTTAGGCAAGTCCCGAACGTAGTTCTGGCTCTTGTTTTCACTGGTGGCGTTGCCTGCCCCGGTTGACGAATAATATAATTCACCTGGTGTATTACACTGGTCAACACACTTTTTCTGGCATAAGGGATTCCAACGGTTTCAAGGTAATTTTGGGGTGCTGATTCCAAATCTGGCATCAGTTGTTGTCTATCACATCAGGTTTTTGAGATATCAAATATTGCATTTTCAATTAAAACTGCAGAAGAAAAATATTAAATAAATGTGGATATCTACATAAAATGATATTATAAACACACTATCCGAAAAATACAGCACCATATTTTAACACTAAAGCAGTCACTGACTCGCAACAACTTGCAATCATAAGTGACAGAGTTAATTTCGGGTAAAATCAATGAAAATGGGGTATGCCGATTGCATAAAAATGAGATGTGATAGAGCAAATCTGGGATCAGATTTGGAATCAGCACCCTGAAATTAGTCTAAAATAGCTGCAAAAGTCCAGGCCAGAAAAAAATGGGTTTTTTTTTGTTGACCAGTGTTATTGTCATTACCTCCGAGGCTTAGTCTGGTGACAGCAGGTGAAATACTCATGAGTCTGTGCAGATGGGAATTAATATCTTGTCATGCCAGAAGGAAATCTACCAGGGTGTCATAGTCAGTAGCACGTTGTACTTGCAATCCAAATACTCTAAAACACACGTTTATAAATGTGGAGGGATAAGCTGGAGGACCCGGAGAAAAATCCACGCAACTACGAGGAGAAAGAACATTCAAACTCTTAATATACAGCAGGCGTCAGTGTTGGGATTGAACCCACAACCTCCTGCATACCTAGCGAGGTAGTCAACATCTCGCCACCACGGCGCCCTTGGCAAGAGTCTTAAATCCAAACCCCCCCTTTTAACCAGAAGTATAAATGGGTTCATCACAGGCAGTCACGTGTGGTGGGGTAAAGTACGGGCGCTCCCACCTCTTCCGAGATGTCCGGCCAGTGTGGAAGAGTAGGCCAAAAACCCTAGAGTTGGGCTGCCTAAATCTTCTCTGGAAGAAATTCTTCCACCAGCAGGGACTTGAAGAAGCAATTGCTTGCATGGCTGCACCTGTACCTTTCCATCGTTTACATGCGAGGAAGGGCAAATAAACGAAGGCACTTTATGTTACAACGCCTTTATTTACATTATTTGGCAAGAGAGAGAGAGAGACGTGGACTTGGAATGCTTTGTAAGTTTCAAGGCAGAAATTAGGCATTGGAACACCATTGATCAACAATTATTGGAGGTCACGGCTGTAATATTACACTCGATAGTTAACGAAAACACAGTTGTATTTATTTTCTTTATAATGCTGTTAAGTTTACAGATGATTACCCTCGTGGATCCGTTTAATCGTTCACTGAATGGCAATGCAGTATGGACGTAAGCAATGATCGCGCAATGCGCTATGATCCTGACGGCCTGAGGAAATGCATTCCGCCCAAGGATTACTTGAGTAGCCATGCCGCACCCCAGTCCCCCTTTAGTAACACACAACGACGAGCGTGGTGAAGTATGGTCAAACAAACTCCGTGACCGGCAGGACGTGGGGAGGCCTTCATCCAGCATTGGATGAACAAGTTGACGCAGCATCGAATGCATTTCTCTGTCGTACCTTGGCCACCGATAATTTATTCACCCGTCAAAATAGATTATATTTCTATGTATCACACACACATCGAATCGTGTGCGTGGAAATTGATTTGCTTGTCATTCATGCAAATGAAGTGGCACTTTTGCATAGTAATTAATGACCAAACAGAAAGAAAACAAATGAGACTGAAAACGTCGTGGAAAATATTGATTCTTAAATCTCGACGACAAATCTTGGCCGTCTATCAAATTTGCTGTTGTTGGGGGCAAATATGAATTGCGACTTGCCTCCTGATAAGATCATATATATGATGTCGGGATGAATTTAGTTTTTGTCTGTGTGGCATTCGGATATTTCCTGTGAGCCTCTAGAGCAAAACGAGCACACCAGGTAATGCACATGAGATTAACAACACGACTAACCGGTTGCTTTGATCTCAAGTATATTTTTATGATACATTTAAAACACCCTATTTTAAACATATTGATATATGTACGCATAAATAGGCCTCCTGGCGATGCAGTCACATTGCGCACAGAACAAATACAAGCGAAGTCGTATATTTACATATTTATTACACGGGTTTGGGCATGAAAAGTGTGATTTTTTTTATTTGCGAGCTGTTGGTTGCTGTGAAGAAGTAATCCTGGAGGCTTAATGTACCCCAAGGACGGCCACGTTCATTTGTGCAATTTGCCATTCCGCCATAAAGGTGGTGCTTTATTCCGCCTAACACCTCATACGTAGAGGTTGTTCTGACCCAGCTGCAGCGGTGCTTAAAGGCACACATTCATTATTGTGTTGTGAGTCGGATGTAAATGAACCCTGTGGTTTGAACGCATGGGGCGATTTACAGCACATTGTGTACAGAGGCTGTTTGTTTTAGAACTCCGTGGCAAATGGCAGCCTCCAATTCTGGGGAAATATCTCGAGATGAGTCCAGTTTCTTTTGGGTGCAGCAGCAGCAGCACAATCTGTCTGTTATCACGCCCCTTAATTTGTTTGGGCTCCCTGCAAGAATATAAGGTGCCCTGTATTTTTGCAGCCTTTTGAAATAGTCACTTTTTTTCCTCAAAAAAATATATTTGACAGTGCCCTTGTGTCCTTTAGCAAATACACATTGCCTTGCTTTGAGAACAAACACCCACCGTCTGTATAAATAAGACGTGGTTAGTATACTACTACACTACCTTATTGAAATGTTTCTTTAAAATTCAAATTCCCCATAGCCATTACTTATCAGTTTAAGTGTACCCATTGCACTAATTGAGTTAATTTACTTTTGTATTTTTTTGCATTCATATAGTCCAAGTACTGTATCAGTTTGGTCAGAAGCACTGGCTTTGAATGCAGGAGCAAATGTGGGGTGGGCAGTTGGCTCAGAGATCAGAGCACGGAGCCAGCACTGCTGTGAGCATGAGTTCAAACCGGGGTTTAAACACAGCAAATAACTCATTCATCTAGAGAGTTTATGACATTATTATTAGTTTTAAACACAACCCGTACGCTGTGCAATTTATTGCTTTAATCACGGCGGCAATGAGCAACTGGCCAATCATCGTGATGCAGGGCTTTCGTGACAAAAAAAGAAAACCTGTGGAGGCTTTTTTGTATAATTCACCTTTTATTATTGTTTTGTATTCCTGCGAGACTTGGACGTTCAAAAAGACTGACGGAGATGAGATATCGGCACTCGAAATGTTGTTGCTACAGAAGGATACTGCTGCTACTGCTGCTGCTGCATCTACGCTGGACACAAAGAGTGACCGACACAGACGTGAGAACAAGGTTGCGCATAGAACAAGACGACCTGACGCAGGCAGTGATGAGAAGGAGGCTGGCACGATTTGGACACACATGTCGGATGGAAGACAACAGGACAATTTCAAGTGCGTTGTTTGGAAAAATGGAAGGGACGGGAAAGAGAGAAAAGACCTAACAGAGCACGGCTTGACAACAACAGAAGAAGAGATTCGTGCCAGACAGATGTGGCCACTACGTGAGCATACTGGCACAGGACAGAGGAAAGTGGAAACGAATGACGAAATGTGCAGTGGACACCTACGGGGCTATCTGACCATGGATCTTGATGATGATGATGATTGTTATTGTTGTTGTTGTTGTCGACCTAACTAGTTACACTTAGAAAGTGATCCGAGATCGCCGCATTCCCATCTGTCTCGGTCGCACGCAGATGTGCACGCCCACCAACACGCCGGCGACGCCGCCCAACTTCCCCGATGCGCTGGCCATGTTCTCGCGCCTCAAGGCCTCCGAGGGCCTTCAGACGGGCAGCCCTGGGTCTGCGGCGGCCGCGTCCCCGCCGACGGCGGCGGGCGCGTGCGGCGCCGCCCCCGCCGTCGTGCCTTGGGCCACCGCGGCTTCGCTCGCGCCTGCCGCCCGGCGCTCCGGCACCGACAACGGCTGCTGCCCCGCGCAGCCGCAGATGCCGCCGACCGGAGCCACGCAGCACCCTTACCACCGGCACCGCAGCCGCCGCCACCACCAGGCGACGATCAACACCTCCGTGGAGGCGGAGAGATGAAGAGGGTTGCGAAGTCGCTTGGGCACGGCGCACCGTTAACAGCGGCGCGGGTCACGGGTTGCCGTCAGCTTTAACTTTTGCGCGCGCGGTAAAATGGAGATGTCGCGGCCGTGCAGCATCGACTCTTATTTTGTTTTTGTAAAGAATTGGGGGCAAGAAATTGCACAGCGTATGGGTAGTGTTGTTGAGAACACTAGAATCATGCTGCCATAAACTCTCTCGGTAAATGAGTGTTTGTTTGTTTGTATTGAGCCTTTCTGAGCATAATATTATTTTCCACGTGCTTGGCAAGGGGTAGGGGGGGGTATTCATGTTTAGGAAAGGTAAATCAGGTAGCTTTATCCCGAGCACCTGGCGTTTTGAATGTTGCTCGTTGCGGCAGAAAGTAGTACGAAGACTTTTTCACGAACATAACTCGAGAGTGGGGGGGGGGGTTCCCTCAAGTCCACACCTTTTTTCGATTTCTATATAAGACTCTGCAGACCGCTGTGGATATTTTTGCAATGTCTTGCTGTTAATGAAGATTTTGATGCATTATATATATGCCTGGTCAGGGCCCTGAAGGTGCCGATGTGGCAAGCTTGCAGAGGGAACCGGTGGGCTTGTTTTGCATGATGTTAAACATGGTTATCTATATCGTGCAAGGTCACAATGTGGAGTCTTTTTTGTTTGTGTGGTATTTTTTAAAATTATAATTAGCCTGGAATTGATGACATAGTGAAGCCCTCTGATTATCGATATCTGGTGGTAAGGAGGATTATTTTAATACTTTAATGTCATCCTCATTTCGTACCACAACAACTTCTTGTCGATTATTGAATATTCTACTAACGCTAGGAAAAGTGTTTTCTGTAGATTCAAGTGCGGCAGTAATTCCGCTCTGTCCGCCCCAGCATGCATCGACGATGGCTGTATGTGTGTGCGTAATCACCGTTATGTGTGCCGAGAGTTGAGTCACTACTATTTTGTACATTGCCTCTAAAACTGTGATGTCTGTGATACTGTTGTTTTTCTTTCCATCAGAGTACCAATCCAGATAGAGAATGTCTGCTGTACTAAATCCCTGGATACAATTTGCATTGCGGATTTCTGCTCCGATGGAAATCATTTGCACAAACTCAAAAGGGATCGTTTTTGCCTCGCGCTGTGCAACTGTAATCCCTGAGTGATATCGGTTCTGCAAATATTGTTTTGTACCCACAACATTTGTGGATAAACGTTTTTGCCAGGTCTTTTTGTTAGTAATTGTACGTGTCATTTGTAGTTGGATGCATCAACAAATGTTTTTTTCTCTATTAAACTGAATTTTTTTTTTTAATTCGGTTACAGTACTTATACAAAAATAAAAGATCATGCACCTGAAATGACAAACCCCTGCTGTGTGCACAATAAAGGATGTGAAGTGGCATTGCATTCGTGGTGAGTGAAGGTGTGAACGCACTTTGAATAGAGATTTGCTAAATATTCCAGTCCGTCGCTCAAAGACCTCCTGGGATCGATGCGTAGGTCACATCGGCTCCTGTCCATTTACCAAACCGAGTTTGCGGTTTCCCCCTTTGTGGTAAGGCACTCTGACAAGGCAGACACAAAGCAATGCTTGTGCCCAATAAAGTGATGCAAACTTGGTCTCACACACGCACATTCACTGGGTTATAACGCACACACAATCCCAATCTTTCCTTCAAAAAAGGAGTGCATTTCAAGTGTACCAATGAAGCACTTTTGATGTCATTGGTTTTTTTTAACGCAGAAATGCGATTCAAGAGCGATATTTGAAGCAGTTTCTAGTCGCCTGCTTCAACCCACACTGACCAGCACGGTGAAGTAAGGTCAAACAACCCCCTTGAATGATCCATTGCAAGTAGCAGAGTATAATTAGCTAATTATTGCACATCTACTATCTTTGCAGTAATGACAGGTTGTTGTTTTTTCAAGGCGTACAGATGAAGGCCTAACTGGCATACTTGAACAATCGCCCATTCCCATGGCAGCATCGTCATGCGACATCTGCCTGTCCATCATGACACCCACGTGTGAAAAGCTGAAGGTGCATGCTTGCTGCCATCATTGCCCGAAGATCACAATTCCACCCCCCAAAGAAATACAGATATCAGATCAGCCGCCGAGCATCGTCGGTAAATACGTTGAGAGCGCTGCGATCCACTCGGTGTTGTCGGCCACGCTCTGGTCGCCTTTGCTCGAGTCGTTGGTGGCCGCAGTTCGCAGTCCGCGTCCCGCTCGGCGGTTTTCATGCCGCAGTCATCGCTGGCTAAAATGATCGACGCTTGGAATACGGTTCGTCTCGTCATTCGCAAGACTGCGCCGATTGCACAAACGCAACAATGTCCATGTATATTTTTGACATCTTCCCACCCCAACTCGTCTGCCCTGCTCTTGCCACGACCATCATCATTCCTCCTCTTCTTCCTCCTCCTTTACCAAGCCAATCCTTGAGTCGCAGAAAGAAAAAAAATCCCACGATGGAGAATGGAACGCTTGGGCCGGTGGTGATCCGTGGAAGGCTCACGAGCGATGCTTTTTGCGACGCTGACCGGTTCGGAAAGGTGACGCTACGAAAGGCCCCCGCCGCCACGTGTGTTTCAGCTGTGGGGAGGGCCCTCGCTTCAAACATCTTCACCTCGAGTCGTGTTCGTACGTCCGTCGGACCCTACTTTAAAAAAAATGTCAAACCTATTTTCTTCGTCAAGACGCTTCAAACCAAAATAAACGATATCACAGCGAATGCATAATGCTGTGTGTGCGTGACTTTTGGTTCACCTCAAAGAGGGGCCCCACCACCGCCACTACAAATAGAATGTGTGGATGCTGAGCATTGAAGGTCAGCAGCGCCTTGGCTTGCAGCTCTCCCCAGAGCCTCCCCATTCGTCACCAGCCTTGCTCTATCCGCCGCTGGCTGAACGCTTCCCCAAACTGCCGCCATCTCTCGCTGTTGTGACAATCCGCCCAGCTCCTCTTGCACCCGTGACGATTGCATCGCTCCATCTCCCCCGGTGGACGTGCCCTCTCGGCCACGTTCCATCCCTTGGCTGCCTCTCGGTTATTCGAATTTGTCCTGCCCAAGCCCACGAACTTTTATTGACAGGTCGGATTGCGTCTTTAACCATCACACGACTGTCCCGTGCCCATCCTCGCAGCAGCAGCAGCGGTGGCGGCAGCTTCTGGCTCAGCCATCGAACAAACGGTGGTCACTGCGTCGCGCGCTTTCAGATGCGCTTCTGCGGCCGTCTGGAATGTTCTTCCCTCCGATATCAGGAAGCAACTTGGAGCGATGCACTTTTAAATCATCATCGAGTTTGAAAACGAATTTGTTAAATAACTGATTTGTGTGTGTTGGCCACGTATGGCGTGAACGAAGTTCAACGTAAACACGTGACCCACGTGTTCATCTTTTTGTTGTCTCTCGGTGTTATTCCAAGCATTCGTCTCTGCCTTCCCCCTCGGTGTACTTTATTTCGCGTTTCATTTTTTGTGCGTGAATCGCCGCGCTCGTAAACGATATGTCGAGCATGCAGCGAGCACGCGCTAATTACAAACCGCTGCGGGTCTCTCTGTTTGCGTGTTTCTGTGCTTGATGTTGCGTTGCCTCGGTCTCGATTCACTTGCTGCGCGAAAAGCATCGAGTTTCAGACAACAATTTGACGAGGCTTGCGTCAAAACAACTCTGTTGTGGCTACGTTCTCGCTCATCATCTGTTTGCTTCTTATCGGCATGTTGGTTGGACGCAGTGGAGCCCAGGATCACAGTGTGCCCGCAATGTCCACAAGGATGTCGCGAACTTGGCCTCGCAGCTTTGCCAATTGGGGTGGCCACAAACATCTCTCAACGAGCCATTAGATATTTCACAACAACTAAAATTAATCGTGCTATATTTAGTCAATATAAAGTTTGAAAAGCATACTTTGAATGTACACCATGATAGTGCTGTTATAAAAGCGATTTTTTAAATATAGAAATAGTCTTATCCATATACAGGACCAAGCTTGCTTGACTGAACATGTTGTACCATTGGTCTCGTGTTATCCACAGATAATCGTTTTTTTTGTCTGTCAACTTTGGGATACGGGGAATGTGGCAGCGAAATTCTTTCACGAAGGGGGCATCCAAATTACTGACACGTCGATCCGAGTGAAGACTGCGCTTGTGAGACCCCAAATTAGTTTTTTTATCTTGATTTGAAGCTTTCGTGACCGCAGGAATCCATACTCGTTGGTTCTTTCGGTAAAGTCACGTAGGTAGAAACATAATAGATCACGACGTTTCGATCGCAACGCAAGCAGTCGTCATATTTTGCTGCTCCTCGCGAGGACATCACGCGGGGTTCTGGGACTCGAGGTTCGCGACTCGTGCCACCTCGGCGTGAGGTCATCTCCAAGTGTTCGTCCATCCGCGGTGCAACCTCCACGTGCCACACTTTGGGCAGCAGCGCGGAGTGAATGAACACGGACACGTGGGCTTGTGTCACGCGATTATATCGCGTGAAATGCCTTGTTGTTGTGGATTTACTCTCCAACAAACAAACAAACACACAACCTCCGTGTAGCCTTAGCAGGCTGTTGGGGCAAGTGCTGTTAGCGAGCACCTATGAAGGCCGGAACGGTACACGAGGTGGTGGGTGGCCAGCACCACGCCCGACCGCCTTTGTCTTCCCAATGACGATGTTTACTAGACACCGCACCAGGTACTCTCAAACGCACACACACCGGTGGCGTGCTGAACGAGCATCCGAATTGGCACGTGTTGGTTACGTGACAAACATTACTTATTGGATGCGTAGTTGGCAGGTTGAACGACG
This sequence comes from Entosphenus tridentatus, assembly GCA_014621495.2. Lineage (NCBI taxonomy): Eukaryota > Metazoa > Chordata > Hyperoartia > Petromyzontiformes > Petromyzontidae > Entosphenus > Entosphenus tridentatus. The sequence goes on along the minus strand of CM025639.2, from coordinate 932,008 downwards.
CATTTATATTTACGCGATATAATGCCCCCCACTCCCCCCCCAAAAAAAAACCTCTATTATGGATAATGGTCGCGAAAGCCCACTACTACCACCACCACCACTACTACGACGACTTGTTCAGCTGAACAGTGACCTTGCCTCGTGTTGGCGTGGGTCAACTGCGCCCTGAGAGAGGCGGATTGCTGCTGGAGGTGCCCACAAGCTGAGGTGTTTACCGGCGCGACCTTTGAGTGTGTGTGTATATATAAAGCTTCAAACATTCCGCAATTTATTGAAGATCAAATGGTGCGTGGCAGAATAAGGAGAGGCTTTCATTGTCGACTGTGGGGGTGGAAAGGGTGCGTGGATCTATGTCTGTCCGACAAAAAAATAGCTCTCAACATTTTACCGTACGTTGTTCATCATGAAACACGGTATCTACTACACAGAATAATACTACAACACAAATGCCGGCTTATTTAATTTAGAATAAAGTACTTATACACGCTACTTATTAGAACACAATGTATTAACACATGCTATGAAACAATCACGTAGCTTCCATTGGATAAATTAAACGGTGCAATTTTAGTCATTATGTTGAGTAAACATTTACATATCTATGACCAGGCAACGGACGTGATGAGAGACGTACTATGAAGCCCTTTGTGTTATTTCAGTGGAATTATTCTTACTCTTGTTAATCACCACATCTCGGAAGCTCAACGTGGCCGTGTGTGGAGCACGAGACGATCGTGCATCGATGGGCAACTTCCATTCAGCGGGTGCTGTGGGGGGGGGTATCATCAGCAGAGCAATCAACTTCAAGGACAGTGCATATCATTATCATCATCAGAGTTGTTTCTTTTTGTTTGCATTTTGACTGCTTGTGTTGTGGTTATTGCAAACATGATCCCTTGTATAAATGTGTCAGTTTTTGTACCAGTTGAAAGGGAAAAAACCTATTACTACAAGAAGCCTTCTACTCAACGTGTCTCGGGATGTCGCTCACCACACGTCCATTATTGCCGCTTAGCACGGTTGGCTACGTACGGTGCGAAAGAAGTTCTATGAGAGAGGGGGGTGGGGGATAAAAAGGTGTTTCACCTCATCATCAATGGGAACGTTTGGGGCGCCCTCCGTAGATCTGCCACGCATCTTGAGGGCCGCTGTCCCGCACCTGACAACTTGGGTGGTGCGGCATTGACGGGCGCTCCGTGTTGACGTTGAGCAGCGTGAGAGTGAGCGGTGCAGCAGCTGTGGGACAGAAACCTCCCCCTGGGGTGGCTTGTGGCTGTCTGTCTGTCTCCCCCTGATGGACGCCGAACGCCAGGAGAGGTCGCCTTTCGTTGGCTGGCGGAGTGGTCGAGAGAGGGCCCAGACTTGCAATGGGCACGCGTGTTCACCAGCGCATGGAGACAGCCACGTGTGTGTGTGTGTGTAAACGTGTGTGTGTGGGGAGCCGATGACTGGTACCAGCGGTGTCAAGATCGGCCTCTGTGGAGGAGGCTCGTGAAGGACGCTGCTACTGGGCAGTTGGAGGCAGTCGCCCTCCAACAACAACGGAGGGCAGAGGAGCGATGCTCACAACAACGAGCGGAGCGCCGGGTGGTTAAAGCACAGCAAGTTGGCACAGTAGGGGACACAGGTGGCGCATCATCCAGTTGTCTCAGTCGACCTGTGGCACCTGCTGGGTCTGCCCCGTGACCTGCCAGCGGGCGTTCGACACTTCACGTGGCCTCAACGTGCACCTAGCCTGGCACAAGCGCCGTGGTGACGTCACCGACACTTCGTGGCGAATGGCGGTTGTTGTGTGGGGAGCGGTGGTGTAGTGGTTAGCGCGCTTCACTCCGAACCCAGTGACTCGAGCTCGATTCGTGCTCATGGCCAACACCAGTGACGATTATCTGTACCGGTCCTGGGCCTCCCCTAGGTAGACTCGGCCTCATGAGTACCTGGTGCGGTGTGTAGTAAGCATCGCCACTGGGGAGACAAAGGCGGCCAGGCGTGGTGCTGGCCACCCACCCCCTCGTGGGCCAGACTGTGAGTGAGGCAGTGCGGAGATGAGGTGGAGCTGGTTGAACAGGGATGTTATCTCCCTCGCCCGGTATCCAGGAGGTCAGGGGATCGATCCTGACGCATGTTTATTTGGAGTTTGCATGTTCTCCCCGTGGTCGCGTGGATTTTTCTCTCCGGTTTTTCTACATTTAGAAACGAGCGTTGAGATTATTTGGCTGCTATGAATGTACACACGATAAGCCACTTTGTTGAACTATCATTTGTGGCCTGGTCGCTTCTGAAAAAGAAACTAATAGCTCAGTGGGCTTTACTTGGTAAAATCGTGTTTTTTGTGTTGTTTGTTGTAACGTTCTGACCCATGACGACTGGACATCTGTGAAAAAGAGCTTCATAGCTCATCGGATTCCTTCTGTATAAAGATTCAGATTGTGACTGAGACCCACGTTTTTTTACTTTTTATATTTTTCTGACCTGTCGTGTTTTCAGTTCACTTCTCTTATTTGTGTTCCTCTTTCGTAAAAACATTACTCGGAGTGCAGTGAAAGCATGTTTCGCGAAACTACGTTCTGTCTTCACATAATTAAAACATGTTTGTGTATCCATTGGCCTCTTGGCTTTTCAGACCAATATTATTCCAGCAGAATGCTATTAAGCAAGCAAACTCGGGACTGGTTTCAACTCTCTGGGTCTCACCAGACGGTTGTTAAAACATGCTGCTGATGATATTGGTCTGTCTGGAAAAACCAATGGACTTAAATGTTTTAGGAACCTTTGAGAATAACGTCACATATGTCAATGAAAGTTCCCCGAAAACTACCTAATAACTTGAGTGCAATTGTCCCTATGGTTTATGTGTTTGTGATGTCCATAAGCTAATTCGTTTTAGCATTACTGTCTTGTAAGTAAGTGAATTCAATTTGCTGCATATAAATAGAGCGTATTGATTTTCATAGCAACACAACCACTACCTCCAAATCTGTCACTTAAAAATTACGGATACCACTTTACGACGGATGTTTAAAGGTGGTAATTCCATCATCGATGCGGAGCCTGCATGTAAGGGCTAGAGAAAGTGTACACCAGGACTCTTACCCACGGTGCCGTAGAGGTCGAACATTGTGGATCGTGCTATCGGCAATGTTATCCATGACTTTACCCCACTCATATGAAGAAAAATTGCGGATAACAGGAAGAATGGGGTTGTGGATAACTGGAGCTTCGCAGACCCGACATCGTCTATCGATAATATAAGTTGTAGGTAATAGGGTCGTGGATGAGAGCTCTTACTCGCTAGATTTTCGCCTAAAAGCCTTGTCCCTTTCATGGATTAAATGTTCTTGCTAAATTGAGTACACACAGTTGCATAAGGAACAATGAACTCTGTCCGTGTCCATATTGTGCATTGACCAGGGTTCAGCTGTCGTAGGATGCCTTCTCTCAAGGGCAAACTGTGTTTCCTTAAGAAGGAGAACAAGAGAAACCATGCGTGCGCCTTGTGTTGGGATCACTGTTAATGAATGGGACACAACTGTTGCTGGGCCATGAGGGTCAGAAATCTGGGGACAGCTGTTGATGCTCATATTCCAAAGTCCTCCCCTGCTGCAAGGGAAGCCTGCCAGGATACATCATGAACTGTTTATCCGTGTAATAGACCCCCCCCAACCCTTCGACCCACGAGGAGGAGTGGTTTTTCTCACACTTTTTTTTCGGAATCTCTTTACAAAGAAACGTGTGTGTGTGTGCGTGTGTGTGACGGAGCTAAACCGAACTATGGGGAAGCTTTCCGTGCCTTAATGGTTGTGTTTTTTTTACAGCTCCTGAACGAAACACTGCGTGCAGGTCCACACGTAGCAGCAGTCTGATCATTGTCTTAATCACTCCGTCGTTCGCTTGATTGACAACCAGCATCACACACACGCTCTGGTGACATAAAGACTTCACACAAATCCATGGGGTTTTCTTTCACGTTGTTATGTTTATCTATGTGCTATGAAGATACTGTAGCTACATCGCCGATTAGATTTGTGTTCCCTTCGAAGCCACGGTGTTTTTCTTCTTCACGAAAGTGTTGAGAGGTTTTTATTTTGTTTAAATGAAAGTTCCGTTGTGTGGGCAGTGTGTTGCTTCAGCACACGTGCACGCCAGCACGTGTTTTTGTTCGTGTACAGTACACATGTTTTGTTGTGTGAGATGTAGTTTTGCACGAGCGACGCTCTCCACGCAGTCATTGTTACTCATTGGTTCTTTCGGTAAAGTCACGTAGGTATAATATAAAATACATGAAATCACGACGTTTCGGGCGCAACACAAGCGTCCGTCATCAGGTGGGACAACCAGAGCAAGAAACAATTGCCTATAGCAACCGAAAGAACCAAAGAGTATGGATCCCTGCAGTCACGAAAACTTCAAATCTAGACTGTCATTCTCTTAGGTTTTTCGGTAAAGTCACGTAGGGGGAAAATAAATAATAAATAATTGTTTTGAAAAAATAATATAAAAATAATAAATCACGACGTTTCGGAGGCAACACAAGTCTCCGTCATCAGGTGGGACCGTCACAGCTACATTTACTGTCTCAAGTGAGGCAAAATTCCAATAGTCAAGCTCTTAAATACAAGTTAGGGGGGGGGGGCTTATCTGAATGTGGTAGCCAGGGAATGGAATGTGGGGGGGGGGCTACAAGAGAACAATCGGTGTACCTCGACCTAAACAGGTGTTGGCTGAGAACCCAAATACAAAAAAGCAGTACTGTTAAACGCTGGGGATGTCAACACTCGGTAAAGTAGAAAAGTACCTGTCAAATAAGATGGTACAAAAATGTGTAGTTAAAAGACTGTTTATTGTTACTTTGCCATTTCACTGCTGGATGAGGGCCCTGCCTCCCGTGTCATGCACTTCGGGAGGTTGAGATGCGGTGGAAACTGCCAGGCACGTTCATGCTTGTTTCACATCATCGTTTACGTGCCGCGTGTTCCCACATTCATTGTCCTGTGCATTGTTTTTGTTATTAAACCCTGAATGGATTCTAGACCAAAGTTCTCAAATGGTTGGAGGGGCGGAGGGGGAATTGCCACCGCAGAAACCACGACACGTAGTCAACTTCTTTACCATTCCATGAAGTCCAGCGGGTATTGGGATAAAATATGTTGTTTTCGTTGTGCTCGGGCACTGACACGAGTTAAAATGTAAATGCTTTCCCTTCGGATGCCTGATGCCACTGAATCATAACTTATGTACTGGGAAAAGCAATCGTCTCCTGCGCTTAAAACAAATCAGGGCTTTGTCCCTTCTTTATGCGACTGGTAAGTATTCAGAAGTAATACGCGTGTTGCTTTCTGATGTACAAGTCAATCATAGGCAGTTCCTATTGTACAATTTAACAAAGACATCGACCCTCCCCCCGTATGGACTTAAGAGACTGTTGGGGCAAGTGTTGTTAGCGAGCACATATGAAGGCCAGAACGGCACACGAGGGGGTGGGTGGCCAGCGCCACGCCCGGCCGCCTTTGTATCCCCAGTGGCGATGTTTACTACACACCGCACCAGGTACTCATTTGAGGCTGAGTCGACCTAGGGGAGGCCCAGGACTGGTTCAGATGATCGTCACCGGTGTTGGCCGTGAGCGGGGAATCGGAACTCGGGTCGCCGGATTCATAGCGCATCGCGCTAACCGCTGCACCACCGCTCCACAACTGCCACGTGCAATGCGGCTTAAAGCGTGTGGGTTCATTTCCGTGTGAAATAAACCTTACTTATATATATAAACTATTACGTTTCAGAGAATTAAATGGGGGGGGGGGGGTACTAAGACACCTGGACCACCATGTGCAGGGCATGATTCAGCACTGCTCTCCCCTGCGTAGCGTAAACAACAGATAACAGACAATAAACCAACTCTGCTTCCACTTGTACAACATAATGAGCTCATAGCAGTTAAAATATATCGTCTTTCATTGTGGCCTTAGGCAACAGTGGACTTTGTATATACTGTATCGAAGTGTTGCTTTGTACAGCAACTTAATATACGGACAATCACTGAAACTTTGATGTTACCTTGCAGTTTTTTCACGACCTATTATTATTATGTTATGAAATTATAGAATTTCCATAAAATGTGCTTTAAAAGGTTTTGCGGCATTATTAGGTGTGAGTTTATTACATTTTTGGGCCAATTTTTTTTATTCCCCGTACGAACGCTTCTGCAGTTATATCATGGAAGCCAATGGTAAAATAGAGTTCGATTTATGGAATTTCGTATATCGAGGAATGTCCATCGTTTACATGGCTTCGTACGATATCTTGCGATAACAAAAAAAAAATTCTTATCTGCTACACACAGAATGTAAAGGCATATCAAGAAAGCCACAGAAAATTGATTCAGCTTTAATCAACTTCAACAAATAAAGGTAAGACATTCCAATTTGTAAACGTGTACAGTAAATCCTCAATCTAAAATGTCAAACAAAATCGAGTTGAATCGTGCAGATGCAAGGGACGTCAGCGTTGTACTGTCTTGAGTTTTCGTCGAGTCTGTGAGAACCTGTGGAAATCTTAGTCAAATCTCAAGTCAAATCTTAGGATTTCATGAAACCAAAATGCTGACTAACCAACACGTGTCCACGTGTCGTAGCATTCTTTTTTATGGGACTAACAATTCATTGAGATTATTTAGATTGATTTGCTGCTATAAATGTCCAAAAGATAAGCCACTTTGTTTAGCTATCATTTGTGGCCAGGTCGATTCTGAAAAATAATGTAACACCTGAGTGGGCTTTGCCTCATGAGATAGCGATGGTTTAGTGTTGTTCTTGTGTTTGGGTGATGTTTACCTGTTTGCACTTTGCACTACGATCATGTTCTTTTTTTATTGTTTGTCGTTCTAACGTTCTTACCCCCCCCCCTACTGGACATCTGTAAAAAAAATCTTGAAAGCTCATCGGATTCCTCCTGCAGTCTAAATAAATATTATGATTCTGAAGTGTCCAGTTTTCAATTAGTCAGAATGTATTATTTGAACGACTAAGACGATACTTTGATTCCATAGGTTGTTGCCTACTCGACGAAGACTCACGACTATGACTGCCGCCTGCAGTACCACACTGCAGGCAGCACTGTTGTACATCTGTGCAATACCACCCACAATGATATAAGTTACTGCAATCCTTCCCTCGTGAAACCGTGCAATCATTGTGTAGATCACCAACCACAGCGGACAGACCGCTGGACGTTGCTTTGGTAGGAGACTCCATGGCGAACAAAACACACTTCTTTAAAGACGTGTGCTTATCAGTAACATATCCATGAAGTACTGCATCCTATACACACTAAAGTAAATCGAAAACCGATGTGGGTAAAGCGTGAAAACTCTATTTTGATACATCACCATAAAGTGCATTATGCTCTCGAATGTGTATCGACATACAATTGGATGTAAAAAAAGCTTCAAAAACATCACAATATGGGGGTGGGAGGTGGGAAACTATTAATAGAAAACTACTTTTAGCATATGTAAAAATGTATATTATATATATATTTTCCTTACACGTGAATATGGGAATTAACTTTTTGCCACCATGAATTTTACAATGTCAAATACTCGTTTACAATGACAGTATACACGCAACAGCATATTGGCTTTTTCAAGACACCTTTAGGCACTTCGTAGTTTTCTTTCACCACATAAACATCTTAACGTGTTTATTTCATAAAATTCAAGTTGATGTATCCCATTATATAAATACTTCACAAATCGAGTTGGAGTAACTAGCACGTCACACGAACTCCGATCATCCTTGCAGCAGCTTCTGGCTGCTGCCATCGAACAAACAGGGCCACCGCATCGCGCGGCGCTTCCAGGTGCACTTCTGCGATCGTCTGGAACGTCTTTCCCCTGCACCTCGGATTAGCACGGTTGGCTTCGTACGGTGCGAAAGAAGTTCAACGTACACACACGTACATACACCAGATTATACCTCGCACGGGCATTGTCCCCTTTGCTAGGATCAGACACCGCTCCACGTGGGAATATTGCCGCACGTGAGTTTGGTTCATCCCTTCTCGTTGGGCCTTTGCCTTGCAGTGACTGATTGTGGCTTGCGTGCGCACAGACACGACGAGCCCTTTGCGTTGAGGAACTTGCTGGACGAATGGAGACGCTCATCAACAGAAACACGGCAAAAAGGCTGCGCCGACTGTGACATTTAGTGACCCGACATGGAGATGCCGGCTTTTCTCAACGGTTTCACCCAACACCATCATCGTGCAACGTGCCACTTGGCGTCCTTAGCTCGCGATACCATTCAGACTGTGAATGCAATAAAACTGTATTTAGTGGTTCTTACTTTGGTAGACAGGCATTACACTTCTTATTTGAATAAATTATGCTGCTCTACTTTGATTGAGGCTCTCAAACTATACTCATTACCAGCCCTTCATGCTTTCACCCTTCTCTAGAATATAAACTATAGAAACTTTGAACTATAATCATCTACGGCCTTTTGTGCTGTAACCCTTCTTGTTGAGGCATCTGCCTGCAAGAATCAAACCACGTGATTTTGACTCTTTCACAAGTTATTCTACAGCTCCAAAACAGCAGCTGCATTAATTTGTATTTCATCAGGAAGAGCTTTCTTTTCTATGGCTATGTTCCACTTTTGGAGAGAAAAGTTACCGATATGGAAATGCCTGAATTTTTTATAATAATTATTTTCTAGTTTGTATCACACTGGAAACCACTTCACGTTATTCCTTGCCAACTCAAATGACCCGCTTTGACAGGACGTGCATTTAGAGCCTCCGATCATAGACGTTGCCAACCATTGTGAATCTCAATACCTGCCCGGGAGTACAATGACATCGAGTGGATTTCACCGCTCACAACATTGCAACCAGCGTGAGCGTAGCTCCGGCCCCCGTGCTGTTTTAAAACCGCAGCGGTGAAGGGACGATGTCGTGGCTCCCGCCCGCTCGTCGCTTACACAAGCTGCTGCTGCTGCTGCTGCAAGGTGTCGGGCGAGCCTGGCGGTTCGGCTGGTGCGGCGGGGATGCTGACCGCGATGGAGGCTCCGTCAACTTGGTGCTGCTGCTGCCGGTGCTGCGCGAGTGAGGAGGTGGCGACGGTGGTGGCGGACGGCTGCATTAGGAGCGTGGCCGCGCTTGCCTGCCGCTCGCCGCTCAAGCGACCCAGGGAGGTGGTCGGCCGCTCGCGGACCGAGGGCCGCGCCGAAACTTGACGACAAAACGACAACGACGCACGGAAATTGAGAACGCGTTGGGGACGCGCCTCGTGAGAAGTCACCTAACGGTTGGCGTCAGGAAAGAATTGCCACGGCCAATAGGAATGTGGAACCTCCGCTTCGTGTGGCTCCATCGCTCGTTTGACGCTTTGAATTTTTTGATGCGACGTATTTTTGCACGTCCGTAAAACCGCACAGTTTCATGTCTCGGTAAGAAGCAGCTCGGGGAAAAGCAAGAATCTGTTTATATATTAATTTTACATTTCGTATTGCCTCTTGTACACAAAGTGCCAAAATATTAAAATACATCATACCACTCGAGATCATAATAGCTTGTGAAAGGTATGACGATCATGTGCGCGAATATTAATTCGTCTGCATAATGTATCCGTCCATCCCTCTACCATCGTTTCAGAATGTACAACAAAAGCAAATGGCTACGGCATTTATTCTAAAACGGTAAATGTCATGGAAGTCCTCGAGCAGACTCGGGAGGAGGGAAGTCGACTTAGAATAATACAGCAGAGAAAAGCATATTCTCAAGAGGCGAAACCTTGATGAAGAAAGATCTGGAGGGACGAATGTTGTGAAGAGGGCAAGAGGCAGAACAAATGAAATGCTGCTGGACAACTTGACGGAAAGGGGTCTATGCGGTGGAATGAAGAAGAGCGCTCAATGTCAGACAGGGTGGAGGCAGTGTGAGCCGAAGACCGGCCACTAAGACAACGGCCTAAAGAACACGAAATGTAACGACCACGCTGCGACGTGTCAACCTGACCCTGGCTGCCCCAGTGTGGTGGGTGTCGTGCGTGCGTCGTGTGCGAGGCACCTGCCCGTGCCCTTGTCGGCAGGCGAGCGCTCTGGGGCCGCGTGGGTACGGCCCGCACTTCCGCTCCGCCGCTGTTCCTCCGCTGTACTGTGTTCCGGCTTCCTCTGTACGCCATCTGAATGCTCGCGTCCTCTTCAATTGGGAAACAAACGGATAATTTATAATTAACTTAAAATTAATGTCTACAGTCATGTGAATGGTCAGTAAAGAGTTTTGAAAACCGAAAACTTTCTTGAAAAGAAATGTTGTGACATCAAAACGTTATATAACGAAACTGAATTTTGTAAGAATTATTTGTTACTTTCATGCAGATAAATGAGTTTGTGTGAACAACTTGCATCTGAAAATAATACCAGCACTGTTTGATGCATGTCCGTTCATAAGCAATTTTTCTGTGCACTACATGTTTCGTGTTGGGGTAAATCACACAGGGGGTCAAAGTGTTAACTGAAGCATGGCTCGGCAAATCAAAATACTTTAGTTGGTAGGCAAAGCCTATTCCCGTGGGTCGACATGCGTACTGCCAGAGCACGTGGGCTTACCAGTGGGAAAGTCCTCGGTGGGCTGAGCAGGCTGGAGATCAGGGAGGCGACCGGAAGCCCTTCCCTTGTAAATCTGCCCATTCAAGCCCATGATGTCGACCCCTTCCTGAGAGCCGTAAGTCAGTACGTAGAGAGATTCATGAAGATGACAAAAAAAATTAACAAAACGGGACTTCACAAACTTTTCTATGTACATTAACCTTGAAGCCTATATTGTTTTGCTTCTTTAAAAATTGTATCGAAGTCACTTGATATCGCACCAGTTAATATCGCGGCCCTCCAAAAAATAAACCTCGAGCGGTTTGGCGTACGTAGCCCACGGAAGTGCCGGCTTGAGCGCGTGCGTGTGTTGGCCCACTGACCTTCGTGTAGGGCTGCTGTTTTTCCACCGACTGGGACAGGTACATCTGGTTGAGGTTCTGAGCTTTGTTGAATCGGCGGGCCGTGTACGTCATCGTGTGGCTGCCCCCGCAAGGTCGCGCTGACGCCCAGTAGGCATACTCGGCGAGCTCCTTCTCACTGGAAAACCAGCGAGCCGCGTGAGGCCGTGGGAGCATGTGCCAGCGCTGTGCGCAAATGGTCTCAGCTTTGTGCTAATAAAAAAGGGTGTATTTATTTTATTTTGTAAATACAAGTTGAGCTGCTGAAGGGCTTTTTTCCCACCGAACCAAATTTGTGTGTGAAAATAGAACACCAGCTAAATGTGTGTTTGTAGTGCGTACATGTGCTTTCCTTAGTATATCTGCAAAGGTGTCACTGATCATGCTGAATTACCAGAATGGCATCTATTCATGCATTTCCACTGTCATTGGTGATAGTGTTTAATGCAGTAGCTATAAAATGTTGCTAGAATGGTCACAATACGCACGCAAGCCTGTGTAGTCTGGGCTGTAGACATGGCTTCACATCGCCTTGGTTGGCTCCTGTTGTGTGAAAGTTGTTGTGTCCGTGACATGAGGGCTATGCGGTTTGCGATCGTGTTGCAGCTCACCTCTTGGCATTGTGACGGATGTGTCCCACGTCGTAGACCGTGTAAGGCCGGACGGATCGGCTCGGCGGAAACCCTTGCGTAGCTGGTAAGGTGATCATATGCCTAAAGTGGCAGAGCAGGGAGAGTCGGAAACTTAATTTGCAATAGCAGCCTTTGCCATGCTCCTCAACGAGTTAGTGCTACAGTCTATGGAGACACAAAGCATGGCTGGGAATTGCGCATCGCAGACAATACATCTGAACAGGTGACAGGTCAGTACCGGCATTGAGCATCTGTGGTCAATTGTGTCCAACATTGATTTTCCACAACGGAACATCAGCCCCGTACTTAGCGCTGTCACATTCAATCTCGACACGCGGCGACTCTCAAGTGGTTTCCATGATGCGCTGCTGCCTCTGAGATGGAATAACATTTAGACCTCTCAACGATTTTGCCCCGGCCTTCTGCGACGTTATGCTGTCCAGCAATGTACACCGATTAAGCGGTGACCGCTGAGGGTTGAAAATTAACGTGGCAGCAGCCTTGCGATGGGTTTTCGAGTTGTACCGCCACGTCAGTTGTCATGACGTCGAGGGTGAATGTGAGCTACTTCAGCCGGTTCCTGAAGAATCTCACGGCACGCGAAGCAAAACATTGGAAGACTTACGGTGGTACAACGCGAAAAACAAAGCGCTACGCAGCACATCCGACAAAAAGAAGCCTTTGCTGCAAAAGCCAAAAATAAAAAAGTAAACAGACCACTAAACGAATTATACACAATTTACCAGTTAATATAAAAATTATTTGAAGACAATAAAATGTAAGGCCAAGTTATGTTCAATGCTACAATGTATTGCATATCTAAAATATTAAATCGCTTGGTGGTTTTATTGTTACACATTTTTTTTTTACTCCTGACTAAAAATATAATTGCATTACAACTCCTCAACGCTCTCTGCTGGTAGAACATTGCAACTCCTGTCATTGGCTGCCTTCTCATGACTCGGAACTTTATTTTTCACCCCCAAGACTAATTCATGACGGCAGTTAAAAATGTACAATTAGTGTCTTCATTAACCCTGGTTGTATTACGTACGGTCCTGGCATCAAATCCACTGGCCGGTCACAGGAGAGACAGTTGAACCTTGCCACCAGCTGCCTGAAAGAAATTGAATGTCAACGTCAGTTTTTGGCTTGGTTAGTGTATTGGAGCAGCCTAACAATAACAATTATATACCTACAATTGTCAATACACTGCTGGATAAGGCCCCCCCCCCCATGCCTGTGAAGACCGTGAGGTTTACATGAGCATAGCCTGCCACCATGGTGGGTTGGTGAAGGTGGGGGGCATAGCAGGGGAATCATAGAAGTACAGTACAGCGGTTGTTTTTGCTACACTGTCCTCTACTGCCAATCATGTAGCCTCGCAAAGCCTCTGACAGCGCCTAGGTCAGGCACGTTGTGTGTGGTTTACGTTAATAGGCAAACATCAAATGCATTTAGAACATACAACATCCATAAAACGAAAAATGCATTTTGCTGCACCCACTTACAAAGACAGTATTTAATAAATCATAATTTACTTTCCAGGCTAGGCCTCATAATTATCTGATTAATCTGTCTAGAGGAACCCTCAACCAAAGACAAACTAATGAACTGTCGCGTGGTGTACAAGCAATGAATGCACCGATTAATATTGTTTTAATATTGTATCAGCTCACGGGTGAGTTGAAGTACAATTCTCACAACCAAATTTAGCACTTAGATACGCAACATTTCAATTGGAACCATGTCACACATTACATCGGGAACAAGATCCAGAAAGAGTAAAACTTAACATAACCAATATAAAATATATCCCAAGCCTCTCATTCTCATGCCAATAAAATATGTAACAACAATAACAACCCATCGTGACTGTTGCCGGGAAGAACCGCCGGTGACTTTGATCACGCGCGTTCGGGGGCATGCACCAGCCTGGATGTGACTATCGACCCTGCCGCTTCCTGGTGGCAGCTCTCGGTGCCCATTACTTGCGGAAGGCAGCGGCATCATCAGCCTCGATCCTGGGCCCTTCCTGGAGGTGCTTCTTGAAGGCCCTCCAGCGGTCCTCCAGCTGCTTCTTGAGCGGATCCAGATCCATCCGGTCCAGCTGCTCACACACAGCCACACACACACA
>CM025639.2:881662-918245 GCA_014621495.2 Entosphenus tridentatus | reverse complement strand
ACACACACACACAGCCACACACACACACAGCCACACAACACACACACACAGACACACAACACACACACACAGCCACACAACACACACAGCCACACACACAGCCACACACACAGACACACAACACACACACAGCCACACACACACAACAAACACACACAGCCACACACACAACATACAGGTGCTCGATCAATCCTGCTTACAACTACGACATGCGGTACAAGCATTCAGCAGCATCTCTTTCTGCTCCATTTATCACATTTTTTTTATGAAAGGCATGAAATATGCATCAAGTCACGTGTGCGTAGCTCCATTTATTTTCTATTTATGGTTGGAATGCATGAGGCAAACTAATTAGACAAGGAAGGATACATTGTATGCTTGTATATGTTGTTAATTTAACAATCATAGACAGTGCAATACTCTTTGCAGACATTCAACCAGTTCAGTATAGAATGCAAGAGAGAAGTCTTGAATAGAGCTCACAATGTGTGAATATTGCTCACTCGTGATAACCAAGGCTATAAGATTTGCGTGCTTATAAATGAAACAGTACTTACAAATGGGATGGACAGTGCAGATGGCACAGTACACAGGAGAAAAACGAACGCAGAGAGCAGAGTCAAGACGGACAAGCCACGTGGGACGGAACAGACAAGACAACACGGACGTGAACGAGGAGCCTGAGGAACGATGGCTCTTCACTGCATCATGAACGGGTGTTGACGAACCATTGCATGGCTTGCTGAATGCTGCCCACTGTCGGATGCATACGCAACCCGATCTGGCCAATGTTCGTCACGTATCCCCCTCACGCCTGCCTCTTTTCGCAGTCTGCGTTAACTCTGTTCGCGTGCTAACCACCCTGTCGTGATTATTCATGGGCCTGTCGTATGGAAGCGTTAATTTGCTTCTCGAACGATCGGCCTTCCCACTACACTGCCGTACGAACTCATGCGGCGGTGACTTTGTACAATATCTATTCTCTTTGAACCCGCATCGCTTCAGAGACATTCAAACTAAACTGAAGGTCGTAGATTGTCCTTAGCATCGTCAATTTGTACGTGTGAATGATGTGAACCGATTTGAGCCACAATAGGTATTTGCCGACGCGTTTAAAATCGGTGAGACCTCCAAACTTCGACTGCGACTTTGGTTGCTGTCAGCACGTCAAATAGTTGGCAAAAAAAGAAATAATCATTACTGAATTGAATAAAAACAGACGGTCAGCCTTTCAGCAACATGCCCCCCTAGTCACCACTGACCCTCATCTAAAACGTTGCCTTCACACTCTCTGGTTCTTTCGGTAAAGTCACGTAGGTATAAAATAAAATAAATCCCGACGTTTCGGGGGCAACACATTGCCTCAGCAGCAGACCATGCTTTCCCACCTGATGACGGACGCTTGTTTTGCGCCTGAAACGTCGTGATTTATTGTATTTTCTACCTACGTGACTTTACCGAAAGAACCAAAGAGTATGGATTCCTGCAGTCACGAAACCTTCAAATCAAGGTTGCCTTCACACTTTAGCTTTGCTCTTCCAGAGTAAGTAACGCCAGTATCGCACCAACCATCAAACAGGTGCTCGCGCGCTGCTATGGGACACAATGTTCGTGTTGCGTATGCCATGGGCAACAGTGCACAGTGGTTCATTACACAACGAACAATGTTGAGGTTAGATCTGGTAACCATAAACATTGGGCGTGGTGCGCTTCTCTTGATATCGCTACCCTCTGCCCACGTTCCGCCCACGGAGCGGCGCGACGGTGCCCCAGGCCTTCGCTTCCCCACCTTGGAGTCCATCTCCTGCGTGAGGCGCTCCAGCGTCTTCACCCAGTCGTGCTCGTGCAGCGCCAGCTTGCTCAGCAGCTCCTGCACCATGGCGCCCAGCCGCTCGGCCGTCTCGTCGAACTGCGCGCGGCTCACCTTCCCGTCCAGCGCCAGCTTGTCCGCTTTCTACGCTCGAACGGAGGAGAGCCAAGAGTTAAACGCCATTCGCCGCGGTGTGGTCGCGATCGTAGTCGTCCGCCCGCTGCAGATCCATCGCTCACTTGGGATGAGGTACCGCAAGATCCAACCGTGTCCGTCCAGTGCTCGCCGAGCTGCGTTGGCTTCCGGTTGCCGAACGAATACGTTGTCAGAAGTTCGCACTCATGACACACCAAGTGCTTGCCAAAAATGAACGACGCTACCTTGCTGATCTCGTCAAGGAGCAAAAACCATCACGCGAACTGTGGTCATTCTCGCAGCAGCAGCGGCGTTTTGATAACCATCGCACAAAGACGGTCACCGCATCGCACGGCGCTTTAAAGATGCGCTTCTGCGGCTGTCTGAAACGCTCTTCCTTCTGATAATAGGATGCCACTGGAGCTATGCACTTTTAAATCTCCATTGAAAACGAACTTCTTTCGAACTGATTTTTGTGTTTAGTTTGTTGTCCTTCCCCCGCACCTCCGATTAATATGGTTGGCTACGTACGGTGCGAAAGAAATTCAACATAATGCACCTTCGATTAGCACGGTTAGCTACGTACAGTGTGAAAGAAGTTCGACATACATACTTGGGATTAAGTAATCACAACATATTCATGTTTAGAAGCTGAACAGAGAGGCTCAATGTATCTGCATTTTGTGTTCCTGTAGAGCAGCATGACATTTTTTCAAGACTCTTTGTTGCAATTAAAACGCGCGTCAGTATCGTTCTATAGTATGGATGTGAATTGAGTAGCAAATACATTATAATAGAGTGCAACAGAACTTCAAATAGTTACCACATCAATTTCCATTTCCACTCGCTGTTTATCTGCCTTCTTCTCTTCCAGCTGTTCCACAAGCTCAAACAATCTCTGGGGAAAAAAGACAGTCAACAACGACATATTGTAACGTTCCGATTCAGTATTTATAAATCACGATAACATAAAAAAAACACGGAAGCCCTTCAGGCACAACATTAATTACAAATGGAAGGTGCAACGCAGTAAATAATGCTTTAAAAATATATACATCTTTAGCGAGATGCTGGACTTTCAATTCAAAAGTCACTTGATCGTTCGCATGGTGTAACAGTTGAACCCATGGTGCAAGTTTCTTCCTTTCCCCTGCCTCTGTCCACCCATCATGAGCAGACCACCAGTTAGTCAATCTGCAGGTGGCGTGTGACGGAGGTTGCAGTGTGGGGCCACCTGGAGCTCGCTCTCGTGAAAGCCCTGCCTCAGCAGTGGCACGAGCACGCAATGATGAGCATGAGCTGCACCTCTAAGGCCTTTCATCTCCAGCACAGTCAATTTAAAACCTGGCTCTCCAAACTCAGAGCTTGCAACGATTACGCTTGTCTCTGCACGGCACCCATGGGCCTCTGCGCGCGTGGCGGGCATCTGTGGGACTAGAGTGTGGGGCCACTCACATTGACGTGCCGCTGTTTTTGGGCCTTGTCTTCCTCCAGTAGGGCCGTGGTGCTGTCGAGCCGTTCGCAGTCGGCCTGCAGCTGCCGTAAGGCCGCCTGCAGCAGTCGAAGGGCCTCTGCGTCCTGCCAATGCACGATCATCCCCGTACGCACACAAAAGGCACAGGGACGAAGGTCCCCCGTATAGCCTTAACAGACTGTTGGGGCAGGTGCTGTTAGGGAGCACTTACGAAGGTCGGCACGGTACACGAGTGGGTGGGTGGCCAGCACCACGCCCGACCGCCTTTGTCTCCCTAGTAGTGATGTTTACACACCGCACCAGGTACTCATTTGAGGCTGAGTCGATCTAAGGGAGGTCCAGGACCGGTTCAGATAATCGTTACTGGTGTCGGTGGTCATGGGCGGGAATCGAACTCGGGTCGCCGGGTTCGTAGCACACTGGCTAACCACTACACACACTACCGCTCTCCACTACCAATGCACAATCATTCCCGTATGCACACACACACATTGACTTCACTATAACCAGGTGCTCTTTGTATAGGTATCTGGTGTTGTATGCAATGTATAGCTATCTGGTCTGCACTGAGTTTTCTGTTTCAAGTTACATTTCAACATTTAAAATAAGGAGATGAAGCTGAAAATAGGCATTGGAATCTCGTTCAGGAGACGAGTGAATTTAGATTCTATCGAAATATTTCAGTTCCTGGATGAGAAAAATTATCGCAATTGACTACATCATGAGATGCCGGCCATCGGAATGAACAGTGCACTGGAAGTGATAGGCAACATAAACAACACGATCTGTTTGAAACCACAGAAAGCTGAATGAAGAAAAGGAGAGCTATACAGTGGGATAAAAAATGATAGACGCGAGCTAAATACATAAAACCCTGTAAATAATTGAAGAGATTGAGAATCCGATTCGGGGAGTACAACAAGAACACGATTGACAAACATCGTGACAACGGCAGCAACAGAGAAACGGTAAAATGGGTGCTGCTGATGCTGCTGCTTTCGAAAATGCTCGTTCTTAAATATCAAGACAGAACCATCGTGTATTATAGGGACAGATCTCCATGGCAAACAATTCACATATTCCAGGATAAACGAATGATTTACGCAGGTAGAGGAGGAGGCTCCGCATGTCACACTTTGAAGAAATAACCACAGCCTGTGCTGCCGCGCTCACTCACGAAACTATCACGTGGCTCCAAACATGGACATGTCATTTATACATACTTGCCATACGCTATAATAAAACAATGTGCTCATTACACACTATTTAAAGATATGCACATTAAACACTAGTTATGTAAATGACGCACATTTACTTGACAATAATGATACTGTGGTGATAGGTTTTTACCCTTTCAACTGGTACAAAAACTGACACCTTTATACAAGGCATCATGTTTGCAATAACCACAACATAAGCAGTCAAAATGCAAACAAAAAGAAACAACTCTGATAATGATATGCACTGTCCTTGAAGTTGATTGGTCCACACCCGAGACAGTGGGTTCAGGGAGCTAATCAGCCAAACAAAGGCCTTCCGAACAGACAATGACAGCGCTGTGATAAAATGTACAAGACTGGATCATTGACATGCTGTGCCAGTAAAAACATTTTAACAAGTATTGTTCAGATTCTGTCTTCAATGCAGTCATTATACTCCATACATCTGTGTGGGGGAGCACTGCTTTGATTTTATTTCCAGACAGATATCTTTCACGCGGCTAATACAGTCACCCGCTTGCATCATCCCACGTGTTTTAGAGAAGCAAGTTAAATTTATGTTGAACATGTATCCCATGGTATAACGCATCTCACTAGAATGCAGGTCCTCTGAAGGTGACAGTTAAATGATTGTTGAAAGCAATGACTCTGCCTTCTATGCACACATTTAATGCAGTATACCTTGTCCTTTGACAGTTGAATATATAATCGATTAATAATCGTTGTACATGGCAACATCTACGTAAACACCGTAACAAGAACATTGTGGATGATAGTAACGGTGGCATGTATTACCTTTGCCTTTTCTCCGTTCAGTTTGCCGAGGTCCTCTGCCAGAGCCTTCAGCTGCTGCAGGAGGTTGTCTGGGATGTTTTTTGAAGCTGCACAAGGATATTACAAGCCAGGCGGTATCACACACCAGTTTTGACCATTACATTTGTGGATATGGCAGTTGTGGGGCCTGGTCAATTGTTCCGTTTTTACACGCTTTATTTAACTCACTCTGTTGTATCCTCAAATCTTGTAACTCAATTTTAACCCACTTCCCAATGTGCTATCGACTGCAAACTTGGTATACTTATGTCATACTGATGACAATACTATATTCTATCATTAAAAATAAAAAATAAATATCGAAGTGCAAAGCGTAAAATCAAAGACTCTCCTGTGTGCGAATGCATCTACGAGCTCCAGACCATCGACCATGTAACTTCGCACTGCCCCGAATTCAAACGACTCGCAGAGCCACTGAATTACTCAAATCACTTACAATTGCATCTCTAATAATCCCTCTTCAAAGGCCACATGAAATCAAGATTACCGAGGTCTTCCAATTGCCGCTTCAACGCCTCCATCTCACTCTTGTTGGGGACTGATTGCAAATCGGCCTCCAGTGCCTCCACACGGATCTCCAGAGCCCCGTGGAGCCTGGGAAGCTGCCCAATCACCCTGAGAGCCTGCGCCGCCTCTTTGTGCTGCGCTTGAATCTCAGTGGCATGCGCCTGCAGGGGTTCATTAAGTCAGCAGAGGCACAGACACGCTCACAAGTCTTGACGGCATCTCTCCAGCCACGCGCAAAGGGGGAATCATGAAAGCTGTGCAAATATGACGTGAAATAGCCATGCATTTTACGATAATTTATGTTTTATGATTGTCGTGGCCTTGATTATAATGCAATATTCATCATCATCATTATCCACTGCTGGATGAAGGCCTCTCCAAGCTGCTATCATCAGAGCAATGTAATGGGTGCAAACATTCACTCGCCATTTTGCAGATCATTGGTATTTATAAATATAAACCAGGCATTGATTATAAGAATAGGTTATTCCCTTTCTGGCTGTAAAACAGGTGTTAAGATGTTAAAAGACCAAACTGAAACCTTTTGCAAGGAATCATGTCTGCATTAACCACAAATACTTGTGGTGAAAATACAAATTAAAAACATGCTCTGACGGTATATGCATTGTCTTTGAAATCGATTGGTCCACACCAGAGACAGATTTCTTTAGAGCAAACAGCAATGATAGTGCATTGTCTTTGTGCTGTTCGCCTTTTGGCGCCCTCTGGTCTAACACCGTTTGAGACTAGGCTCTCAAGAAAGCTGTCTCTGGTGTGGACTAATCCGTTTCAAAGACAATGCATATACTGTCAGAGCATGTTTTGTATTTGTATCTTCACCACAAGTACCAGTAGATGTGGTTAATGCAGACATGATTCCTTGCAAAAGGTTTGTTTGGTGTTTAAACATCTTAACACGTTTCATTGCCAGAAAGGGGAAAACCTATTCTTATACTTTGATACTGGCATAGGAGGTCCCATAATGCAGGCATTGATTACTTGAAAATGCTGATAACACACATAACATGCTGTATTTGCATTGCTTTTATTTGCCCTTAATTTAGATGGGCATTCAATACAACGTGTCACTATGATATTATATTTTGTAATAACGGACAGATGTTGTACGATTGTTTTTTATATTACCTTAGATGGTGCACATTTACCACTAGTTGCTGGTGATTACTCTGGGAGTGTTTCGATGTCTAGACAGAACATCAATGAGACGTTGCCCACACAGCAATATGGTGGAGGTGACATTGTAAAGTTGTATCATTTACCAAATAAAGTTGTATAATAATAAAGTAGCAGTACATGACCATTATTTTGCTCATATCTGACATAGTGAAGTTGTACAAATGACTAATTTCATTGTATAAGTTCTTACGTAATTAAGCTGTTGTATATGCCGTTTGTTTATGCTCATTTATCCTGAACACAAATATCCAGTCTTCATGCACACACTAACCCCCCACCCTGGCCCTCGCACCTGATTGGCTCACAAGCGACGACATCACATCTATCCCTCTATTTAAGAACGAAAGAGGAGGATTTCTCCACAAATCTGGCTGTCGCCTGAGGATGCTAGTTGTAATTACTGGCGAAACCTCGTACTCGAATTGTAAATGTTTGTGGGTTTACTCTCCAACACACCGGTGTGCTGTACTAGTAACGAATTTGCATGTTGTTTACGTGACAAACCTTACTAATTGGCTGTGTCGGGTGATGTCGGGTTGAATGGCACATTAATATTTACGCGATCTAACCCAACAAACCTATATTATGGATAGCTGTGGATGATCACAGCTGATGATGATTAATTAAATTTTATAACAATTAAGCACCTTTTTTTCACGTGATAATTTACATCGCGTTATTTATTACAAAACAAAGTATCTGTTGTTTTGAACATCATCATTATTATCAATAACTACCGTCTCTTTGATTTCTGTTGCAGAATTCCACTCACCTCCTGTAACGTGCCACCCTTTGGGATCAAGGTCTCCTGGAGGAATTTGTACGTGATACAATTTCTGAACTCCTCTGGGCTTGGCAGAAGGCCAAGTTTGTTTTGTTGCTCTCTCTACGGGCAGACAAACAGACGCGTGACGATGTAGTCTCAAACTCGGATTTCAACAAAGAAGGCAGTCCATGTTGCTCATGTGAGCGTGCTTAAAAAAGTAGAAACGTCATTTTACCACCGGCCATTTTTCAAAAACGAGCACGCTGTAATTGTACAAATCAGTGTTTGTGGAAAACTGTTTAAATTGTACAGTATTATTATTATATATGGTTATGTGCAATGTATTTCGAATGGCAATGTGATTTTTAATTTACACAAAAATTATCATGCCATAAAACTATTTCTTTATCGTAATGCATGTAGTACCTTTTAAGATGACACATATTTTATATACAGTGATACAAGGTTGTTAAAAGGCAGCTATGAACAGTTTATGATGTGAATAACGTTGCTATAATATACATGTGAATATTCAATGTGACATTTATTACAAATATATATTCGATTCCTAAAATCAATTACCAAATTTCTATCCAGCTCATCAATCCTCGTCTTGTAAGCCTCCACAGCAACCATCCGCTCCTTTAATTCGCTTGCATTTATCTGTGGAAATAAGTACAACGTTTGTAAGATACACACAGTGCAGTGGTTCGGGAGGATTTTTTAGGTGTTTGCATTGGCGTCTTTTTTGTTAAACATATACGTAACGTACTATAACCGTGTGGCCTGAGCACATGTGATGTGGACAGCTTGATGAATAGTCATTCATAATGTTCTCTGCAGGAGGGAGTCTAGTGAACTGTGAAACGTAGTTGGGCAAGCCACCCTGCCAACCCCATGACTAAAACATTCGTTGCTAACCAAGCAAGGCTTGTGGCATAGCAATTGTCAGAAGCCAGGCAAACATTGTGCTGGACATTTTTTTTATACACCGTTTATCGACAGCAACGGGAGGGTTATGAACTTCTGCACCAACACTGTGTCAACATGCTGGCCCAACAGTGCCATCGAGTAAAGATAGGGCAGGGCTGAGTAAGTGGTAATCGTACCATATTATTAGGCTTTCATTAAAATGCTCAAAGTGTGATTTAATAGTACCTGATTTAATCAGGGGTGAGGCACCAACAAAGTGGAATGTAACGCCATATCACATTACAACACGTGACAAGGCAAGAACCATGAACGCCGATACCCTCTGTGTGGATTAGAGCACTATGGTAAGATATAGTTCATAAGAGGTTTTTTGGGTTAAATCGCGTAAATATGCGTCGTTAAACCCGCCACCACCCGACACAGCCAACTAGTAAGGTTTGTCACGTAAACAGAACGTGCCAATTCGTCACTAGTACAGCACTAACCGGTGTGTTGGAGAGCAAATCCACAACATTTACAATTTGAGTACGACGTTTTCGCCAGTAATTACAACTAGCTTCATCAGGCGACAGCCAGATTTGTGGATAAATTATCCTGTTTCGTTCTTAAATCGAGGAATACATGTGATGTCACTTGTGAGCCCCTGGGGTGCAAATGCCAGGCGGGGGGGGGGGTTAATGAATGCATATAAATGACGATGGGTAAGATATCGGTTCGAGATGAAAGAGAGATCATGTTCTCTTTGTTTTCAGGTCGTTTGTTGGAATCACAACCTCACAAATAATGGTTTCACGTAAATATTTATCAACAATTTCCAAAAAAACGCACGAATCCATACAATTGTTGAGTGATAACATCCGAATAGTTAGGCCTATATTTGAAGGATGGCATACGTATTACATTCAATCAACAACCGATATATGTTAAACTGCGATGAAGTATTGATCAGTATTAGAGGCCCTATTACCATGACATTACTTACTGATTCTTGCTGATCGCGCAGGTTTCGGATGTTCTCCAACATAACTTCTTTGGCTGACTTGAGGCTGTTAATGTCATCCAGCAGCTCTTGCAAGAGGGACATCGCCTGTGACGAGAAACGGAACAATCGAAGCAATCCGGTGTCGTTTCGTGCTTTTTCGGGTGGCATTGATGCTGTGACCATAGATTTGTGTTTACGTGAGTTTTCATTTCACAATAAAGTAATACAAACATGTTTACAGCAACAAAATATAGCAAAAAGAGTCAATATTTATATAGTACATTGTCTCGTGTAACCATGGAATTCAAATTAATAAATTGTAATTGGGTAATATTCTTTCAGGTTTCAATTTCTTTAAATAATAACGATTATAAAGTGTAATACGGCACTTCATCGGTTTGCGGTATTTTAAATTGTCTACCTTGAAAAAAAGTCAACAATGACAAACAAAGCGATGGTTTGAATAGGCCGGGTCTCCTAGGGTTGAGTCACGAGTACAGTAGTGTATAGTGTAGTGCAATTGTTGTTGCCTGGTTGCACAAACACGCGTGACATTTTGTTCATATAACTTTATGTTGCATCGACTCAGCATGCACACCAAACGAGTCGGGTCAGACTTCATTTGCAGCTTATCATATCTACATGGAGTATTTATTTTGGCATGTCTTATTTGGCAGTTTTGTGTTGGGCACACATTGTGTGTGCAGGCAAAAAGCATCCAAGTTTTTATTTCACAATGTTTTGTTATTGACAGATGATCATTAAAAGTTTTAAACATTTGAAACTTTTTGAAATACTGTCGCGTGGATAAATTACATTGATGTCACTGCTGGTGACGCGCTTAAAGTAACACATTTCTAAGCTCACCCGTTGCTTACTAATGCAATTTCATGACCGTGTTTCCACATCAAAAGCTGTTTACAAAACAAGGCTGGACAGGTTCAGTTGAACCATTAACGCATCACAAAGCAGGGCCGCAAGTTCTGACTTGTAAGTCCGTGAGCAAATATTTCTGACAAGAAAAGCACTCAAAGAACAAAGATAAATAAATGAGACTGCTCACGAATTTGAACGTGAAGTCGCACATGACAATCCATTTGTAGATTCACCACTAGGGTAAACCAAACACAAAAAGCAGTTGGGAAGAAATTAGTTTTTAAACATCTACATTGAAAACTCGTTTCTTCAGAACTGATTTTTCCATTTAGTTTGCTATCCTACCCCCGCACCTCCGATAAGCACGGTTGGTTACATATGGTGCGAAAGAAGTTCAACATGCATGAGATGCGTAATGGGGAGGACTTAGAGAGAAAACAGCATTTTTATTGAAAGCCTCTACACGTCTCCCAACCAGTCTCACTCCACTTATTAACTATTTTAGCCCTCTCCTGATGCACTTTGTCCAACAAAGCGTCCAGTGACAAGCACCGTCGAGGTCACTAACTTCTCGTGCGTCATTTAGAATCAGTGGGGTGGTCTACAGCACGGTTGGCTACGTACACTGCGAACATACACACATATAGATCGCACTGTAGAAAATGTACATACACTATTTTTATATTTTTAAAAAACGATTCACTTCGATTAAAATAAATTTTCAGGATCAATTATTTTCACATTGAAATAACACTAGCCCTCAATTGTGCTCTGACAGGCACCCTTTATACATCGGGTGGCACGTGAACCCCATGACCCCCTTGTGAATGACATGCTCTTTAGCGTGAAGAGTGCACTCCTGGTGAAGTACGCAGAGGACTACATTCTATGGCTCTTACCAAGAATTGTTTATGGTTCCAACCATTGACCAACAGCAGCTGAATAAAAGCATCTGACTGCTGTCAATCATACCAAAATATATAAGTAAGAATAATTATTCTGTTACCTACTGGCAGTATAAGCCAGAAAACACAAATTTTCAAGATTATTGTTCAATCACAGTAGTTATGACCAAACAACAAGTGACACATTTAATTATTTTTGTTAGTTTAACAATACTGATTTGGGGATACAGTAAGGGAAGTGGTTCGTGGTAGCTACAAACCAGTTACTTTAGTATCAATAAATATATATAATGAGTGGTAGGATTTACATTTGTCATGGTGGCCATACCTGGTGCCGTGGCTCAGGCAGCTACAGCCGGTCCACAACCACCCCCAACTCCATTGCATCAATGAAGCTCAGCACTGCGACTATTGTGGTGGCATTCTCTTTCCCTGGAAAGGATCTTAGCCCTTGGATAACAGCGAAAGATATACGTTTACCATGAACTTTACCACTGATATTCAATCCAGGTTGCTTTGATTTCAGCCACCTCTCAATCTGAATTCTCTGGACCGATTCAGTCTTGGAATTACCAAAGGTCCCAGCCACCGTAGAACCAAATCATCAATCGCCTTCTATCTAATATTCGCAGTGGTTAAAATTACAAGCAAAACTAGACAGGCGAATGTTTTATTTGGGTCCTCTCTGATATCAAGTAACTGGTGCCACTTGCGGCTATCGAATTCTCTCGACATCTTTAGGTTATCGCCTGCATGGACAACATCTTAACCCTAGACCAGCTCGGCCACTTATTGGCAGACTATTAGAGATCTGGTCTTGCCTTAATGTGTAGCGATAGTAATCCAGTTGAACCTGAATGGGTCAAAGGAGATGCTGTAATTTAAAACTGTCTCAGCAGCTGAACCGGATTGATGTTACGGGCAGGGCTGTGACTGGTAGCTGTATACAATACAACTTTAATCTCTAAAGCATATGATCACATTTCAAGTTAGGAGACATTCACCGGAAGACGTCGGTCATCAAACTATGTCTCCTCACATTGGAGCATTAAAGCAGATTGTCTTCTTTATTGAATTATAATTCCATAACGAATGATAAGAAGCTATCAGCATCATCCAAAAGCCGACTGAACTGGGTTTCAAATAACGTTACTGTGCCCAGAGTTGATTATAGTCCAACCCAATAAACAACACAAGTGTAGCTTCGCTGTGGCAAAGCTAGTCACCTGACTGAGGTCACCAACACAATGGGTATTAAAGGTGTGATTGGTGATCAGAGTAACGAAGCCGATGGCCATAAAGATTCTGCGGCAAACGTCGACAACTCTCGTTCTGAAAACAATAAGAATAGGTTTTACCCTTTCTGGCAAGTGTCAAGATGTCATACACCAAATAGAAACGTTTTGCAAGGAATCATCTTGTTCGACACGACCAGTGTTAAAAGACAAATGGTCATCAACGTCCCACGGCGAAATCCAGCACACCTGGACAGGTTGGTCATCAAGGTAAAGACAAGGATTTGCAGTGGCACATGCCTCATCATCTCAAAGCACCTTGCATATCACATCTCGTCTCCACCAACCCTGCCTAAGGCAGTCTCGCCAACGGGAGAGGCGGGGCAAGGCATCTGCAGCACTGGCTGTGATGGTGTACATCTTGCCCAACACGAGTGGTGTCATTACACTAGCCAACTACAGCAAGGTCCAGCGCATCACCCTCCATCAGTTCGGCCCCACGCAGGGATCCCATACCCTGTCAGCCCTCGCGTTTAGAAGCGCACGGCACGTGGAGCGAAACGTCGGACACCGTGCCCACGAAGAACAACACCGCAGTGACAACACGAAAACGCACCGGGGCTCTAACACAGCATCACAACCGCTGCAACCTGCACGGTCAGAATTCGCCTCACCTTGCTCACAGCCGTCTCGTTCGCCTCCAGACGCTTGTTGATCTGCAGCAGCTGCCACATGTCCCTCACGGGTCCTGGACGCCCGCCTCCACTGCCAATGCCTCCACCGCCAATGCCACCACCGCCAATGCCACCACCACCTCCACCACCTCCTCCTCCTCGCTTGGACCCATCCAGCAGCTCGGGGAGGTCAGGCAGCGCGTCCAACACGTCGAGTCGCCTCTCCAGCCCGTGGACTCTCTCCTCGAGGCCTCCGGGGGTCTTGCCCGCCGTGAGCGGCCTGCTGGGATGTGCAGGGAGTGGAGTCGGACCTGCGGGGTTCCCCTCCTGCTGCTGCTGCTGCGTTGGGCCGCCCACCACCCGCACCTCCTGCAGGTGCAGCTGGGCCAGCAGGGCCCGCAGTAGGCGGTGGAGGGCGGTGAAGTCGACGCATCCCGCCTGGGGGGAGCCCACAGCCAGATCGGCGAGCTCAGCCAGGCTCACAGTGGAAGCCATGGGTCCCAGCTGCCTGTCCTCTGGCTGTCGAGCTGTCTGTGTCAGTCTGTGAGTCTGGCTTTCTTCAGTCAGAGAGTCGCTCTGTCAGCCGATCTCTCACTCACTCCCTCTCTCTTTAATGAATCACTGCCTTGCTCAACTCAATTGGTCAGTCCCTTTGGTCGGGCACTTAAGACGCCAACGGAGTGGCGGCCACTTGCTTGAGTAGTTCGCTATTGCCTAGGCGGTGGAGAGAGGATGAGGAGAGAGAGGGTGAGGAGAGAGATGCGAGAGGATGAGGAGAGAGAGGCGAGAGAGACGAGTGGAGAGAGAGGCGAGAGAATGAGGAGAGGCGAGTGGAGCCGGCGGCTGCTGCGGCTGCTCCAGACGGAGCCTCCATGGCCCGGGACGCGCTTCCTCCGTCGCTTAGCAACGGCCGTCTCACCCCCTCCCTCACCACGTCGCGCTCCGCCGAGTAGTGGGGGGGGAAGTAGTGCCACGCATTTGCATCAGATTTTAAAAAAAACTCTGCTTGCAGATTTGTGCGCATTATATATTTATCATGTAAATGTTGGACGTTTATTAAGAAGTGCTCGTGGCGTTGTTGTTGATGTCGTTCATCTAGTTGAGGTTGGGTTTGACGGGTGCTTCTGTATCGTTACTCCGCAGTGGAACGTGTTGGGAAGCGCATTTCTCAGCAGTGCCCAGTTTAACGTGGATTTAATTTAAAACACGTTATCATTATTTCCGTATTACTTGCATTAATTAAATACATACTTGACAGCCGACGCCCTTTCTATCGTTTATTTTCCCCTCCCTACAGCAGCGCCCCGCACAAAACGAGACGGCCTTCCTGCCACCCAGCCCACGTGGCCAGGGGTCGAGAAGTCAGTTGGGTTTCGCGAGCGATGAGATTCTGAGCTCTCTGGCTCAACGAAACCCAGCATCGTGGCGTGCCAGATCACGGTGGTCAGAGAAAACGTGAATTTGATTAAGTCCATTGAACGTTTGGAAATTATTGCAGAAAAAAAACATGACATGGGGCCGTTCAAGATTTTCACTTTAAGGTAATTTATCTATTTTACCAGGTAAGGCCCACTGAGCGATGTAGCTCTTTTTCAGAAGCGACCTGGCCACAAATGATAGCTCCATGAAGAGGTGGATTGCTTCCTTAAGATGTGCTACCAAAATTTGACCTGGCCCATGGGACTAAAAAGACCCCGCAGTGTCGATAGGAAGGTGCCGATGATCGACAACTTAAATGGGCTTGTGCCAAACTGAAAAATGCACGATCAGAGAGGATGCTGGGGATTGGATCGAGAAAGCTGTTCACGACAGGCAACTCGGATAAACTGGCTCCCAACGTTTAAGCCAACATTTGCAGATTACACAGTTCCAATATTGTTCAATGAACAAATCTCAGGAGGAAATACACAGGAGTGTTTGGGGAAATGTTTTATTGACATCACATCAGACACTTTCACATGCTTGTTGCATACATTTCAATTAACAAAAGAAACAATACTACATGACGCTGAGCTTTGTACATATTTAATCATGAAAAAGCAATGACACCTACAGTTCATATATGATAAGTGGAACAATTATTTCAACTGTAAAAGAGAAGGGGCAGGAATGTGGATATCCTTCACACATTACAACAAGAATGTTATCCAGCGTCAATGTTACCATGTGAACACAATTGCAATAAGGTAAGGAAGTCGTAATTTTGTATCAAACTTTCCCTTATAATGCCCACAAGTGCTGAGTTGTAAAACACGGTTTTTTTCATTTATCTTCATGTCAAAACTACACAGCATTCAGAATCTCCACTTTAAAACTAAAAACGTCTGTGACAAACTAGTAGGCCATTTCTGTTAAGAGTACATTTTTATCTCCAATATTCCCATGGCAAAAATTTAATGGCATACATTAAGTGCACCCTGCTAGCCTTTATGGTCCACCAGATAATCACAGATAAAAACTCCACTTCTAAATACAAGACAAGCAACTTTTAAGTTGTAGCAGGTGTATTGGACATGAAGTGTTCTCAAGACTGCTAAGCTGTGGTGAACAAGATGCTCCCAGGGTTTAGTGTATGCCCTGCTGTCCCAATCCGGAAGAAGGAGAGAACTGTGGTGATTGATCTGCCAAAACGTGAAAAGCAGCATTAAATGCTGTGCACACATGGAACCTACAGCATGGGTTTACAAATCAAGGCAGCAAAAGAATGCTGGAATCTAGAAAATAAAAGGAAGAACCTTGGAAAATAGCGCACACTTGAGTCGGGGACCACCAGGCACAAACCACAGAAATGATCACCCATTCAGCCATCTCCCAGAGGGCATGATGCAACTTCACTGACATTGCAAGCATTCAAGGCAGGTGGATAGAGGCCCAGCAGGTCGCTCCACCGCGGTGCGCCTAGTCATCGACGCCAATGTTGCGGAAGAGGTAGGACATGGACTCGCCGTTGTGGATGCGACGGATGGCCTCGGACACGATCATGCTGATATCCACCGTTTTGATCTTGTGGCACTGCAGCTTTTGCACCTCGTGCGGGATGGTGTTGGTCACCACCACCTGTGCATTAACACATTCCATTAGCATCAACCTCTTGAGTATAAAGCAATGCACACACATATGCTACAAAGTTAATACGTGGAGTTACCAACACACAAAGTGTGCTCACAGTCTGCTGAGATGGCCATGTTTCAACTCTTTGAGTTTGTTACCTAAGCAATAATACGGCCACATATTCAGCTGTATAGCTGGTGGTCTAGACAAAGCCGAGGGTGTTGTGGTCACATGACATGCATGCAAGACATGATGGGAGTTGTGCCTTCCTGCTGTTTGTGAGTACATTTGTGGATGTTGAACTTTGTACGTACAATACGTAGCCAACCGTGATGATCGAAGGTGTATTGTTAAATCTGTTCCTCGACTACACGCATTCTGTTGATATTTTGCAGTGTATTTTATCATCAATTACATAAAGTGTTGGCTTTGAATTACAAAGTTCGGTGGCACTGCACACGAGCATTTCGAGTACCTTTTTCCTCACATGGGGGAAATGAAAAAACAGACATACAATAGCTATTACCACAGACAACAAGGGTTAAAATTCCACATATCCCAAATAATTATCATGCTAAGTAAATTCATTTGAGATCATCAGCATGGCCTCATTCCTCTGTCACTTCCTGCACACTGGCAGCAGCTGCTTCAGGCTTCAAGCGCTGTGACCGAATTGCAAGGCTTTCACGCAGCAATGGCTCTTATCTTCTTATCTTATCTGAACATAATTTATACAGCTCCTTCACCAAGGCGCTTTACGAAGAATTAACAACGGTACGTACGAATGTAATGGAGATTAGGCGAATGAAATAGATGAGAGGAAGCAATCGGGGCAATCTGTGATGCGTGAATTCCGTGAAAGCGAAATTCACGACAGTAAATGATGACGAAGGGATTGAATGAATGGGGTTAATGATTGAATGAGAATATGAAGAGGGAACAGTACCGATGGTGGTTATGAGAGGGAGATTAAGGGGGGTCGTGGGGTGAGCTTGGGAAAATAAGCGAGTTTTGAGTGAGGAGCGGAAACTAGTGAGGGGGGGGTGAAATTTGTTCCAGTGAAGGGGGGCGAGGAGAGAGAGCGTAGATTGAGCACAAGGAGGAGGAGGAACAGAGAGAGACAGCAAAGAGTGAGGAGGGCGTAAAGGGCGAGAAAGAACATAGGATACAAGAGTGGAAAGATATGGTGGGGTAAGACCATGAACGGATTTAAAGTTGCCGGTTAAGTAACAGCAGTTTGGTTCAACTTGGGCCGGCTGTTAACTACCCCGCCAAGTGCAGCCTGCATGCAGTGAGGACCTCGTGAATGGGAGATTCTTCAATGAGCCGAGGAGCGTCCGACGAGAGCAGGCCGTGAGTGGCCATGACGTAGATCTTGTAGGCACCCCGTTCCTTCAGGGTCTCGGCAGCCATCACGAAGCTGTGCACATCATCAATGATGTCGTCCTGCCAAAATAGTGAGATGGAATGCAGCTGCATTACTTTACTGGGAGTAAAAGTAAAACAAATTACATGGAATCTGCAGTACAGCAAGTTTTGCTCAGGTGGTGAAAAACAATACAACATATTGCCTTCATTGCTTCAACTACAAAGTTGACTAAAAGCTGAATGACATTCGAGCAGGTAGTGTTGAAGGCAACTACAAAAACTGAAACTTGCTTAATGACTAAGTGTTTAGAAAACATATGAAAGCATCGGGCCGAAACTGCATTAATGTATGCATGCAAGCATTCAATGCACGTATGAACAATGACAAACACAGGTTTGTTAAACGCTCACTGCATGGCACTTACCACAATAATTGCAATTCTTCCACCAACATCTCCCACAACCGTAATGGGTGGCTTCTCCTTGGGCATCATTACTGCGGTAAACGTATTGGGCAGATGGCATTAACGCAGGACTTTGGACAGCAGCCCCAGTGGGTGTCTGCAAGCTCCATGCAACTATCACAATAACTGTGGCATCCAAGAGACATGGAAAAAGGCACTGGCAACCATTTTAACTTACATGAAATCATTACACCAGGTAAGCAGTGCAGTTTCTGCATTGTGAGAGATCACATCCAGTACAGGAGTGGGTCCATTGTGCTGACATATTAACTGGGATGTGTAAAAATAAACCTACTTTTTAAAATTAACTATTAATCTGCCTCTAATTTTATACAAAGAACACAAGAGCAAAGAACGCTACATTTTTTGTAAATTTGGTTAATAATAACCGTAACATACTTGAATTGAGTTAGAATTATGCCAATTAAAGTGTTTTTTTTCTTACGGACAGTCAGGTTTCTTTGCACATGGCCCCACCCCTATGTGGCATTGGAACAGAGCACTCACACTTTGGAGAAAGTTTGCGCCATGCTTACCCGGTCGACCAATAATCATGGAACACACAGGCAAGGCGTTGGCAAAACCTGCACTATGTCATCATGGGATAATGGAATACTCAGGTTCTACAGAATGCGAACGTTCAAGTGCAGGGAAACTAGCTCAATTCATCGCGCATTTGCTGCGAGCTGTACATGCACTCGGTACCGAAATCCTGAATGGAATTTTGTGGGGACGATAAATGCAAATGAGCATGCTTTCAGGATTAAACCAGATTTCCAAAAATAAAAAGGATGCAACAATAATGTAACATATGCTTTGTGTTGAACCACATTAAAAATGTTATATTTAATTCTTCCAGTGTAAAAAAAACTGTAACGTTTAACATTACCAAAAATCAAATACTTTACTTAAAGTGTACTGAATTGGGTTCATGTCTAGTTTAGCCAGCATGGGACAAGTCTGACAATGAGTGCATTCTAAAATGTTGTCTGCAACAATGAAATGTGTGGGTTTTGACAACTGCCCTTTGCTTTTATATTGTATATTTAATTTTGATTTGCAGAAAGACATTCATAATTTCTGAATGAGGCAAAACGCTCTTACAATATATGCAATTCAAGCTCAGATTTGTTTGCAAAACGTCCAATTGCAAGCCATGCAGGAAGAAAATTAAGGGTCCAAATGATTTAAAGGAATGGCAATTATTTGAATGATGTAAATGGTAACCAGTCGCAAACCACCACCACAATGCAAGTATAGCAAACTCTACATGCCACACACAGTTTTTTCCCCCACACCTTTCCACCAATAAATCAATTCAAATCTCTGGAAGATAGGAAAAAATAAAAGAGCCCATTGTAACAGTATCAGCGTTTTCTCCATGTGTTGATCTCGGTGCAACAAAAAGGCTTCAATGAATGCGGGGCAGGCAAACAAATGGGCGTACTTGGCAGCTCTAGTCCTGGGTATGAACTTGACGGTTTTCCTGACATACGGACACAGCAAAAATGTGAGTAGATGTCCTTCCTTCGAGATGGACGCACGAAGTTGTAGGCTTTTACATTTGTTTTAAAACTGTCGAACACTCCGGAGTTTTACTTGCAACAATCCCACCTTACGCGAAAGGAAAGTCAGCAACAAAACTGTTATCGTTAATGGCACATCATTTTTTTAAAACGGTTGCATGTTAGAAATTAAAAAAATGCAAATGAACACACACGCACGCGCGCCTCCTCGTTCTCCATTAGCAGTGTTCGTTAGCAGCCGGCGTTCACTCGCCGCCGCCGCTGCTGCCGCCGCCACCGCCACTGCGTTGCAAGTGCCTTACGCGGAAGCTCCAGGACGGGGTGGATGGCGGAGCTCGAGTTCTTCATGACAATGGGCGGCGGCGAGTGCCGCCCGTCGTCCATGTCTGACTCGGCATCCTGCGCCTCCCCGTGGATCACGGCCATGGCGAGACGCAGCCGCTCTGCAAACGACTGAGCCCTGTCTCGCCAGGTACACACACGGACGTTTAAACATCCGCCCCAACACGCACTGCCTACCCCAGGTTGATGTGCGTGGGACAGGCAGCTCTTGATTATCCGGGTCCTCTGGTTTTTTCCCCTCCAGATTTATAAAACATGCTTCTGAGATTGTTTAGATTATTTTGCTGCTGTAAATGCCCAAATGATTCTGCTTTTGTTGAGCAATGGTTTGTGGCCAGGTCGCTTCTGAAAAATAAGTTAATACCTCATTGGACTTTGGCCTGGTAGGATGGGGATGGTTTAGTTGAATTTGTAAGTGCTTGGGTGATTGTTTACCATTATTGTACTTTTCACTCCCATCACGTTTTTGTATTGTTGTTGTAACGTTCTTACCCACCCTTACTGGACATCTGTGAAAGAGCTTTATAGCTGATTCTGAAAAAGGCAAAGATGCATATTCTTTGGATCTTTCTGTAAAGTTACGTAAATAGAAAAAATTAAAGTAAATAAAAACTACGACGTTTCGATCACAACACACGCGATCGTCATCAGGAGGAAAAGGGGGAGAAGGCCACTGAAGGCAAGTTATTTTAAAGGTTTAAAAATTGGGCGTGGCACAAGCGTCCTGGTATCAGAACGAAGTGGGCGGGGCATAAGTACCCTGTGGTCAGAGAGCAACATGGTGAGGTACAAGAAGTTCCAAGAAAGACACGGAAGGTGACAAGAAACATCACAACCAGTTATGACTTAAAGTGGTTGGGGACGTCCTTCCAATGATTGCTGATGTTGTACCCATCCTCTCGGTTGAAATTGTTTCTGTGTCTGTATATATAAGCAAAGATGCATCGCTGGAGTTGCTTTCTCACGCCACTGCTGGCAGAAGGCCCTCCACTAGAATGACCTCTTGGTTGTCTACTCTTCCACCCTGGTCACACATCTTGGAAGAGGTGGAACTACCCAAACTTTACCCCACGCCACCTACCAATTGACTGTGGTGAACCCCATTTATATTGCTGCATGGACAGAGGTGGGGGGATTTAGTAAACTTGCATGTATGTAAATTAGAATATTAGAATATTATTTGTTTGATAATTATCATGGACAGCCCTCTATAAATCCACTGCCGGATTAAGGCCTCTCCACACCTTAAAAGTTGCCAGTTGTTTGAACATATTTCCCCACGATGACTTGTCTGTTTTTCTCGCGTCTCAAGGTAATTGGTTAATTTGCCAACACATTTGGAGTTATGTGTGCATCGGTCAATGAATCTCAATGAGCTCATAATTAAACCAGCAGACATCGAGATATATTATGTATTGCTAAACTTCAATCCTGATAAATCTGACCTCGAATAACACGAGTTATCTGTACGAGCACAATCACTAGGAGCAGAGTCTGAAAGCATCGCAAAAAGGCAGCTGACCTTTTGGCAGAAGAAGGTGACTTTGCCACAATGACAGCATTTCTGTAGTCTGGAATCTACAACCGGCATGAGTAATTGATACAAAAAATTAGTACAAATAATACATTCAAAAATGTTACTTCATCATGTTTAGTTGTATATTATTCTTAACTGTGTATATGTTTTCAAATGGCTTTCCACGCATTTTTTTTATTTATAAATTATTTTGTTGTATTTAAACTTGAAAGCTAGATTTCTCATTTCAAGGGGCTGCTACCTGGTTGCAAAGGTTATAATTAATGCTGCAGCATAGTTGCAATTAAAGAGTCGTTGGTCGTACCTCATCCTGTATGTACTGAATCAAAAAAGGTGATGCCCTCAGGTTATCCACTGGGATGTTAAAGAAGCCTTGTATCTCCTTCTGATGCAAGTCCATTGTGATCAGATGTGTCATGCCTGAAACAAAATGTGGCTTTAATTGCAAAATAAGTCATCAAGTAAAAGCACAATAATAATTGTGCTATGTAGAACAATAATTGCACGATAATTGGTGGTTGTGCCAAGTGTAGCTTTGATCACAGTCAATTATTCTCCAGCTCTAACCTGCTTTGCACAGCATGGATGCGAGCAGCTTGCAGACTATGGAGCCGCGTTTGCGCATTTTGGAATGCTTGCTGTAAGGGAAGTAGGGCACTACGCCAATAATGTTGCGTGCTGCCGACGTCTTGCACGCATACGTCATGATCAGCAACTCCATCACCGCTGTGTTCACATCCCTTGGGATAACAAAACAGAAAAGAGGTGCCAAAGAATCTACATAAACAATGAAAGAGCGTTAAAGCATTTTTTTTATATACCACTCACAAACCTATCATTATATTCTAGTTCAATGGTAAAAAAAATACCATCGTCATGAACATTTACAAAGCAGCAGTGAGTTCCATTAACAGAACACACAACCAAAAACATACACATTGTTATGGAAAAAATTACTGAGGTCAAATAAAAAAATCTCGCAACGCACAAAGGTTCTGATTGCCTTGCGGGCTAGGTTATATAATCAATATCTAGATATACTTGTTACCTTGGGCACGTCTGAATAATGAACACATCCTTT
The DNA here is from genome assembly GCA_014621495.2 of Entosphenus tridentatus. Classification (NCBI taxonomy): domain Eukaryota; kingdom Metazoa; phylum Chordata; class Hyperoartia; order Petromyzontiformes; family Petromyzontidae; genus Entosphenus; species Entosphenus tridentatus. The sequence continues at coordinate 895,328 of CM025639.2, read as the reverse complement.
CCTCGCACGGACTGCTGGATGTGCACTCTCGTCTCTGTAACACAACAGCATTAAGGATGGCAATGCATTACAAAAGATGATTATACGAAAAACACCTTTACATAAAAAAAACCTGAACATTATATGAATGCGGGCGGTATAATGAATGGCATGATATCACCACCTCTGTTTGGCTCCTGGTAGACCTGAGCTTTTCCCAGATCAGTGCTCAGACGTCTGAAATTAAAGTACACAAAAACACGTTTATTCTTTTCAACATTTTGCACAAACTTTGTAATAACCGACATATATCAGACAAGGAGAGTCAATAGCAGTGGCCATTTATTTTTAATCATTACATTCATAACTCGGAATTTCAATGCAGAGTTTGGATAGAGAAGTCGTGTGATAACCCCGATCTCGTGCTGCTTATGTACACACACTCCCCATGAATCTCAAACTCCAAAATATTTGTTCTAGACTAGTGCATTTTTTATTTCAGCAAAGTCACTCGTTTTTGCTTTTATTTAGTCACAGATGCTTTTCTCAAATGGCAGGTGATGTCGACCTAGCTGAACTTTGTGTTTCTACAAATCACAGTCGGTGGCTTTACCCCTCTGGCAGGAGCTAAGCACTTCAATCTAAAACAGCTCTGGGAACCCGTTCCATCGATTAAATCACAAAACTTCACAACTGGATGCATCGAGGCAGGCCTGTCTCGGTTACGAGTTCGTCTGCCATAAAACTCCAATCACGTGTTTCCAAAGAATCGGACACTCCTATAAATAAACAAGAGTTAACGACCCCAGGCAAAGGCTGCTTCACCAGTGAAGCAGGCGTTATTTTCCACACGAATACCTTTTAGCCCAGTGGCGCTGTGGGCCACAGCTCTTCATTCACAAAGGCACATCTCCGAATTACCCACCCTTGTAGATTCCTCGGGCTTTTTATTTATCGTGTAGATGGAAATCCAACTGCTCGATGGAAAGCTTCCCCCCGGCACCTCCGATTAGCACGGTTGGCTACGTGTGGTGCGAAAGAAGTTCAACGAACATGCATACATACATCTTGCGAGTCGTGGCCTGTACGATTTGCTGATGGTGGGGGGGGAAACGTGAAAGTGCCACACTTCCATTCTCCTCCAAGCCCAATCTAACCACTCCTCCCATGCTCCTCCAACTCCCAATGTCTCACCACTACTCTCCCTTGCTCCACCAATCACCCAGTCTCACCACTACTTTATCAACACCCCCCGTCAACACCAGTGGTGGTGAGCGAGGGCTGGTGGTGAGCGAGGGCTGGTGGTGAGCGAGGGCTGGTGGTGAGTGAGGGCTGGTGGTGAGTGGTGAGTGAGGGCTGGTGGTGAGGGTTGGTGGTGAGTGGTGAGTGAGGGCTGGTGGTGGTGAGGGTTGGTGGTGAGTGAGGGCTGGTGGTGAGTGAGGGCTGGTGGTGAGTGAGGGCTGGTGGTGAGTGAGGGCTGGTGGTGAGCGAGGGCTGGTGGTGAGCGAGGGCTGGTGGTGAGTGCCACTCGGGCAGGGTGCCTACTCACTCGGCTATCTTGCGGGCCAGCTCCACGCAGGCGGGGTTGGAGTTGGCCGAGAAGAGCATGCAGTCGGCCTTGGACACGTTCATGGCGGCGGCGACTGTTCCCTGCCGGGGTGGTGGTGCTGATGGTGATGACGGCGACACGCTGCTGTGAAGACGACGACGATAATGCTGATACACTACCGATGCTGCTGATTATAGTTTACACTTTTGTACAGAAGAACAGCGATGACAATTGTGTTTTATAAAGTACGGTGCTACAACTGCTGGTGTTGAAGATGATCCGCCACTGGTGGTCACGCTGCCGCTGCTGTGTGTACCACTGCTGATAGTGTTGCTGATGGCGATTTCTAACGGTGCTGGCGCTGATGCTTGTGACTGCTAAAGCGGGTAATGCTGCAGCTTGCTGGCACTGACGATGCTGACAATGATGCTGACAATGATGCTGATGACGTTGATGTTTAGGCCGTGATGAAGGTGATTGTTGAACAACCTCCAAAACACGCAGCCACAAATCCTCTGCGGGGTTCTCGACAGCCGCTACTGTACGCTAAGCATAGCGATTACCTCCCAAAAAAAGACACACACACGCAACAGGGGACGAGTAAACAGGCGCAGAGGCTCCCACCTCAACAAACCAACATCCAATGGCAGCGGCGTCACCCTCAGCTCTCCCGCCAGGCCGCGACCTGAAGGGTTACGCGACGTCACTTCCGTTAAATACGAAGCCGACGACGTCACTTTCCCCCCCCTAACGGGGCAGATGACGTCACGTACCCTCAAAGAAAATGTGACGACCCTTCTCATCATACTCTTAGGTTTTTTCGGTAAAGTCACGTCGGTAAAAATAAATGATAAAAATAATAAAAAAATTTTTTATTATTATTTAGTTTTATTATTTAGTTTTATTATTTCGTTTTACCTACGTGACTTTACCGAAAAAACCTACGAGTATGAATCTTCTTCTTCTTCGTTATTTTGGTAAAGTCACGTAGAAGGGAAATAATAAAAATAAAACATAATAAAATACAATTCTCATGAATCTTTGCAGTCACGAAAGCTTCAAATCTAGAACGACACTTCCCCCCACAGGGAGCAGGTGACGTCACGCAGCCTCACAGAGCTAGTGACGTTCTGCAGCCTGGCGGAGAAGATGACGCCACTCTCCCCTCACGGTGCTGTTGACGTCATGTACCCGCACGGAGCCCGTGACGTCACGCGCCGACCCTCACCCCAGACACCGGCACGGGCATCAACTCGTGCCCGTGTCGGTCCCTCAGACCCCACTGAGCTCCGCTGCAGGAGGAAGGGACCGGCTTGTCGCCTGGACATGGATAGCGGCAGCCAGATCGTGTGAACGCGGGGTTTGGTGGATGTGGCGGGGAAACCCGAAAACAACAAAATCCACGCGAGCACAACGGGGAGAGAGAGAGACACGAAAACTCCAAATAGCAGCAGCAGCAGCAGGCAACGTCAGGGTCGAGCTCGAACCCACGACCTCCTGTGCACCAGGCGAGGTAGTCGACATCGTACAGCCGCCGTGGCGCCCCGCAAGGCACTGTCGTCTTGTTCTTTCGCGTAATGGCAAACATCAATACGACGTTCAGGAGGAGCTCCGTGCCGATGTCTCTGCTAGCCACGGCGAGAAGGGCTTCGCGAGATCGATGGTCACATTTAGATAATCCTCCTTTCTAGACCGACATCGGGTAAAACATCAACAAGATGCACCAACTGTTCTTTTAGCCCCGCCCAACACGTTCCACTCATTGGCTTCCACATTCAGATAACCCCCTCCCCCTTAAACTTGTATTTAAAAGCTTGACTCTTGGAATTTTGCCTCGCTTGATACAGGCTGTGACGGTCCCACCTGATGACGGAGACTTGTGTTGCCTCCGAAACGTCGTGATTTATTTTTTTATTTCTATTATTTTTTACCTACGTGACTTTACCGAAAAACCTAAGAGTATACCTCCTCCTGATGAAGGTGCGCTGACTGCAGTTGTCGACTGCACGGTCCAGAGTTGGTGTTGCAAGGTCACACACATCCTGTGGCTTTGTCTTTAATGCCCCCTTCATGAATGAGGCGTGCGAACTGACCTGCTGGTGTAGAGAGTCCTGCAAATATGTAATGCGACATGTGCGTGTGTAGGGGTTGTTACGGGGAGAAAGGCGGACAGAAACACAAGGGTATCTGCACCCACACACGGGTGTCTACATCCACGTCCGCATCGGTTAACCCTGGGGGGCCATGGGGGGGGGGGCGCTGTGATCCCCCATAGCCCCACCCCTCGGAGAGGATTCCTATAAAAGGCGGGGAGCCAGAGGCCTCGAGGCCAGTGTGTGAGAAGCTTACCAGTGAAGACTGAAGACCGGCAGAATAGGCCCTGGGACTCCCCTGGCTCGCTGTCCTTGTCAGGGCCGAGCAGGGCAAGCCAGTGGCGTGGGCCCAAGAGCTCCAGGACCGATGCTCTTGTAAGATCCGTGCTTGACCAGGGCCAGATCAGATATCCTCCCCTAGCACTCATAGCGGAGGACTGGGAATAGGACAGTCAGGGAATAGTGCTAGGGGTGTTTCCATTGAGTACGGGTGAAGGGGCCGTTACCCCTTCAAGTATTGTTACTGCCTTTTGGTTAAATAAAAGAGTGTGCCTCAACTACGTCGTCTGTCTCCCTGGGAACTCACTACACGTGGATGATATCAACGAGAATCAAAGCGCAACGTGTTAATTTGTTTATTCGGCAAACGCTTGGTTAAATGGCATGGCAGCCCAATTAATATTTCAACAAAATCTAAATGTTACAAATATGAAATGGAATGTAAAATTCATGACCCTATAAATGCACCTCTACACATTTGTCAAGTTTACTTTCCTGCCGTAGCACTTCAAATAATTGAGCCAATTAAATTTTCATGTATTTATTGATATTCTTAATTTATTATCTCTGTCGAAAGAGCTTTGGTGGGCCAATACATTTTGCATTACGTGATACTTTTCAAGTTGCAAACTCGGGCTGTCGTGGGAGTGGTGGCGCAGCGGTTAGCGAAACTGCGACCTCAACCTGTCGACCCGAGTTTAATTGATATCCACAGCTCTCTCTAGCAGCGAGCGAGATCTCTAAACTTCACGAACCCGCATTGGCCAGCAGCATGTTGACAAAGGTCCCTACTTTGTGTTGCCGTATCTACTTGGGACTATGACACTGGAACACAGTGTACTTTCACTTGCAGACAATTCCCTTGATACTGGTAGGAACCTCCAGGTTACACCAGCCCACTGGGTATTATTCTGTCCGTCCATCGTGCATCCAAAAATTGGAGGGGTGGGGCTGGGTGGAAAGGGGAGGGTGGGGAGGGGCTGGGTGGGAAGGATGGGGCTGGGTGGGGTGGGGTTGGGTGGGGAGGGGCTGGTCACCCCGTGGTGCCCTTAAACGTTTAACCTACTCACACCGGCTTGTGCCCGCCCTCACAGTCGTCTATATTTGTGGAATACACCACGCCGCCGTTGACCCTGGCCATTGACCGAGCAACCCAACGTTCCTACCAGCTCCCTCCGCAGGGATGTGTTAATGCACGAGCGTGCTTTCACGACTCCCCACAGGGATTAGGTGGGCAAAGGAACTTCACTCCAGACTTGGTACACACTGGCCCAAAGGCAAATGTACTAACCGCTAGGCTATTCAAACTTTTACTAACAACTTCATCCACACTAACGTATGTCCAGTGTTCAAATAGTATTATGCTGTAGACTGGTGTAAGCATCTAGATTTTTGTTTTAGTCTCCAAGTTTTAGGTTCCAGATCAGCAACGCCAAAAAAACCCTTCACTAAGCTTGATAAATGTTAGTCTGCTATATATCAATGTAGGACAATATCATGTACACCTATATGGTAATACCGTTTGGGTCAGGTTGATCGAAGCCGTTAAGATTTATTTTCAAGCAATTAGTTTGCCTGGTGGTGAGTCTTCTATGGCAAGTCAATTGTTAGCGTTCCCGTGAAATTCTCTCTTTGATTTGTTTCCACCCACGCTGAGAACACACCTTGTCCAGCCAGCACACCGGTGAAACCACTTCTGTTCTTGATTCGTTCTTTGCACAGATCCAGTTTCGAATTCTAACCCATTGTCTTCCCCGCCCCCCCCCCTCCAAGCCCTTATAACCCAAGCAAATTCAAGAAATGTATTCACTCTTTATCTATACCTTCAATAGTGCTCTTTCTTTCTGGCCACTTGGTGTGTTGGGCCTTTTGGGCAACTGTGCTCAGCAACAGCGATTTAGAAATATATTTAAGTGCGGTTGACTCAATTATCCGCGCTAATGACGGGGAGGACGGCCGCGGATAATTCAAAATCACGGATAATCCCAACATATAACCATTTGTCGCGGATGTCTATGCCAAAAAAACACTGATATAGGTATAAATTAAAACTCACAAAATAAATGATCAGATAAATCACTAAAAATGAAGCAAAATTGACAGATTTTGATGCTTGCTCTTTCAATGTAGAATCGACCGATCGATGAGTGTGCAGTGACAACACTTTCCTGCTCCCGGCGCAGAAGACTCGGCCCACTAAGTGGACAGCAGCAGCGCCACGCCAATCAACATCAAACTCCGCCCACCATTGTAAAGATATTGCAACTACTGTACTGTTGAGGCGATCACGTGGATTTCGGATTAACCAGAGTGCATATTTGTTTGGTTTAAGCACCTAACTTTTCAAACATTTCAAAGAATAACAATAACTATTTTTAGATTATTAATACAGGCGGAAGGGAAAATCCACGAGTTATTATTTTGTTAAAAACTCCGGCGTACGATTAATCCGCAAATCAGATTAACCTCACGTGGATAATCGAGTCTACTACTGAAGTTGTGAACATTCACAAGTCAATAGGAATGTATTTGTCGTTATTTTACTGAAACTAGAGGCCCACTGAGCATCCTAGCCATCACGTGGAAATATATAGCAGCCAAATACTCTAAAAAGGTGATGTTGATTATAAATGTGGAGAGGAAAATCCACACGACCACATGGAGAACGTGCAAAACTCCAATTATACAGCAGGCACCATAGTTGGGATCGAACCCTGTATACCAGGCAAGGTAGTTAACATGCTGCTGCTGTTTCCCTCGATGTGCGTGACGATGATGATGATGATGACGACGACGACAGAAGGAGGGCACAGGTCGAAGGAATGTCAGCGTGTGGCTTGTGAATTGAGGCCCATGATGCGGAAGGTCAGGGCAGCAATCTTCTCGTAAAGGACAAACATCAGTGCTGCGGTCAGCACAGTTTGCAGCAGCTTGGCTTCCAATCCTTTGTAGAGGCCAGCCACACCTTGCTTTCTAGATTGTGGGAAGGCAAAACACGGTCATATAAATGGATTGCACCATTGGACTAAGACACTGGAGCAAAAGACATTGCGATATACAATGAGTTTTTGTTGTTTGCAAACTAGCTTTTGCAAGCTAGTAGATACAAAACAATAAGCAGTTGTGCAATAAACATCTTCATACGAGTATTTACATGGTTGCGATTACTCATGTTTTGAACACTTTGTGTGGTGGACACCTCACCTGACCCTCTGGCTGATGAGAAGCAGGATGTTCTTCAGGCTTCCCAACACCCCCGAACTGCTCCCACTTTCATACTGTCCAAACTGAGACATCAAGTCAGGCACGTTCAAGTCAGTCAAGTCTCAATCGTGCCCGACATCTCTTACTCAAGAGTCAGGTTTTTCCCAACTCCACTTCCGTTCCTTTCCCACGGTTTGTCGAGCTCATGGGGGTCGACAAGCAAGGTGACAATAAGGGCCAGATTTTTTGTAATTCGGTAAAAAAAAAACTCCGTATTTGAAGAGCCCGCACAATGCACGTTATGAATTCCACACAGGAAGTTTTCGTTAAGTCAGGCTGGCTGTGAGATGAAACGTTGATATTTTTATTCCCAACGTGTAAAATAATTGTAGTTTCATTTATATGTGTGTAGAACTTCTTATGCACCGCACGTAGCCAGCCGTGCTAATCGGAGGTGGGATTAACGTACAGTAGTCTTCGTCTAACGGGGTAGTACGTGCGTTCCTGAAAAGTGCCGCGTGAAGTGAAAAATGCATAAAGCAAAAACGATTTCCCCAAAAATATTGTAATGGTAAAGTTTAGCGAGATACGATGTACTACTACGTGCATGCAATGAGGTAGCGGAACAAATAACCGAGGGCACGCCGCCGCGTTACTGTATGATTCCGCTTACTGTATTGCACTGCTAAGCCACGCAACTCAAGAAAGTAGTTCACCGATGACCACTCAGAAATTGAATTATAACGGTGCACGTTTCGTGTTGTGTGAAAAGTGTTCCCTCATGGAAGAACCACGTTATAGCCAAAACGAGTTCTCGTATGAACACCACGCGTTAAGCGAGGACTTTCCTTGTGTGTATGTACGCACGTTATATCTCAACTGAACGCAAGTCTACACGAGTCATGCTGTACGTGATGACCACATGGTGCAGAGGGGTTGCCACAGAGCTGCCGTACCCGGAGTATGGACTGCACCGTCTGAAGCGGGAACGTTGCGGTGGTCGCGATCGCCTTGGCGATGGCTCCGATGATGAAGATGTCCATTGCATTCAGCTGCAACCAAAGAGGCAGCTTAAGGTCGGAGACAACATTGCAAATGTCTGCAGTCGTAACCCACGCATGACAATGAGTGTGAGCGTGACGATGCGTTACACCGCGCATTGTGATACGGGTAATGTCGCTGCTGCGTAGTTTTTCGCGGTTCTGTTGCACGGTTCTCTGGGTCGCACCGCGCATTGTTCGGCACGATGTCCAACAGTTCAGTTCCTGAGGAAGCTCTCGGCGCGTGCAGTGAAACGTCGGACACCGCGCCGAACGCGCGGTATGACCTGAAAACGCATCGTAGAACCGCGGTTTTAAATAAAAACATATGCGCTAAACATCAAAAAAAGGTTACTTTTGTTTTGCAGTTACTACGTCGTTATTATCATTGCATGCAGTGACCTTGATTTTGCCAGAGGCGGCTTGCCTCTTGAGGCCTTCGTAAACCATGAACTGGATGGCAGGGTTGAAGGCGAGGACGAGGGAGGGCAGCGTGCCGTTCCACAGGGCCCTCACGCCCTCCTTCTCTATGATCTGCCTGAAGGCATCTGAAAAGGAAGCGCCACAGCACGCGGTCCAAGGTAAAGGCACAGCCCTGCAATTGCTCTTTTTTTACGCCAGCCACACAATGATGACAACGAACCGGCGGTCCTCAGAATTGCAGGGTCCGCGGTGGCTAGGAGATGCTTAGTAAAAGCGATGCACGGGAGCAGACGCTGCAGCCAATCCGGCCGGTTGAGCTCCCTCCGTCATCCCACCAATAGGGGCGCCGCGGTGGCTAGGAGATGTTAACTCCCTCGTCTGGTTTGCAGGAGGTCGTGGTTTCAATGCCGACCCTGACGTCCTGCTGTGTATCTGAAGTTTGCGCGTCTCTCTCTCTCTCCCCGTGGTCGCGTGGATTTCTCTACAGTTTTTCCCTCCGCATTTATAATCAACACGCGTATTTGCCTGCTATAACTTTCCACGTGATAAGCCACTTGGTTGGGCTCTCATTTGTGACAGCCAGGTCGCTTCTGAAAAATAGCGATATAGCTCAGGGAGGCCTTAATTGGGAAAATAAAAAAACTTTTAATTTAGTTGAAGTCCGCTGTGCTAACCATGACACCGCGGCAGTATTCCCCCGCGCATTGTAAGGACCGGCAATGTTCATGCCACTGGACTTCATTGCACTACAGAGCCACGTTTAAGGGGGGGGAAATTACTTGTTAAATATATACTTAAGCCTGTGTTGAATCAATTTGTATTTTTTACTCAATCGTTTACGAATGCAGGAAGTGCCCCGGCAAACGTTGGGTTTCTTTTGACGCAAAAGCAGGACACGAGCCAAAATGAAACCTCAGTACAGTACCAGCTCTGAGATGCGATTGCATTTTCAATCAGTAGCCTCATTGAATCGACCTCAGAAGTAGTTCTGTGAAGTTATCTTCAAGGAACATTTTTCTGATGTATGTATGTTGAGCTTCTTTCACACCCTACGTAGCCAACCGTGCTAATTGGAGGTACTGGGGAAGGACACCAAATTAAACACAAAATATCAGTTCTAAAGAAGTGAGTTTTCAATGTAGACAACTCGTGATTTCTTACCAAACATTCCCTTGTAATTGGTCTGCTCAATGCGCTCGTTCCGGAATTTTGCTCCCTGCAGCTTTAACCTGGTGTTCACCACCCACATGGGTGTCGTCAGCAACACGTTCACAGCGCCTGCACGATAGAAAAGGCACACGCACACACGCACACACAGAGATTCTTCATCGCCAAAAATACAGGCGGTGATCCACGACCGCTTTAACGACGTCACAACGCATTGCTGGAAACCCTGTCGTTGCAAATCGGATCGTCGTAATTAACACGGCGGGCTACGTACGACGAGAAAGAAGTTCAACATACATTTGTGCAAATGATAGAAACATCACTTGCCGATGTGTTTTTCCTTTTATCGGCCGTATTTAACTGGGTTTCGTAGGTCAACGATCCACAAAGTCACTCGAGAATAACAAAAGCTCCACGCCAAGTCATGTCTGGAAACCAGACCAACTCCGTTACAAATGCATTCGGGAGTCGTGCCCGAAGTTGCGTCGTAAATCAAGTTATATAAACGTGGTGAATGTGGATCGTGGTAAATCAGACCGTAATAAACCAGAGAGACCGGCTGTATAAAGAACCCCCGCTGATGATTCCTTGATGTGTACAGGGCATTCGGCGTACACGCTTGGGGGTACATGTCATAGAAATTTTCTACAGCACGAGTTCAAGTTCAGTAAGCGAACACAAATAATGATTATTACAGAAACTTTGTTTCGACATATGGTTCATGAATTTGGTTATTGGCGAAAGACACGGAATCGTTAAAAGTGTGCAATGGACGTACGGAGAAATTTGTGTACTGGGAATTACATTGACACGTAAAAACAATAAGGGGCCATCCATTTAGTACGTACGCATGGAGGGGGGAGGGGGGTTCACCCAAATCCGTACCTTTGCGTATGGGGGGTCTACTGACAATGTACGCATCCCCAACCCCCCCCCCCCGGCGCGAAGCATCAATAATAATTTGTCTGCATTGGCCTTCAAATGAGTTAGATAGTCCGGCGGTGGACTATCTGTTTGCTTAAACATGTCAATATTATTCATCCTTGATCGTTTCTGCGTGGATTAAATATCGGCTGTTATGCAGATTAAAGACATTTAACTCGTTAACTATATTTTTTCCAGATAAGGCCCACTGAGATATAGAGATATTTTTGAGAAGTGACTTGGCCACAAATGATAGCTCAACGAAGTGGCTTATCGCAGCCAAATACTCTAAAACGCACGTTTCTGTGGAGGGACAAACCGGAGGAACTGGAGAAAAATCCACGCGACCATGGGGAGAACGTGCAAACTCTAAATATACAGCAGGCATCAGGGTCGGGATTGAACCCACGACCTCCTGTATACCAGGCAAGGCAGTTAACATCTCGCCACCGCGAGGTGTAAATGGTTAAGAAACATAACTGGGCTTTGGCAGGACACATCGCTCGAAGGCGTGACGGCCTATCGGCAAGAATGGAACAATTCCAAGAGGGCATTTGCCGAAGAGATGAAATCCGCTTTCGTGCGGGTACAATGTGGCGATCGTTACATCGTAGAACCGTGAGGTGTGGGGGAATTCAACCAGCAGCAGATTGACGACCACGATGATGAAGACAGAAAGAGGTTCAAAGCGCCTCTACCCACCAGAGAGGAATCCCATGAGCATGTCCTTTCCTGGGCTGGAATTGTTTCTCTGGTCAAGCCACAAGGTCTTGAGGCTGTTGAAGGTGTAGAAGTAGACGAAGTTTGAGCAGCAGAGACTGCTGATGACAGGAAACCACCCCCGGTACACGGCTTGTCTAATACAGATACAAAACAACAACAACAAGAACGACAACAATTTCAGACCACAGGGACAACATAATCACAATACCAGCAGTCAGTTTGTATTTTTAACTTCACACAATATATCACGCAAATTATATTTTTTGCCTGCATCAGTAACACCCTGGTATTGGTGCTAATTGGGTGATAATTCCAATTAAGAAACCAGAATTGTCTACTGCAAACAAGGGTGTTGTTAATCATCTCCATGAAGGTTAAAGGCAAGATAAACCAACAGAAATTCTTGCCACGTCAGCTCCGAACATGACGACAATGTACTCTGTAATGTGTTCTGTAATTAGGGACATTAATTCACATTTTGAGAAGCGATGAAAACAAAACCTTCACGTAATTATATGCGCCAACCGAGCAAGCTTAAGCGGCAATGTTTAAGGATGATCTGAATACATCTGTGAGCGCATGTACTCACAAGCCCTCCTCCCGCACTATCTCTTTCAGGATAGTTGGGGTGGACCTTGATTTTCTCTTCTCGTCAACTGAAAACAATAAACAAACAATGGCTGAACAGCCACGTGTTGGGCACGCAAACAAGAGCTCGGGCGGCGTGATGACATTTTTTTTGTTCGCGACGCACAAAGTCCGACACCGCTGTGAGAGACGGCGCCCAGCGAAGCCGACGATCGTAGCGCGAGCGAGCGAGCAGACCCGGCGGGGTTTTTATTTTCGGGTTGCCGCCGTGCGAAAGAACTGACCCTGCAGGCGAAGTCTGGCCGTGTCCAGTGGAAAGAACACGGTCATTGCTGTGACACTGCCCTGCGAGGGGAGATCGGGGGGGGAGGGGGGGGTCACATTGAATCTGATCAGCACAGCACAAGTTCAACTCCATAGTACAGCACACCGGTGTGTTGGCGAGCAAATCCACAACATTTACAATCTGGATTTGCTCTCTAACACACCGGTGTGCTGTACCAGTGTAGAGGATGTTCTGGACATCCTCGCACACAAACACCACACAACCACGGGTTAAGGGTCACGGGGGCGCTGCCGTGTATGGCGCGCAATCTGATTGTTGAGTGGAGGACACCCCGATCGGATTGTCCCCAGGAGGATTAACAGAGTTCAAAGTTCATTTATTAGGTGTAGCCCTGTGAGCCATTCGGCTATTGAATCGGGTGCAACCGCAACAAACAAAAAAACTAAAACATGAACAAGAAAACATCTTAAAGTGACTATGTGCAAACAGAAAATCCAACAGAGTGGGGAACACCCGAGAAGGATTGCCAAGGGGGAGAGAACCCGAAGAAGGGGGTGAGGCGGGATGTATGTATAAAGGGAGAGGATTTGGAGGATTTGTAGGTTGGTTTTCGATGATGAGGAAGTAACGGTGTGAGTTGCCTTGTAAATAAAGATCCTGCTTAACCATCTCAAGGCTCCTCTTCACTTGTAACGAATTGGCATGTTCTGTTGACGTGACAACCCTTACTAATTGGCTCTGACGGGTGGTGGCGGGTTTAACGACGCATTTATATTTACGCGATATAACCCCAAAAAAAGCCTGTGTTATGGATATTGGTCGCTAAAGCCTGCGTGTTAAACTGAGAAGTTAATTTGTGAAACTATTTTTATTTTACCAGGTAAGGCCAACCACTGAGGTACGTAGATCTTTTCTAGAAGCAACCTGGCTCTCACAAATGAGAGCCCCATGAAGTGGCTTATCAGGTGGACAAAAAATTATCGCAGCCAAATACTCTAAACGCGTGACGTTGAAAAAAACCGGAGGACCCGGAGAAAAGTCCACACGACCACGGGGAGAGGTCGACAGAGAGACGCAAACTCCAAATGTCCAGCAGCAGGCGTCAGGGTCGGGATCGAACCCGACCTCCTGTATACCAGGCGAGGTCGTTAACATCTCCTAGCCACCGTGATGATGAGAGAGAGACACGCAAACTCCAAATATACAGCAGCAGGCGTCAGGGTCGGGATCGAGCCCACGACCTCCTGTACACCAGGCGATGTAGTTAACATATCCTAGCCACCGTGATGATGGTGAGAGAGAGAGACACGCAGACTCCAAATATACAGCAGCAGGCGTCGGGATCGAGCCCACGACCTCCTGTTTACCAGGCGAGGTAGTTAACATCTCCTAGCCACCGTGGTGATGATGA
>CM025639.2:848418-867269 GCA_014621495.2 Entosphenus tridentatus | reverse complement strand
AGAGTCACGCAAACTCCAAATACACAGCAGCAGGCGTCGTCAGTGTCGGGATCGAACCCACAACGTCCTGCGTACCAGGCGAGGTCGTTAACATCTCCTAGCCACCGTGGCCCCCCTTCTTGTGGGACGACGGGGAGCGCTTGAGCGCCTGGATTGGCCACAGCGCTTGCTCCCGTGCGTCGCTTTTACTCTCTGTAGACTTACGCGCGCTCCTTGAGCGCCACGGAAGGCAACTCCTCGTGCGTCGCGTCTTCCAGCACGTGGGGTCACGTGCTTGAGACGGCTCGGCCCCTCTGCTGCCCGAGGCGTAAGATGATCGGTCCCTTTAGGGGAAAGCATTTTGCCGGGCCGCTTGTGTGTCACCGGTTGGGCGCGCCTCCGAGGAGAGAGAGGGAGCTGAGTGGGACGCAAACAATTTTACGGTTCGGGAAAAAAACTAAATTTCATTTCCTGCGATGGGAATAGCAATATGGCTCAACCCGCCTTTGAAAAAAAAAATCTCAACATGTTTTTTCTATTTGAATTGCACTGCCCCACCTCAAGAGGAAAGTTAGTATAATATAAGAGGTAACGTCTTTTGGGCAAAAGCCCTTCTGCTGCCTCAAGGACCATTGAGTGTTTTAGTCATGAATCTAGAATTGAAGCTTTCGTGACTGCAGAGATTACTATACTCATTGGTTTTTTCGGTAAAGTCACGTATGTAGAATTTTTTTAAACATATATAAAATGTTTTACTCATGCTTGTGCACCAATTACTTACACGACATCGCACAAATTTCGTATCCGTTTCGTTTGGGTCTTCGTGATGACCCACAACGCTGTCGTCGCGTGGATTTTTCTCCAGGTCCTCGGGTTTTTTTCTCCCCTCCTCGTTTAGATTCAACGTCGCATGTTTCAGATTGTACTTGGCTGCCATGAATTCCCACGCGGATGATGACGACGAGCCACTTCGTTGGGCTATCGTTTGTGATGGCCAGGTCGCTTCTGAAAGAGAGCTGTTTCGCAAGATCTCAGTGGGCCTTACCTGATAAAAATAGAAATACAAGTTGAGTTTTAGTTTAGCTTTCCGTGGGGGTTGAGCAGCTCTTGCGCTGTCTCTCCGCGAGAGCTTTGCTGGCTTCGGTCAAATTTACCGCCGCGCTATCGGCAATAAATCTTTCTTAAAACGGCCGCGATCAAAATGAGTGCTTCGGCGTGCAAACCAAGAGTCCCGTCCGATCGCAATCATCACTCCCTCACCTACACCAAGAAATAACAAACTCTTTCATAGCGGTACTCACCAGTCAGTTTTAGAGCATTTTATGTTGATTGTAGAGAAGAAGTGAGGGGCCGGTTAGAGTCCAGAATATATTCGTGTTGCCGTCAATGACAGATACCAGTGGTTGTAACGGAGCATTCCGGATGGTAAAGTGTCGGGATAAATGGAGCTTTCGCTCTACTTGCGCCGTACGCTGAGCACGATAATAAAATAATCTCCCGGAGGAGAGAGGCTGGGAGAGGTCAAGCGCGCGACACTCTCTCTTGCCACCGCGTCGTTTTGGGAGTGCCACGGTGGCTAGGAAATGTTAACTGCCTCGCCTGGTACACAGGAGGTCGTGGGTTCGATCCCGACATGGTCGTGTAGATTTTTCTCCAGGGCCCTCCGGTTTTTCCCCTCCACTTTTAGAATCGACATCAAAGTGCGTTTTTAGTATTTGCCTACTATAAGTTTGCGCGTGATGATGATAAGCCACTTCGTTGGGTTTATCATTTGTGATCGCCAGCTTGCTTCTGAAAAAAAGAGCTCTCTAGCTCGGGAGTGGGGCCTTGCCCGGTAAATAAAAAAAAGAGTCGCTAGTTTTTTTTTCAGTTTCAGTTTCCTCCGCAGTGGTCCTCTTCTGCATCGCGGCCCTCATCTTCCCCGTGGGCTTCTACGTGGAGGAGGTCGGTGGCCAGCCCTACAAGCTCCCCAACAACGCCCAGGTGGGCTCTTCCTACGTGCTCTTCATCGTCTCCATCTTCTTCACCATCGTGGGCCTGCTGTTCGCCGGGAAGGTGTGCCTGCCGGGGTGACGCGCGGGGCTGCTCCGGCCTACGCCTGCAACATCCACCCGCACCCTTCCCTCCTCTCCTGCCGCCGCCGCCCGCCGGGACGTGCGAGGCCACAGGTAGTCCGCGGGCGGCAGGCTGCGCGTCGAACGGCCGAGCGAGTGAAACAAATTTTTTTTTTTTTTTTTAACTAAACTGCCAACGCGATATTCGCGTTTGGGTCGTATGTATGTTGTATGTGTGTATGTTGAACTTATTTTGCACCGTACGTAGCCAACCCTGCAAATGGAAGGTGCTGGAGAAGGGCAACAAACTAAACACAACAACAAGCAGTTCTAAAGAAATTAGTTTTCAACCCGCAAATACTCTAAATACGTGATGTTGATTCTAAATGCGGAGGGGAAAACCGGAGGACCCGGATAAAAATCCACGCGACCACGGGGAGAGAGAGAGACACGCAAACTCCAAATATACAGCAACAGGCGTCGTCGGGACGGGATCGAACCCACGACCTCCTGCATGCGAGGCGAGGGAGATAACATCTCGCCTAAGCTCACACTAGGGTCACCCATGGAGCGTGTGCCACTAAAATAAGATAAAGCGTAAAATAAACTCGGGCCACTCTCACTCCACCCAGGGGATGGAAGCTCTCCCCGCATCCCCCTCGATCACGGGGGATCTCTGTCCGTACTTCGCCACGCTGGTCCGTGCGCGTTGGCAAAGCGGCCGTTCTCAGGACACCCGTTGCCGCTCAAGTTGTCCCCTGTTGCTCAACAGGGGACATTGAAGCTGTACTGTACTATGCTCCCAACGTCCTACGCTCCCCCACGTTGACCGGTACGGTGAAGTACGGTCAGACGACCCCGGCTGTGTGTGGAGGCTCTCGTCCAGCAGTAGATTGACAAAAGTGGGGCTGTGCCCGTATCGGTTGGTGTGCAGTTGGACGTCCAAGCCCCGGTACGGCTGGTGAGTTATTGCGACGGGTAAAAAGCGGAAGAGTAGGCGTGACGTTTCAAGCGTCCCGCGGGGAGCTCTTCGTGGTGGCAACTCTCCAAAGTCTGGCAAACGTTCGCCCGTCGCCACGTGAACATTGTTTCGCTCTTCTCCCTCACCCCGCTCCCTTTCCTCCCCAGCTCCGCCCTTTCCGCACGGGGCGAGGAGAGCGGAGAGCGGCTGCGGGCGGCGGTTTTACGCGGAACTCTGCGGGCAAAAACAAAAAAAGGACCGAACTCCCGCCAAGGCGAGCGTCGCGATGAACCCCCCCGCCCCCCCCCGGAGTGGCTACCGTTCCCTGCAGCCTCCGGCGAGACTCAAGAATAAAAGACTCGTGCTCGGAGCCAGTTCCAAAGCAGTAGTGGGGAGAGAGGGGGGGTAAAAGGACAGGCACTCCGTGTCGCTCCAAAGGAAACCCCCGCCCAGAATCTTATTTTTTATTTATGTTGCGCCTTGTCCAAGGTGCTGAAGAAGGAATTAGAAACGTGTACAGTGGAATGCAGGTGTTGTTATGTGTGTTGAACTTCTTTTGCACCGTACGTAGGCCACCGCGCTAATCGGAATTGTGTGCGGGAATAGTGTGATGAGATGAGCTGACGCGTTGAAGGATGGTGAGTAGCGTGACGAATGTGACAGTGACACAAACGATGATGAACGCGACAGTGAGTGGTTGATGATGATGAGTGAGTGTGATCGATGGGTCGGGACGTTGGGAAGAGGGATGGAGTTGGTGATGGGGAAGGGTAGTTGGGGTAAGCAGGGGAAAATCAGTGAGTGCGTTTTATGGGAAGGCTGGTGGTGGTGGTAGTGAGGATTTAAGAAATGTGGCACCGTTGTTGTCACTGCCACGACCCAGGAGATGAAAGTGAACTGAATTGCAAGTCCAGCACGCTGTTCACCGTCGCTGCTGACCATCGCTGCTGACCGTCGCACCGCTGTGGCCACGTTGACACCACTGCAGGCTCAGTGCCTCTCCTACATCCTCACCACCACCACCACCACCGCAGCGTCTGTCCACCCAGCAGCGTTCAATGGGTTCCGCCGCGGTCGATCGGCAGGCCCACGTCCGGCCGGTGTGGAAGAGTAGGCCAAAAACACCCTCTTACAAGAGGGGGAGGGGGGTGGGGCGCTCCTTCTGGCAGAGACTCTTCCTGCACTGCGAGCCCAGGAGGAGGTCGGCTGCTCTGGTGCGCCGGGTTTTACTCCGGACTTCATTTCAAGTGAGGAATATTTTACGTCAAGGCTCTCCCCCCGCGGAATTCCTCCCCGCGGATGATTCGGCAGCGCCCAGCGGAGTGGCGGCGGCGGCGGCGTGCCCCTTGTTTGGCTGTCGTGCGGCTCAGTGAGCCACGCGTCGGGATGCCTCTCGCGTCGGTCGCCTGCCACGGCAGCGGTGGAGCCGGTACCCCGAGTTACTTCTTTGCCAAATCTGCCTTTTAGCCGATGCGTTCAGCGTTCGCCGGTGTCGCCTGCGCTGTGGGTGTATCTCTGTGCGTGTCTCTGTGTCTGTGCGTGTGGTGTCTGTGCGTGTCTTTGTCTGTGCGTGTGGTGTCTGTGCGTGTCTCTGCGCGTGGTATCTCTGTGCGTGTCTCTGTGTGTGCGTGTCGTGTCTCTGTGCGTGTCTCTGTCTGCGCATGTCTCTGTCTGCGTGTGGTGTCTCTGTTTGTTGCGTGTCTCTGTATGTGTGGTGTCTCTGTCTCGCTCTGAATCAGTCGAGCGCCAATATCTTTTCATCGGTTGCGTAACGCTGTGTGGAAGGTACCTGGTCTGTCGCTCCGCACGAAGCTTCAGATCTTTTCGGCCACAGTCATTCCCTCTCTGCTTGCGAAATGTGGACCCCCCTAATGGAACATCTTCGCCGGTTAGAAACATTTAGGCTGGCCTGCCTACGATCCATCCTGGGTTTAACCAGGCTGGATTGTGTGAGGAGCTCACATATCCTTGAAAGATCTGGGCAAAGTCCCATCGGTGAGCTCCTCCGGCAGGCAAGGCTGCCTTGGCTGGGCCATGTAGCCCGCATGCCCAGCCACCGCATGCCTAAACAGCTTTTGTTTGGCCAGATTGAGGGGGCTAAACGGGCACGGCACAGGCTAGAGAAGCGATGGAGTGATGTGGTACAGGAGGATGTGGAGCTGAGTGGAATTGCCGATGACTGGTACCAGCGGTGTCAAGATCGGCCTCAGTGGAGGAGGCTCGTGAAGGACGCTGCTACTGGGCAGTTGGAGGAAGTCGCCCTTAACGGAGCGGGGAGGAACAACGATCACAACAACGAGCGGAGCGCCTGGTGGCTAAAGCACAGCAAGTTGGCACAGTAGGGGGCACAGGTGGTGCATCAGCCATTCATCTCAGTCGACCCGTGGCACCTGGGTCTGCCTCGTGACCTCCTGCCAGCAGGCGTTCGACACTTCACGTGTCCTCAACGTGCACCTAGCCTGGCACAAGCATCGTGGTGACGTCGCCGCTACTTAGTGGCGAATGCCGGTTGTTGTTGTTGGTGTCTCTGCTGTGCGTGTCTCCGTCTCTCGATCTCCGTGGTTGCGGCAGTGGGGACATTTAACGACGATCGCTCCATGTGGAGCTGCGGACCACGGAAGTCAGGCAGGCGAAGTCATAATCTGTATTCATCCTGGAGAAATCCGATGAGCTATGAAGCTCTTTCTCACATGTCCAGTAGGGGGCGGGTGTTCCTAGATGCACGCTCTCGCACCTCCGATCAGCACGGCTGGCTACGTACGGTGCGAAAGAAGTTCAACTTATAATCCGCCGCAGAATGCCGCACAGTGTGACACGTCGCACTTTCAAACGGATGTAAACGTCGCGCGTTCGTGCTACGAGATAGATTTTCTCTTTTCGACGGAGGATCCTTTGCAAACGTCAAAAGTTATCGGACACACGCCGCTCTTTTGAAATTCATTTTTTTAATTGGCGTTTTAGTTTCGCATGCGTCACGGCAAGACTTTCGTCCCGTCTCCCCGGAGGTTTGCTTTTGCTGTGAATTATCTCCAAAACCCCGCGTTAGTGCTTTGCGGGGAAGTCGAAAATGTGTCCTCACGTTATTGTACAGGAGAGGCATTGAGGATGGGTGAACGCGTGTCAGCAGTGGCACGCACGGTCATTGCTGCAGAGACCGCGGGTTACAGCGGGTCCTCGTTTAACGCGGCAGGAGACGCGTTCCTGAAAGAAGCGAAAAATTTCCCCATAAATAACGTCACGATAAAGTCTGGCGAGATACGCTGTGCTGCTACTACTACTACTACACCTACGACGATGCACACACGCACAATGAGATGGCGGGACATGTAACCCAGCGTACGCCGCCGCCGCGTCACTGTATCACTGTACCGCTCGGATGCGCAACTCAAGAAAGTATTTCGTCGTCGGCTGCGCGTTCCGCGTGATACCGCTGCGCGTTATAACTGTGCACGCTCCGCCGTTATGACCGTGCCCGCCGTGCGTTACAGCGGTGCGCGTTCCGCGTCTTGCGAAGAGCGTCGAGAAAAGGCGCGCTGCAGTGCGAACGGCGCGCACTCGGCGAGGGCTTTGCCCGTGCAGGGCGTGCCATCTCCCATCGCTGTACGGCAAAAAATCCGCATGAAGTCCCACCGTGAGCGGTGCGATGCGCGCCCCACGAGGCTGGAGCCGAGAACGTGAAGTGCTCGCTGCCCCTCTAGGCGATGTCGCCGTGGCCGCTGCCGCTTGGTTGTCCGACGTTTCGCTCCACGAGCCTCTTCGGCGCTTCTTCAGAATTGGAACACTCGGGAACTGGAAGTCGGTTCCGAAGGAACTCGTCGTAGATGTGTGGCCGCACAGCTGTGCCCAGCCATTGTCCCATCCCGTGGCTTTTGTTGAGTCTTCTGTACATATACAATATACATATATAAATACGTATAGGTATGTATATATATTTAACAAAAAATGTTTATATTTATGGAATGAATTCTACAGGGTATAACGCCTCTGCTGTTTCTTAGATAATTTAACCTTTAAATGTTTAACGTGGGCTTCAATACGTTAGTAGGGGGGGGGGGGGCTGCTGGTGAAATGTCAAAGCATGCGGTTTGTTTTTTATTCTTCCGACGTCACTGCACTGATTTATTTACTCGTCGGTCCACGTTTTGGGCTTTTTCATCCACAAACATCAATTGACACCTTACTCCGATTGTAAATGTGGTGGCTTGGCTCTCCAACACACTCCGGTGTGCTGCACTAGTAACGAATTGGCACGTTCTTGTTTACGTGACGAACCTTACTCATTGGCTGTGTCGGGTGGTGGCGGGTTTAACGACACATTTATATTTCTGCGATTCAACCCGAAAAAAACCTGTGTTATGGTGCACACCTTGTTACGATTACCACAAATTGGCTAAATTCGTGCCTGAAAAATGTCCAACCCACACGGTGGTGGTGGTGGTGGTGGTGGGGCAGAATTCACACGCACATCACATCTGGAGGCAGGCACATTGTGTCGTGGCACAGGGTGTCACCTGCCACTACTCTCGTGTTTGCACTGGCACGGGATACATTTGGATCGCCCTCGCAGTTAAACGCCTTGCAAAATAAAACGCTTTGCACGGCTTTAATTTCTTTTCAGTTACCTTCGAACTGATTTCTGCGTTGAGTTTGTTGTCGTTCACCACCACCACTACCCCCTCCAGCCCCGCACCTCCGATTATCACGGTTGGCTACGTACGGTGCAAAAGAAGCTCAACGTAGTACAATTAATCTCGAAATGCTTCTTGTGCTAAAAAACACGTCACGTGTGATCGGTGAAGAGGGGGAGGCTCGGTGTGCCAGAGTCATTCCCACAACCCCTCAGGTTTGCCTGCAGGATTAAAAGCACATTGACCCTTTTTTTGTTGAACGCATTTTGAAAATCTTCGCATTTATTTAACCTTTTGACCTCCGCTGTGGCCGACTGTCGTGACTCTCCGCGGCCACTGCAACACAACTCGCGGCCACGGTGGCGAGGAGATGTTAACTCCATCGCCTGGTATGCAGGAGGTCGTGGGTTCGATCCCGACTGATGATGTCGCTGCTGTATATTTGGGGTTTGCGTGTCCCTCTCTCTCTCTCTCCCCTTCCACATTTAGAATCGACGTCACGCGTTCAAGAGTAATCGGCCGCCGCTTTGAATTTGCACGCGGTGATGATGAAGATAATGATCCACTTCCAGTGAGCCATCGTTTGTGATAGCCAGGTCGCTTCTGAGAAAAGAGCCGTTATATAGCGCAATGGGGGCCTTGCCTGGTAACGGTGAATCGGGGCGACTGCCCCGGGCCCCGCGGTTTGGGGGGGGGGGCCTCTCCCCGCACTTCGACGTCGCGGCGTCAGACGTAATGCTTCCGGTTTAGATTGCCCACGTCCCCTCCCCCCCATGGACAGCGCTGCTCGTGTGTGTATGGTCTTTTGTAAATAAAGCGGCCACAGTTTGATGAGTGAATAAACGCAATGTTGTTGTGCTTCATCGGCATGCCCGTGGTCTCGATTATAACAGAGACAAAGACTGTTGGGGCAAGTGGTGTTAGCGAGCACCTATTAAGGCCGGCACGGCACACGAGGGGGTGGGTAGCCAACATCACGCCCGGCCGTCTTTGTCTCCCTAGCGGTGATGTTGACATCGCACCAGGTACTCATTTCAAGCTGAGTCGACCTAGGGGAGGCCCAGGACCGGTTCAGACATTCGTCGCTGGTGTTGGCCGTGAGCGGGAATCGAACTCGGGTCGCCAGGTTCGTAGCGCAGCGCGATAACCGCTACACTTCCGCTCCCACAACCACCCACACACACCCACCCACACACACACACCTACACACACACCTACACACCCACACACACACACGTTGGTGATGTGGTGCGTCGGTTGTGATGCCCGAGCGCAGATCAGAATCGGAATATTTTCTTTGTACTGGAAGAATCCGATGATCTATGAAGCTCTTTTTTCACACACGATGTTTAAATCTGGGCGAGTCGGAACGTGACATAACAGAAAACTGAACGCATTCATAAATAACACTGCCTTAAAATGAACTACTTGAAATATCAATCATATTTACACTGCTATTGGTTTCCCCATGATATATATAAAGCAGTCTCCAACTGTGATTCACTTAATCTCTCAGGCGTCTCTACCTCTGCTATAACGACGGGCCATGACCTGAAACATCGTTACGTATTAATTGATGTCTTCGTTTGCTTTGCATTCGAGAGGCAGTGCTACTGGAAGTAACGCTCATGTTTAAGCACTGGTGTGGTGGGAAGGGTTCGTCCCAGACAGAGAGAAGGAGGCACCCAGAAGGAGATGGAGTGGCTTCCGTGGCACAGAGCACCGCTCGGAGGCACATGGAGAGGCGCGGAGACTTTCCGCTGTGGAGCAGAGCGAGTGTGCGCTGGAATCTGGGGAAATCCAGACCGGAGTCTTGGCTCAGCTCACGCTCCAATCGGAGAGGTTTGTTGGCGTAGACACACCAAAGGTGGCACAGTCGGGTTTTTTTTCAATCGGGTTTAATTGTCTTTATATTAAACCCGATCATCTGAGATTGGGAGAAATCCGGTTTAATTGGTTCTAATTGCAGAACCGCACTTCTCAACGATGGGCTTCATCCATTCCAAGCTAAGGAACTCACTGGCGCCCACGATTGTGGAGAAGCTCGTGTTCATCAAGACCAACCTGCCCGCATTCTACGACTACCCCGTGCCCGACGGCCCCGAGTACGATAGCAGCACCGACGAGGAAGCAGCCTAAGCCTATTAGAGTTTCGTATTCATTAAACCAGGTTTTAATTCCCCGAAATCGGGTTTAATTGTATTAAAGAAAAAACCCGATGTCTGCCGCTGGAAAAATCGGGTTTTTTCCACCCATGAGACACACAGACTTCGCTCAACTTCAGGCACTGATGGGCGTCCCAGACGACAGAGAACACGCAAAGCTCCATATGTACAACGGGCATCGTCAAGAATCGGGATCTGGATCGAAACCCACGACCTCCTGTGTACCAGGCGAGGTCGTGAACATCGCCCAGCCACCGCGGCGCGATGCCACTTGAGTCACGACGGCAGCCAATACACGGACGGTCGTGTTTTATTCACTGAGTGGCAGCTTCTTGCGTTTGTAATCTAATAATTGAAGCCGTAACTTCATTGGCCTCAATTGCTTTCAAACAATGTGTTGCTTACACCCCCGCTGTGAGCACACTAAATTAATAGTCACAAATACACGCGCGCGTGAGATGCAATCATTTGGCAACGTGATTAAATTAATGTTCTGTGCACACCATGCCATTTCCATGAGTAATGGCAGTAGCCAATTGACATCATACACATAAGAGGTTTTTTCCGGGTGAGATCGCGTAAATATAAATGCGTCGTTCAACCCGCCACCGTCAGCCGACGAAGCCGATGAGTAAGGTTTGACACGTGGACAAAACGTGTCAATTCGTTGCTCGTTCAGCACACGGGCTTGTGTGCTGGAGAGTAAACCCACACCACACGTTGGTCGCCGACTTCGCGATCTGACCCAAAAGCCTCCACTGTGGATGATGTTGCTCGCGAAAGCTCACGGCCACGACTCCTACCTGCACGTGTTCAACATGCGCTTGCTTCTAATTGCGGAGCTAATCTCACGCCCCCAATGCATCTCGTTAAGTCGCTCATCATTTCCGACGACAGCGTGAAGGTTGCGTAACATACATTATTATTATTATTACGTAAAGACCACTTGTTTATAATTTGTGTCGCAACGTGGGATAAAAAAAGGTTGGGTCTTTGACATTAAACCGAGTTCATAAATCGAAAAGGGCGATTTGTGACAGTGTTTGTGCGTCTTTTCACACACAACTGTTTTGGTCATTAAAGGTCAGGAGAAGGAGAGGGGGGGGCACGACTCTGGGCTTGGTTACTGCTGGACATCTGTGATAAATAAGCCTTATCGCTCATGGGATTCCTCCAGCACAAATAAATATTGTGATTCTGACAGTGTTCGCTGTCGCTGCATCTCGGCACGAGATGTTAACTCCCTCGCCTGGTCTACAGGAGGTCGTAGGTTCGATCCCGACCCTGACGCCTGCTGCTGTATGTTTGGAGTTTGTGTCTCTCTCCGCCGTGGTCGCGTGGATTTTTCTCCGAGTCCTCCGGTTTTTGCCTCCACATTTAGAAACAACAACACGCTGTTTTAAATGTCCACGTGATGATAAGCCCACTTCGTTGAGCTATTATTTGTGATAGCCAGGTCGCTTCTGAAAATATATCTATATAGCTCAGGGGACTTTACATGGGAAAAAATAATAGTTTAGTTTAAAATGTGGCAGCCGCTGTTTCAGACGAGCATTTGTAAACACTGCATGTGGGAGCAGCAGCATTTAAAGAGCTCTGTAAAGTCCTCGCTGCTTTCTCTTCCTCGGGCATTGCGGGCTCGCTCAAGCCGTGGCGCGCACGTGGTGTGCAGCTCTGAAGCCTCGTGGGTTTTGTTTCGTTCTCGTCAATAAAGCACACGGCCACACATGAGAATCGTTTAACCTGACGCAGTTGTGCGCGTGGTCTTTCGGTGCCGGGTTCGTGGTGCGGCGACACCCCGGTTTACGTCGGGAGGGGGATGCGTTGCTGAAAGGTGCGACGACGGATATCGAAACGAGTTCAATCGAAGCGATGTCACAGGGTGGTAGTGGGTGGTGGTGGTGGAGGAGGAGGAGGCGACGGATAACAAGAAAGGTCGAACGATGCTGTTAGCGACGTGTGTGGGGGTTGAGGCGACGCTAATCATCGGGTAGCGGCGTTCGTGATAAAGTGACGACGTTTTTGCGAAACGACGTAGAAAGGAGAGACGCACAACGGGGTGTTGCTGTACGTTGAAGCGCGCAGCCACAACAACAACAACGACGAAGGGAGGGTGACAAGGCAAGGTGATGACAGCATTGTGTGTATCCCCTAATAATATCTGTGCAATCTTCGTCTTCCCACGGCGCTTAGCACACACGGTGCGACTGAAGAGTCCAGTGACGGCCTTGTTGTCACTGCAGCGAGCGTGCAGACAAAGTTCATCAGTATTGGCCTGCCTCTGTCTGCCCAGCAGAATCAACAGGCGCAGGCCCCCAGGCAGTGAGATATTTGACGCGAGATGAATGCGTCATTCCAGCGGGTGGAAATTGTTTTTTACTTCTCGCATTTATTTCCTCCCCTTTTTGTGTGTCGTATATTTTATAACGTTTCTTTCCACTAATATAAATCACCGTTTTGCGGTTTGAGCAGTTTACATTTGTAACTGAGAGTGGCTCAGGATGTGGACTATTTGTTTTCGCCAGCGTTCTGTGAACGACATCTGCTGAATTCACTGCTCTCTGTGATTCCACAAAGCAGTTCGCTGTCCCCTGAGCGACTGATACACGGGGATCGATCAATATCGATGGCGGCAGTGATGTAACATTTCCACAGTGGTATAAATATAACGTGTTGAGGTTATCTCTGACCGTGCCCGTGTCTTTTACTCAAGAGATGTTGCTGACTGTGGCCTTCCGTACATTTGAAAAGTCACACTTCTTGAAGCTGCTCTCCGATGAGCACCGGTGGTCTACGTACGGTGCGAAAGAAATTCTAAATACATACATTTAGCTCTGTCCGAAATATTACTCAAGAACTCTGCATTACATCCTGCAGTCGCATCCAATTGATCACATTGCTTATGTAACATAATTCGCTGTCATCCCCGCCTGCTCGTACCTCGTAATTTTCCCCGTCAAAACGCATTGACATTCAATCTCATTGTTCGCATCATCGTAGCCGTCCAAGTTGCAAGTCTGTTGCTTTACCCAGGCAGGGCTGCACTGCTCTGCGATAGACTCCTATTGTCTGCCCCGTCTTCGTGTATGTATGGATTTATGTTGGACTTCTTTCGCACCGTACGTATCCGACCCTGCTAATCGGAGGTGCAGTGTGTATGTGTGTGTGTATGTACGTACATACATACGGGGAGCGGTAGTGTAGTGGTTAGTGCGATTACCGTTCACGCCTAACACAAGCGACGATTGGTGCAGCTGGTGTTGCTGGTGCTGCTGGTGCAGCTGATGCAGCTGGTGCAGCTGATGCAGCTGATGCAGCTGGTGCTGCTGGTGCTGCTGGTGTTGCTGGTGTTGCTACTGCTGCTCAGTGCGCTTGACGGGGTGGTCGCAGTCGACGCCGTTGTAACCGACGTAAACGCTCCGACATCGTCACCGTTAGCAAACTCGCCGTGTACGCTGGCCTGAACCGTCTGATCAGAAACCGTGCATTGCAAGTGGCGGCAATGTGAAGGCGAGGAGCTGCACGGCGATAAGCAAGGTTGTCGTTATTTTTTGGTTGTTTGAATTAATTGAAATCTAGAATCATCTTCGTTCAATTGAAAGTGCAGTGCACACAGAAGCAGAGAGGAACGCACGCTTGGAGTTACGCTTAGAGACAATACAAAATGAGGAGCACATCATCAGAGAAGGTGCGGGACCCCGGGGAAAAATCCCGCTGTGTGGGCATCCCCCACCCCAACCCCCCAAAGCACGGGGCCCGGGGCGGTCGACCCGATTCGTCGTAGCCCAGGCACGGCTCTGGTATGGGTTCGATCCCGACCCTGACGATGCCTGCTGTATATTTGTAGTTTGCGGTGTCTCCTCTCGGCGTGGTCGCGTGGATTTTTCTCCAGGTCATCCGGTTTTTTCCCTCCTCTACATTTAGAATCAACGTGCATTCAGAAAACTTTGCTGCTATAGATGTCCACGAGATGATGATGATGATGGGCCACTTCGTTGGGTTATCATTTGGGGCACGATTGCTTCTGAAAAAGATCTCTATAGCTCAGTGGGGACTTACCTGGTCAAATAAAAATGGTTTAGCTTCATATTTGTAGTAATGTGCGTGCTATAAATATTCCTTAAACCGTTAATAACGTAACAGCATAATTAACAACAGAACGCGTTCCTATTCATTATCTAATAATCTAAAATGGGGCAATTATAACACCTGAGTAATTTCCTGTGCCAATGAACAACATGGCAATGGTGTTTTCCAGATTTGCTTATTCATTGTGATTTAAATAGCTCGTTAAAAGCTGGCAAAGAACATTTCGCCTGCATGTAAATTAGTAACGCTGCCATTTAGTGAACTCTCTGTCCAATTTCGTATCAGTGATTCGAATAAAAGTATTACATTTGTTTTATGAAACGCAAGTTACCTGCAACGTGCCAACGTATGGTTAACCCTTTAATCCACGGATTTACAATCTGAGTAGTACCTATTTGACGTTTTGTTTACGTAACAAATCCCTTACTGGTTGCCGTGTCGGGTGGTGGATGGTTTCAACACATTTATACTTACGCGATCTCACCCCAAATACCTCTTTTATGATTAATATTGGTCGCGAAAGCCCGCATGCGTGCATTCCATTCCGCGTCACCGTTTTTGTAAGCTGCGGAAAGCATCGGGATCGAAACCCACGACCTCCTGTATACCGGGCGAGGTAGTAAACATCTCCTAGCCACCGTGGCGCACAGATTTAAATTCTCAACTCGAATGTGTCTCGCGCAACGCGCAGGCTGCTGGCACGAGAGTGTGCCAGTCAGGAGATGGGCATGGGACCAGCTCGCCCCTGTGGGTCAATGTCAGCTGTCGTCTGTAATTAGCGCAGCAATCTTCGATGGCATTTAAGAAGCGGTGGGAAGCAGGGGGGGGGGGCGGGGCACGGGACACACATTCCGCTCCTCTGCGGATGTGATCGGCTCAATGCCTTGGACGAGATTCGATCAGAGAGAGTGTGGCCCCAGATGGGTCGTCACCGAGTTTTTAACAGTTGATCGTGTGCCTCTTAAAATGTAAAAGAAAAACTGAAATCGATTGGTGGGGTTTCACATTTTTTTGCGGGCGATTCGCTCTACTCCAGGTAGGATCCCTGTTCACCGTCTGTGAAAAAGAAGAGCTTCATAGCTCACCGGATTTCTTCAGTCTGATTCTGAGTTGTAGACAGATGCCGGCTCCTGGCACCTGGCGCTCAACTGAGCAAGTCGCACAGTGCGAGGCTGGGGGGCATCACCCTTTTGGGCTGCCACGCTTTTAAATTCATGCGAAGCGAATGTCTGTAATGTTTCCTGTGAACAGAAGGTTCTACGATACGCAAATACAATCAAGATATCGGCAGGTCTCTATACCCACCTCTGGCAGAACTTCTAAACAAAATAATGTTTTACCATGTAAGGCTCTTTTTCAGAAGCGACCTGGTTATCACAAACGAGAGCTCAACGACGTGGCTCGTCACGTGGACATGTACAGCAGCAGCCAAACGCTCTAAACGCCTGGTGATGTTGATTCTAAATGTGGAGGGGAAAACCCGAGGACCCGCAGAAAAATCCACGCGACCACGGGGGGAGAGACAGAGAGACGCAGACTCCAAATATACAGCAGCAGGCGTCAGGGGTGGGATCCAACCCACGACCTCCTGTACACCAGGCGAGGTAGTCAACATCTCCTAGCCACCGTGGCAGCGCTAGGTAGAAGCAAACCAAGCAAAAGGTCAAGGCCCCAACCAACTCAAGGGGAACAGCTTCACAAAATAAATCATCAAATAGGACCGCATCGAATGTCAGCTCAGATTAAAATCCTAACAAACGTAACAAGTTAATGAACAAAAGCCAATCAATCTCTCTCGTCTCTATCTTGCCAGCATCTGTTATCTCATATCACTGCATCTCTATTTGTGTAATATCTGTACCGTGTAACATGTGTTCTGTGTAACATGTGTACTGTGTAACATGTGTTTTGTGTAACATATGTTCTGTGTAACATGTGTACTGTGTAACATGTGTACTGTGTAACATGTGGACTGTTGTATATTCAGCCACACATCGTTGATCATCATTCCTGACAATTTTCTCTTTCATGACCATCCGAAATTTCAAATGCGCGGCATTCTGTACAGCCACCCCGTGGGGGAGCGGTGCCACCCACTGGACACATCTAACACTGACAGCTGCAGATGCATGGTCGTTACTCCAGAAAACACATTCCTGCGGAGGGAGCTGCTAGGAACGTTGGGTTGCTCGGTCAATGGCCTGCAGGGTCAACGGCGGCGTGGTGTATTCCGCAAATATGGCCGACTGTGAGGGCGGGCACAAGCCGGCGTGAGTAGGTTAAACGTTGAGTTTTATAAGGGCACCCCGGGGTGACCAGCCCCTCCCCACCCAGCCCCACCCCTCCCACCTCCCACCCAGCCCCACCCAGCCCCTCCCCACCCTCCCCACCCAGCCCCTCCCCACCCCTCCCATTTTTGGATGCACGACGGACGGACGGACACAATAATCCCCTGTGGGCTGGTGGAACCAGGTGGTTCCTACCAGTATCATTGTTAGTAGGAACAACCATCGCCCTGTGTTGTACACTCTAATTGGCCACTGGCATTTGTGGAGTTGCCACCTGTCCTGGTTTTCCCAGGAGCGCTCTCTTGAAGAAGAAGACATGGTGCAGGGGTGGCTGGGAGATGTTGACTGTCTCGCATGGTACACAGGAGGTCGTGGGTTCGATCCCGACGCTGATGCTGCTGCTGCTGCGTATTCAGCTCTTTTTCACAGATGTCCAGTAGGGTTAGGATTTAGAACGTTACAACAACGCCAAAAATATATATTTGAAAACTTTTTCTCAAACACGATTTTATAAAATGTACTAAAAACTAAAACAGGGGGGAGGGGGGGTTCAAAAATCGTCCAAAATCGCGTGACGTCATTTATGGATGGCCCCTAACTCGGGTCGATGAATGTCGTTCACCCCCCACGTGCTGTCCACAGAATGAGCGAGGCCATGCGGAGGGACCACGAGGTGGCGCCACGCGCCACGTGACGTCTCCAACATCAACTTGTCTCCAGCATCAACTTGTCAGCTATTTTGTATCGTGCCAGGCGAGGCACCACCGACCTATGACGCGACCAGGCCACCACCAGTGATAGTTGGACGAAGTGGCTCGTCGTCGTCATCGCGTGTGGAAATTGACAACAGCGGCCAAACAACTGAGACGCGCGTGGCGATGTGGACTCTAAATGTGGAGTCACAAAAACCGGAGGGATCCCGGACAACAATCCGCGCGACCACCGTGAGAGAGACGCCGCAACCTACAAATAGGCATCAGCATCAGCAGCATCATCAGCAGCAGCAGGCGTCGTCAGGGCCCGGAGGGAACCCACGACCTCCTGTGTCGCTCGCTATGAAAATAAACTCACAGTTCAGTGGGCCTTGCCTAGTTAGGTAAAACTTGTAGTTATTTTCTATTTGTACAGATTGTGTTTAAAGCGATTTGTTTACCTGTCCTGTACTTTGCACTCCTGTCGTGTTTTTGTGTTTGTTGTTGTCACGTTCTGACCCCTGTGACAAAGAGCTTCATAGCTCATCGGATTCCTCCTGCAGTGTAAACATTCTGGTTCTGACACGAGGCGACGCGACTCGGCTCTAAGGAAAGCTGTCTCAGGTGTGGACCAATCAACTTCAAG
The DNA here is from genome assembly GCA_014621495.2 of Entosphenus tridentatus. Lineage (NCBI taxonomy): Eukaryota > Metazoa > Chordata > Hyperoartia > Petromyzontiformes > Petromyzontidae > Entosphenus > Entosphenus tridentatus. The sequence continues at coordinate 849,767 of CM025639.2, read as the reverse complement.
GACAGTGCACACATCAGAGTTGTGTGTTTTTTGTTTGCATTCCGACTGCAGGTATTGTGGTAAATGTAAACATGACTCCTTGTAAAAAAGGTGTCAGTTTTGTTGCCAGATAAAAGGTTAAAAAACCAATGATCACATTTTGCTACTGCAAAGGAGGTTCCAATGGTGAGGCGACGCGAGTTCACGTGTCAGCACCGTGGCACGCCGCACCAGGATATAATGAATTCGCGACAGAATGAATGAGCAATCATCTTAACCACATTTTGAATATCTGTGTCTGTGCGTTGGAGAATAGATAAAACTATTTTCAAGCTTTGGATCGTTATAAAACCACTTCCATTCGCGTTCCTAAATTCCTTATATGGGCAAATCCGCACCAAATTACTCCATATATGGGACTAAAACATCATGTGCATTGTGTCGCAAATTAATTCTCTCCTGTTAGAGCGCCTCGGTCAATCACGCCCCGGCACGCTGCTGGGTCTGCTCCGTGACGTTGCTGGCTTCGGCACTGCACGTGGTGGCCTCAACGTGCACCTAGCCTGGCACAGCCGCTGGGGTGACGTCACCGCCACGCAGTGTCGAACGGCGCTCGTTGTTCTGAGCAAGGACTTTCACAAACGTGAAAAGAAAGGCTTTGCCCTCTCCGGCAAGAACACAGCTGGTGTTAAGATGTTCAAACACACCCATTGCAAGCCGTCATCAAGTCTGCGTTAACCACACATCATGCTTGTGGGAAAATATGCAAACACGTTTTGATAATAATGTATAATAATGTATAATAACGTATACATTTCTTTGAAACTGAATGGCTTACACCAGAGACAGCTTTCTTTACGGCTTTGTTTCACCACCGGTGTTAGATGAGAGAACGCCAAAATTCTATTCACCATTAAGCAAGCATGTGGATTCTAGATTTGAAGCTTTCGTGACTGCAAGGGTTCATACTCTTAGGTTTTTCGGTAAAATCACGTAGGTAAAATATAAATAATACAGATAGAATTTAAATAATAATAGAAATAAAATAATAAATAATTGTTTTACCTACGTGACTTTACCGAAAAACCTAAGAGTACAACCATGTGGAGTTGATGCGGACTTAATGCCATGCAATAGGCGCGTCTATTCGGTGTCTGGGCATCTTCACACCTCCTGCATTACAAGGGTAAAGTCTATTCTTTTCACATCGTCTTCATACCGGAAAAAATGTTCCCGTAGATTCCACAAACCTCTTACTTTCCCTGCATGCATGAACCTGCACCGAGAGGCAGTAAGATAATCACGTGGATTAGACGGCAAGTGCGAATTCCAGACACCACATTCACGAATTCCAGACACCACATTCACGA
>CM025639.2:819962-848408 GCA_014621495.2 Entosphenus tridentatus | reverse complement strand
ACACCACATTCACGAATTCCAGACACCACATTCACGAATTCCAGACATCACATTCACGAATTCCAGACACCACATTCATGGTGAGCGGTAAGTGGTCCCGAGCAGGAAGCGCTGCTCCTGATGACCGCTGGATGAGCCTGGCAATGGACTGGCAGCCAAAGGTTGGAGCGTGGTCCAAGGAGGACCGTCGCCACGGAGACGGCGAGGTGGTCACGTGCCGCGCTGGTGACGACTCGGTCGAGGCCTCCATCCAGCAGTGGATTGTGCACGAGCGTTCGTGAGCGGAGGGCGAACGCCGCGGCCCGACTTGGGGTGAACACGCGACTCAACTCTGAGCGCAACCAGGACGCAGGAGCCAAAGCGCTGTACGTGGGATTATTACATTTTATTTCCTCCAGTGCGGTACAATACTTTGCTTACAGACACAGTCAGTAATTGTCTCTGCTTGTCGACAACATATTTAAAGTGAACTACCCCATGGAATAAAAAAAAGAGAAGAAAAATAAACTCAAAATATACAGATAGAACATGAACAATATGTACAACAAGTCGACCAAAGAAGGGGGTTAGCAGGGTTTTTCTCGGACAACTTACACTACAAGAACTAACATGGCATTTTGTGCATCATCCGTTACCATCAATTACTTGTATCAATAGATGTGTGTGTGTGATGTATTAGACTGTTGGGGCAAGTGCTTTTAGAGTGCAGCCGTGCACCTATGAAAGCCGGCACGGCACACGAGGGGGTGGGTGGCCAGCACCACGCCCGACCGCCTTTGCCTCCCCAGTGGCGATTATTACACACCACACCAGGTACTGATTTGAGGCCGAGTCGACCTAGGGGAGGCCCAGAACCGGTTCAAATAATCATCACTGGTGTTGGCCGTGAGCGGGAATCGAACTCGGGTTCCCGGATTCACAGCGTAGCGCACTAACCACTACACTACCGCTCCCCACTACCGGTTTGTGCTAACAGCACTTGCCCCAACAGTCTGCTGCACTGCAGAAGCTACATTCCCATTCTCGCTGGGGCCCCACACACCTGCGGCGATGGAGGTGCGACCTTTGCCGGTGCCCTTTCCACGATTTGCAGCCGCACTTCGCTCTCGGCATCATCGTCGCGAGTCGGATCCTCTCGGGAATCTCCTCGCAGAGCAGTGAATCATCCCGTGTTAGAGAACGGTCCGCGGAAGTGGGTATCACAGAACTACTCCCGATATACTTTCAAAGTGACCTTTTGTCAAATCTTTTGCTTGCCCGGCTCCATATGTGTTTCATTCTCAGAGTTGGAATTTACCCTCATTATATGGAAACCATTTTTGTTCAATTGGATTGGAATTTACTTTCGTGTATGCAAATGGTGACCGCTCCGAGACGACTCGTTACACTTGATGACTATGTTCAACCACGGGCAGCTGCCTGGATTCGTCCTGCGGATCTCAGCAGTGACAGTTCACTCCTCTGACCTCTGAACCACCCAGTCACCTCCACATTGCTGTGACTCTTTCAGGGGCACCGCAGTGGTGACATCTCATCTCCCTCGCCTGGTATGGACGAGGTCGTCACTCCACGTGTCACCAGGTCACCCCACGTGTCACCCCACGTGTCACCAGGTCATCCCACGTGTCACCTCACGTGTCACCAGGTCACTCCACGTGTCACCAGGTCACCCACGTGTCACCCCACGTGTCACCAGGTCACCCACGTGTCACCCCACGTGTCACCAGGTCACCCCACGCTCGTGTAATGCCTTGAACTTCTGCACGCGTCGCAATCATTTGGATACTTAGAATAATGCGTACACATCTAACGACAAAAGAACGCTCCGTGTTTTGGCTTTTTGTTAATGTAGTGCTATGTCATTTACACATTCACATATATATATGCACACGATACACAAAAATACATAGGACACTGAATAATAAAAATATAAAATATTCATTGTTTTTTTCTTTCTCTCTGCTTTCAACATTAAATACACGCTATGGGGTGGTGGGTGATATGTTTAGTACAAAAAATAAAGGGGAGTTCTGTTTGAACTTAAATCCAGAGGTGGTTTGTGCCGAGTGGAGGGGTTCACGTACAACACGGTCAATGCCTCGGTGTGACACAATTCGCGTTCATTGCATCCTGCAAATGATAGAATCGTGACGACACTGCCTCGCGTTTACGCGGTCAAACTCCTGAAATGCGGCATCGCGTGGCGCTCGATCGATCGAATTGTCGTAGAGATTGAGCACGCTCGGAGTGCACGCAAGCCACCCCGAGGGTACACGGCGAGGCTGGGCGACTGCCCTGGGCCCCGCACTTTAGGGGGCCCCCCCACGCACTTCGTTGTCATCAGATGTAATACTTCTGGTTTAGTTAGAAGGGTTCGGGGGGGGCGGCACATGGGGGGATTTGCCACGGGGCCTGCACCCACCCACCCCCTGCTATGGACGACCCTGAGTACAGTACAACATGAGGATCTTGTACCGTTTCACTAAGGGTTGCCACCACTCCGATACAGAATTGGGGACGTATCGTGGGAAGACGAATATCTCACAGTGCATGTACGGTGAACTTCTTCCGCGCCGTACGTAGCCAACCGTGCTAACCGACGAGAGGGGAGAAGTTCATGAAACTCGGCGTCGTTCTTCACTGGGAGGCCACCGCGGGGCCACTGGCGGTCCCTGGCGGCCTTCAGTGCGGCCCCTGACGTGCAGGCCCCCGACAAGACACACAGAGTGGCAACACCCCCCATCGTCATCATCATCGTGCTGCTCTCAAACCCTGATGTCTTATCGGCGACAATCCCCCACCCCCCACCCCCCTCTGAAAATGAGTGACGAACACTGGTGCACATCAATTGGTATTGTTACACATTCCTAGGATGGCTATGGGAAAAAACAAGACGTTCCTGGGCAGACCAGGACGGGTGGCAAACCTCGTGCGGCACCCTCGAGGTGAGCGGTGCCCCCCGGGGGCTATCGCGCAGCGCTTGCTACGCACAGCCCTGAGCGCCGCCGCGCGCTGTTTGGCAAAGTGTGTGTTGGGAACGCGAGGATAACACATTCCTGGTGTCCGCAGTGGGGCCATTCTGCAACTTCTTTCGCAGCACCAACCGCGCTAATCGGAGGTGCGGTGGGGAAGGACAGAAAACTGAACACGGTAAAGCAGTTCTCAGGGAATGGGTTTTCAACGCAGAAAAATTATTTGCCCATGCACTTGAGTGCTTGTTTCTGCTGCGGATAAATGCCGTGGGGCTTTTAGGTTTAACGCCTATATCAATTAAAACTCAGTAAAAAAATATTTAAACTTGAAATTACGTCACCTACGGCCGTGATGTTTAGTAACGCACATTGCCGCTCTCGTTGTCTGGCTTCCCTTAGTCGATTCCTGTGCAAAAATGCTTCCTGCAGGTGACATTGGTTTACGACGAACCACGAATAGAGGAAAAGTCATCTCATACAGACCCGAGCCACGGTGGCGAGATGTTAACGACCTCCCCTGATGCCTTTATATTTGGAGTTTGCATGTCCCTCTCCCCGTGGTCGCGTGGATTTTTCTCCACAGTGTTTCCCTCTACATTTAGAATCAACATGCGTTGATAGTATTTGGCTGCTACTATACCTTTCCACGTGAAAAGCCATTCCGTTGAGCTATCATGTTCTGGCCAGGTCGCTTCTGATCAAGAGCCATACGGATCAGTAGCGGGCCTTACCTAGTAAAATAAAAATAAACTGTTTCGTTTAATTTCCTCCTCCCTCATTGCGACGTTCCTGCTTGACAGCAAATGCATGTTTGTCTTCTCACCTTCGCTGCATCTCGCAAGGACATGACGGAGCCTAAAATAAGCGGGCAAACTCTGGTCGTAAATCCCGAAATTAACTTTTTACTTTGCATTAAAATACGGAGCCCGAACAGCGTGGCTGCCGGGGTTTGGTTTACGAGACATTCCTCGTAGTAAATGTGAATAACTGCCCGAGGTTGGAAGCGTATTTTCTCAGAAGGCCGAGCATAGACAATCAAGGAGCCCTTGAGAAAACTACAACATATTTTTACGTGCGCACGGTAATTGACAACGGCCTATGTTTGAGGTTTTTTTTCTCCCAAGCCTTCGAGGGTTGTTATCCATCACGATCTTTAAAACCATCACAAAGCCAGCGTTTCCTCACAATACCCACCCAATGCACGTAGAGCCTCATCGATAATTATCGTGCAAGTTGACGCTTCGCAAAAGGTGCCCGCAGGACTCTCGGCACACTTTGCATGGCAAGAAGACGTCGCCTTTTCTCTCGCGTCCCACGCGCACAGCCTCGTGATGCGTCGTGTTGTTCAACCCTTTCCCGTCACGATGACATACGTGTACGTACGTGTACGTCATCCGTTTTTCTTCCGATTCCGTCCCGATGACGTTCGTGTATGTCATCGGGACAGACGTGTACGTCATCAAAAAGAAAACCAGATGAAAAACTACAACGAAATAACTTTATCGGTACCGAGGCTCCCCACAAGGCCACGCTGGGGGGAGGGCATGTGGCACAGGTTGGCGCCGGCTGCCATAAAGTGGCGGCGGTCGTGTCGCTACGGTTCTCTGCGGTGAGTAACGACGTCCTTAAAAACGACGGCGCTACTACGCCTCTCTTAATAAAATGTAACGCTGAGTCGTTTTCCTCCTGCCGCCTGCCATTTGCGCCCGAGTGACTTTGCGCTGCCCAACCCTTCTCAAGGCTGCGTGCGGAGCGCTTGCAACCACCTCGACGTCATCTGGACATGCGAAGCATGCTGGGGATGCCTGTTATGTTTAGCTATTGAAGATTCCCGTTTTTGTTGAATGCTGCCTACCACTGAATATCATCGTCGCGTTTTCTGACTCTGCATGTTTCTGTATATGGCTGCTGACAACCCGTCCACTACTCGAGGATATCGGTGATAAAATAGCTTCGTAGCTCATCGAATTCCTCCTCCTGCTGCTGCTGCTGCAGTCTAAATAAATATTCTGATTGATCCTGACTCGCTTCTCCGTCTGGACCAGGGGGTTAGCAGCCTGCCGCTCTGGAGCTGCACGCGGCTCCTTAAGAGGACTTCTCCGTGACGCCGTTAATGAAGGAGCGCCACCGTCTCGTGTTCATCCACATTGCATTGCGGCTCTTTAAATATTGAGTTGTTTTGTTCGCTTTACGAATTCGAGACGAATGTCTCCCCTTGTGATTCTGTGTCGCCGACTCCCTGCTCTGGACAGAGGGCCGGCATGCAGTCGGCGCCCTGATGTGTTCCGTGGACCGAGAGGGCAGCTGAGGCAGCGGCCAGCCGGGGCTTGGCTGAGGCCTGCACGTTCCAAAGCCCCCTGTCTCTCTATCTCTCTGTCTCTGTCTCTCTGTCTGTCCTCCACCTTGCTGCATTGCACACGTGCCTACTCACGCTCGCCCACGCATGGGATCGAGCCTCTTGCGAGAACAAAACCCGCGGTTGGCAGTTGGCCCCTCGCTATCTACGAGGAGAGACACAGCAGGACGATGCAAATGCCACCACGTATGTTTTGACGCTTACTAATAAATAACTTTTTCAGAAGCGACCTGGCCATTATAAATTATAGATCAACAAAGCGGCTTATCGTCACGTGTAAATTTATAGCAGCCGAAATCTTTCAATGCACATTGATTCTAAATGTGGAGAGAAAAATCTCAGGACACGCTAACTCCAAATATAGAGTAGGCATCAGGGGCGTAATGGAACCTATGACCTCCTGTATATCCGGAGAGGTAGTTAACATCTCGCCACCGTGACGCCCCTTGCGTGCCGTCAACGCGAAGGGAGCTTGTTCCTGTCGACGCGTCACACCTGGGCCACGCCGCGTGAGTGCGCGTGTGTGTGTGGCCAAGCGGCTGCCCACCGGATTGCGAGTCCCGTGTGACCATGAACACCGCCGTGGCAGCCTCCATGAAGAATCAAAATCGGTGTCATCCGCAAAAAAATCAGATGAGCTACGAAGCTCGTAGGACCGCTCGCAATTGCCAACCGAGCCTCCGCTCACAGCGCGGTGTCCTCAACTTTGGCGGGCCCCAGCAGGGCGGCTTTCCTCCTCTCCACGCCCTCCAGGATCTTCTTGCGGGGACCGAGCGGCAGGTTGATGCTCTTGAGCTCCTCGTCCGAGCACAGGGTGAGCGCCTCCAGGTCGATGTGCTCCTGCCTGAACAGGGACGCGAACTCGCTCATGTGCAGCGAGGCGAGGAAGCTCTCGAGCGGCGTCGTCTCCGTCGTGTCCGGGTCGTCCAGCGCCACGTCCTCGTCGTCCCACGGCAGCTCCTCCGTGCTCCTCTCGCGCAGGCTCCCGGCGCTGCCGATGCTCTCGTTGGCGCTCGCCGAGCGCGCCGGCTTTCCCTTCGGCTCGACGCCGCCGCCGCCGCCGCCGGGGCCGCCGGAGCTCCGGCGGCGGAGCTCCTCCCCGTCGCGTTCGGTGCCGATGTCGAAGAGGCCGCCCGTCACGTAGTTCCTGCGGAAGACCATGGTGCCCAGGCCGGGCCGGTTGAACAGCGAGTCGTGGCCCGAGTCGTTGCTCGCCTCCGAGTTGACGCCCGACTCCGTGTACACGTCCGAGGCGCTGTCCGCGCGGAACATGTCCCGCACGTGCCGGCGCGGCGCGTCCTTGGGCTGCAGCGGCGCCGGGTAGGTGCCCTGCTTGACGATCATCACCTCGTTGCCCAGCTGCAGGCCCGAGAGCGAGCGCACGCTCTTGCGGCCGTCCGCGTAGATCTTGAACTGCCCGTCCAGCTGCTTCTTCTTCTCCACCTTCTTCTGCATCCTGGTCTTGCCCTTGGCCGTGGCGTTGGGCCCCGCGGTCGCGGGGAACGGCAACGAAGAGACGGTGCCCGCCTGGCTCGCCCTGCGGCTCGCCGAGCTGCCCGAGAAGCTGGAGAAGCTGGTGGCGTCCGTCGAGTCGGCGGGCGCCTCCTTGCGGTGCTTGCGCTCCATGCGCTCGTGGTGCTTGCGCTGCAGCTTGGCGCACTCCTTGATCCTCTTCTCGGCCTCCTTGAAGGCGCGCTCCTTCAGCTTGGAGACCATCTTGGGGTTGAGGCTCGTCTGCTTCGCCGCGATCGAGTCGAGGTAGCGCACGCATTCCATGTGGCCCTTCATGGCGGCCATCTCCAGCGGGGTGTGGTAGTCGTTGTCCAGGCACCAGACGTTGGCCCCGAAGGAGATGAGGAAGGTGAGGCAGTCGAGGTGGCCGTTGGCCCCGGCCAGGTGCAGGGGCGTGTTCCCCCAAATGTCGCATTTGTCCGGGTCGCCCCTGCGCGGACAACGGAAGGGAGGGAATGTTGTACGAGGACGTAGCAGAATATACGAGCGACGTGTTACAGAGAACGCGTAAAATAAACGTACAGGCAAAGTCTCCCCTTCGCCCGCCGCCGCCGAACGTGGGGGTTAAGTTCGTGGAAAATGCCGCGTTGGGGAAAACCGCGTTGGACAAATAATAGACCTGGTGGGAAAATCAGGATTGCGTTCCTGGGTCCGAGCTGGTCACCCCCTCCCTCTTTGTTGAACTAGTCGCTCTCCGTCTCTTGTGCGTACACTCCTTATTTTTTAATTTCACCGCGACGCAAATCGCCAGTCCCCAGAAGTCCCAGCCCAACGCTCGCCTCTGACACTGTCACGTGAACCTCGATGGTTCGCTCTCTCGACTCACGTTCTCAACGAGGTGCACATGGCAATGCGTGTGAATGCGCCGTGTGCAGTGGGTGTGTGACATTATCACACGGGGGAAAAATCATGCGCAAAAAACACACACACACTCACATACGTGGTAAATGTATCATAGATATCTCTTGCGATGGATCAAGTCTGTGTGTTTAAATGCCGACTTGATTCCTTGAAAAAGTGTATCTATTTCCGGAAAGGCTAAAACTTATTCTTATTTTTTCATACTTTGATACTGCCAAAACATCTCCCGCAGATATAACTCCTGAACCGTAGCTGTGAGGTTTCTGAAACTTGCATTGTCTCCGTGTTGTTCGCAGATTGGCTGTCTCTGGCGTAGGACAATCAGTTTCAAAGACAATGCTCACGCTATTATCCGAGCACGTTTGTTTGCATGTTTCGCCACAAGTACGTGTGGTGAATACAGACTCGATTCACCGCAAAAACGTGTCTATTTGGTCTTAGAGCTTCTTCACACCTCTTGTTTCATTGTCAGTAAGGGTAAAACCTGCTCTGATATTTTTCATACTTTGATGCCAGCCAAACAAAGAAAGGTCCCAAAGACGTAGGGCAGTCTCGCAGAATACGCCAGAAACCACGTGTGCTTGTTGAACTTCGTTTGCACCGCACGTGGACACCCGCATGCGCGTGGAACCACGTGTTGGCCTTCGGTCTAGATGGTTAGTAGTAGAGAGGCCGCGGTGAATAACTCGGTGAGTGACGTCACTCTGAGTGACCAGAGTGACGTCACTCTGGTGAGTGACAACTCTGGTGAGTGACGTCACTCTGGTGAGTGACAACTCCACGTTGCTCGGTCCCCTCGTGTTCGACGCAGTTATCCACGCGCACGGGGACGCAGGCCGCAGCGTTCTCAACTCCATTCCAACTTTAGGACTCTTGCCGCCAGAGACTGGCACGCGCCGAAAACAGCTGCGGACATCAACAACAACAACGGGGTTCACATTCCCCCACCTCGTGCGCTGTTGGGTTTTACGCAACGGTAAAAAAATTAAATAGTGAGAAAAACATTGCAAACGAAAATTTATATATATATATAAAAATAAAATTTAAAGTGACCATTTTTTTTTACAAAATTGTAAATAAATTGGTAACAAATTGAAAATGAATATTACAACTAAAATGATAGTAAAAACGAAAATAAAAAAGACCCAATTCGAGTGCCGTTCGTCTTAATGCGTCCCATGCTTCATTGCACGAATTGCATTTTCTGTCATTTACTGGTGAGAGTCATAAAGGTCAGGAGGCAATTTTGAGTGACAATAAAACATCTCCCAATTTGCCCCCCCCACCCCCCGAGGATTAGTTTACAAGCGAACATTTGGTTTGTTAATGGCTTTAAGGTCAACGTAAAAAAATAATATATTGAACTGTCACCGATTCCGAAATTGGCTGTTTTTACGACCATCCAATGGGTTCACGGCGGTCGGTCTCCACCAGAAGACCCTGGACGGTGACCCCACTGCCAACCAGAGCAAATGCTTCAGGTCCCAAGCAACTTCAAAGGGGCCCTGGATTCATGATTTTAAAAACAACCACACAACACAGGGGTGTGGGGCAGTGGGGGGTATATTTTTGCTTGCTGGTTCTATTTCTCGGCTTTGTTGTGCCTGACTTAATCAATTTTCCAGTGGGTATTTACTGCCTCGACTTGGAAGCCCGAAGGCCCGGCGTTCTGTTGCCTTCTCGACAACGTCAGCTTGCGGAGTTTACGATCGGTAAAAGTTTATTCTAGCAGGAGGACCACGGGAAGGTTGTCGTCTCCCTCCTGGTTGACTGCAAGCGTCTCACCGATTTCAGCCTGGGTGGTAACTCAGCCCGAGCGGTGAAGTCCCGGGGTTCAACCTTCCACGGGGCTAGATGTTAACTACCTCGCCTGGTATGCAGGAAGTCGTGGGTTCGGTCCTGACCCTGACGTCTGCTGCTGTGTATTTGTGTGAATATTTCTCCGGGTCCCCCGGGTTTTCCCTCCACATTTAAAACCAACATTGTCACGCTTTAAGAGTATTTGGCTGCTGCTATAAATGTCCACACGACGATGAGCCACTTCGTTGAGATATCATTTGTGATAGCCAGGTCGCTTCTGATAAAATAACTATATCGCTCAGGGGACCTTACCTGGTAAAAAATAAAAGAATAGTTTAGTTTAAATGTTTGCAGCCACTTGCCCCACGGACAGACCGCGGGGAGCAGCCCAAATTGTGCCTGTGGCCACCACCCAAATCAGACGATGGGCCCATTCTACGCAACTCCTGCCCCTGAGAGATGCACTCGTGGGGGCATAGCGACCCCACTCACTCTGCCTCCTCGCATGAAAGCCGTTGAAGGGATCGCGAACCTTGACATCAATCTGCAGCCGCTTCCCCAGCCGTACGAAGTGGAGGAGGAGGAAGGAGAAGTCGACCACCAAACATCAGCTCCAAATCCAAATCCATTTAACAGAACAAACTGACAAGCGCCCAAAACAATTCAGTCGATCTGTCCCACCGCCATCTTCCCTGCATCTCTCTTCTCATTTCACCCCAGTTATGCCTCGTTTTTGGCTACATGTATTCGTCTTATCTCACTACATGTGTATCTCTCGTTAACATCTCTTCTGTCATCACCGCTGGGATTGTATACGGTGGGAAGGGGGGAGCGAGGGGTGCAGGGGCTTGGGGATTGACGGCTCCCAGGGGGGCCGCACCACAGCACTCGACAAGGTCGCCCTCGTCACACACAAAGCGCTCGTCACAAACGAACCACAATCCGTTGCTGATCTCATCAAGGAGCGTAAAGCATCATCACGCGAACGACGCTCATCCTCGAAGCAGCAGCGGCAGCCGCTTTTGGCTCAGCCATCGGTGGTCACCGCATCATCGCACGCTTTCAGATGCGCTTCTGCGGCCGTCTGGAATGCTCTTCCTTCCGATATTAGGAAGCTACTGGAGCTATGCACGTTTACATCATCTACATTAACAAACTAATTTCTTTAGAACTGATTTTTGTGTTACTTTGTTGTCCTTCCCCCGGCACCTCCGATTATAACGATTGGCCTACGTATGTGAGAAAGAAGTTCAACGTACGTACACACATACACATAGGATGTCACACTGTGCATTGAAAGGGAGGAGGGAGAGGAAGGGGCTTAGGAATTTAAGTCCCTGCGTTTAACCTTGCACGAAGCTGGGCGTCCACCCTCAACCGCATCCACTGCACAAACCACGGCAGGAGATGCGGGTTACCTGATGATGCACAAATGGGAAATTAAAAACCCTCCAGCAGTACCGTGCGACCGTGGTCATCCAGAACAGAGACCGTGCAACGTGTAATGACGCAACGCCCCGATCCGCAAATCCGAAGGGGACACCACAGCGACGATTCACGACTCTGCTACTGCTCCTGACGCGGCTGCCTGGGCTTGACCAGCTGCACGTGGCATTGCAGCCGTCGCTCTGCGCTGACATCAGCAGCAGCCGCACCGCAACACGAAGTAGAATAAGGGGTTTAGCGCTGCGAGTGAGGCCAGCACCACAGCACTCAGACTGGGCCCCACGCGCCACTTCTGTAAAACTGCACTGTCCCCCACGCTCGCCCACTGAAAAGGCCAGGAGTTTGTTTTCGTGGGTTATCAATTACGAGCTCATTCATATTTAACGTGCGGGACCCGCCGGGTGCACGGTGGGGGGGGCGGGGAGAGGTGGCAAGCGTTCACCGCGGCCAACCAGGCCTCCCAGGAAAGAAACGTGATCGCCTCTTCAATGGTTCAATTTACACTTCAACGGAGGAGGCTTTTGGGACTTGCCAATTAAAACTAAGATAAACTACTGCTATAATTTAGTTGTTGTGTACCAGGTCAGGCCCTCCACTGAGCTATACGGCTCCTATTCCAGAAGCGAACCCGGGCTGATCACAAATGATGGCTCGGCGATGATCGCGGATTGATCGTCGCGTGGAGATTCGTGGGCGGCAGCCGGACACTCCAAAGGCGTGGTTGTTGTCTCTAAAATGGGATCTGGTAGGAGGGCAAACAACAAAAACCTGGTGGTTAATGGCCCCACGCACTGCTGGGGGAGGCGCTTGGGGTGGTGTGGTGGTGTGTGACTACGCGGGCGTGAATGTTTTATGCTGCATTTGTATTTTTCGGCGTCGCCGTCTCGCGCCCGGGACATCGTGGAGGGATTCGAGTGAGATGGCCGTGAGTCAAGTCGGGGGGTTGGCTGCGGTTCTAGGCTGCTGGATTTATGATGACCCTTTGCCACACACACGCGTACAAGTCTGAATAAACAGCAGCTAAAGACAAATACAAATGACCCCCTCCCGTGTAGCCTTGACAGGCTGTTGGAGCAAGTGCCGTTAGCAAGTGGCACCTACGAAGGCCGGCACGGCACGCGAGGGGGGTGGGTGGCCAGCACCACGCCCGGCCGCCTTAGTCTCCCCAGTGGCAATGTTTAACACTCCACGGCATGTACTCATTTGAGGCTGAGTCGACCTAGGGGATGCCCGGGACCGCTTCAAATAATCGTCGCCGATGTTGGCCGTGAGCGGGAATCAAACTCGGGTGGCCGGATTCCAAGCGCAGCGTCGCGCTAACCGCTGCACCACCGCTCCCCGTAGGCCCCCCTCTGCCCCCACGACGTTTCTATGCACACAGGCGTAGCCCATGAGGTTGTCTGCAACGTTGTGTGCACGACAGAGTGCATGAGGCATCGATTATTATTGTTATTGTGACTCAACACACAGCAGCAGCAGTCACTGCCCCCTACTGGGACGAGCAATGCCCCAGGTCACTGGGAATTTAACAAAAAAAATCTCAACAACGCAAAGGAAAGGGCCCCAAATCGGCGACGTTTCAGGCATTGGGCCCTCATCATAGCGCACAGAAAGCCCAGATAGGCCCCTCTATGTATGCGCCTATTTTGTACTTTTGCTGTGAAGGCCACGGGGTTATTGACAAATAGTGCTTAGTGTTTTTTATTTATACTTTTATGTACGATGACCTTCTTTCGCACCAGACGGAGCCAACCGCGCTAATCGGAGGTGCGGAAGAAAGACAACAAACTAGACACAAAACCAGTGATAAAGAAACGAGTTTTAAATCTACCGGTAGATGATGATACAACAGTGCATAACTCCCAGTGGCTTCCTAATACCGGAAGGAAGAGCGTTCCAGACGGCCGCAGCAACGCATCTGACAGCGCCGCGCGACGATGCGGTGACCACCGCCTTTGTTCGATGGCTGAGCCAAAATCCGCAACCCCGAACACGCGTGTGCGACACTTTGCCACCGTTTGTTCAATTGTTTTGCTTGACAGCGTCCGCGTGTCTGATTCACGAGTAACAATCCGCACTGATTGCAAACTCTCTTCCCCAGCCACGCTGGGGCCTCCCTCCTCGTGGCCACGATGAGTTTCCCCAAATGCGCCTCACCATGCTTCTCCCACCGCTTCGCGTCGTCCTTGAGAGGGAGTGCTCTCGACAAGGGCGCAAAGTCACGCAGCAGCATTTGCTCAGCGAGCGCGGCTCTGCTGATGAGACCCCGAAGGTCGAAACTTGCCCGGAGTTTGCTCGCTGAAACAAATGCTGCTTGATGAAATTGGTCTGGCAAGTCAATAGGCGGATGGACTAAAACAACATTTAAGTACAATATATATACAAAGACAAGAATCACCTATATAGCCTGAACAGACCGTTGGAGCAAGTGCTCTTAGCGAGAAAACGAGATGGGTGGCCAGCACCATGCCCGGCCGCCTTTGTTTCCCCAGTGCCGATATTGACACATCGCACCAGGTACTCATTTGAGGCCGAGTCGACATAGGGGAGGCCCAGGACCAGTTCCGTAATCGTCACCAGTGCTGGCCCTTAGCAGGAATCGAACTCGGGTCTTCGCCGGGTTCATAGCGCAAAGCGCTAACCACTGCGCCACCGCTCCCCAGATAATGTAATGTAAATATATAAAACACAAAGATACCCCTATAGCCTTGACAGACTGTTGGGGCAAAGTGTGGAGACACAAAACGAATCTGCCTCGAAGAGAGAGATGGGAGCAACCACTGGGGGACCACTTGCGTTAAAATGTGGGGCGCCACGGTGGGTAGGAGATGTTAACTACCTCGCCCGGTATACAGGAGGTCGAAGGTTCAATCCCGACCCTGGGACCTGCTGTATGTTTGGAGTTTGCGTCTCTCTCTGCCTGTGGTCGCGTGCATATTTATCTGGGTGCTCCAGTTTTTCCCTCCACATTTAGAATCAATGTGCGCTACAAATTCCCACGCGATAAGCCGCTTTGTTGAGCTTTCATTTGTGATAGCCAAGTCGCTTCTGAAAAAGAGCTATACAGCTCAGTGGGGGCTAACCTGGTTGAAATAAAAAAAAACTAATTTAGTAGTTTAGTTTAATCCATAATCAAGGTTTTTCGGGTGAGATCAGGTATAAATATAAATGTGTCGCTAAATCTGCCACCACCCGACACAGCCAATAAGTAAGGTTTGTCACGTACACAAAACATGGAGAAATCCTCCTCCTGTTTCGTTCTTAAGTTTATTTTCACGTGACCCTGGTTCGTCGTCCCGATGCAGCATCTTGGCAAGCGCCACTTACAACCGCGTTTCCCTCCACCGCTGCCGCCACCACCTCTACCACCACCACCGTCACCACCACCAGCACCACCACCGCCACCACCACCACTGTCACCGGCACCACCACCATCACCGCCACTACCACCGCCACCACCACCACCACTGGCACCACCACCATCACCACCACCGCCACCACTACCACCGCCACCACAGCCACCACCGCCACCGCCGCCACCACCGCCGCCACCACCAGCATCCTTAAACGACCACCGCGGTGGAGGGCCCGGCGCGGTGCCTCTATCGACGTGATCGACGAGGACGAAGTCTCCGTGAAACCAGCTGAGGGTGCTTGACGATGCGGATGCACTCGGCGCCGCACCCGGGCGGAGAGGAGAGGAGGGGGAGGAGGAGGGGGAGGGGTGGTGCTGTTTGTGGCTGACCATGCGGATCTTCTTGAAGTGAGTGTTCGCCCTCCCACCCCACTCCCCCCGGGGTCCCCAGCAGGCCTCCAATGACCCGACTCGCACTACTCTGGCCGTCGCCTGATGATGCTGCTCGTTGTTGTAATTACCGGCAAAACGTCACGGTAATCGAATTATAGATGTTTTGGGTTTATTCTCCAACGCACCGGTGTGCTGAATTAGTAACGTAATCGGCATATTTTGTTCGCGTGACAAATCTTACTATTTAGATAAGCCCATCATCACGTCGGGGGTCGATAAAGCAGACAACTACTTTCCGGGAAGTCAACTGAGCGCCGAGGTGGCGAGATGTTAACGACCTCGCCTGGCATGCAGAGGTCGTGGGTTCAATCCCGACCCTGACGATGCCTGCTGCTGTATATTGGGGTTTGCATGTCCCCTCTCTCCCTGCGGTTGCGTGGATTGTTTTCCCAGGTCCTCCCGTTTTTTCCTCGACATTCAGAATCAACATCGTGCGTTTACATAATTTGGCTGCTGTGAACTTTGACGTGATAAGCCACTTGATTGAGCTATCATTTGCGATAGCCAGATCGCTTCTTAAAATATATATATGTAAGTGGGTCTTACCTGGTAAATGAAGTTAAATAGTTTTAATTTGTATTTGTCCTGGGAATGTGGAAAATCCACTGCTGGTTAAGAACAAAGCCAAGTTAATTTTTAATTTGCTTAAACACGTGACGCGTCTGGCACAAATCTGGCACTCAAAGTGCCATCAAATTCCGGCTATAGAAGACTTAAAAGTTATCAAGCCCAGACGGGAAAAAAACACACACACACACTTATTCCTACGGAATATCAATGGGCAGCTTTACAACGTATGCCCCTCAATCACAGTGCCTGATAATGTGACAGCTTGCTAGAAACACAGTCCTTCGAAGCAAGCCACGCTTTGCATATATCCAAAGCAGTGTGCTTATATTAGAAGTTTTTATTTCCCTCCTTCCCTGCTCCTCACCCGTGTAATGTCAGCACGTGTTGCTTCATGAGCACTATGCTTATGCAAGGTGTGCTTATATTCAGATTATGCTGGATAATCTTACAACGGAAACAAACTGAAACAAAAGCTCTCTCTTACCGACCTCTGGATGTATCATGTGTCATCTATTTATGTGTGTAGCATTCCCGTCCCCAAGATCTTGGCGAGATGCAGCACTGACACCTGATGTAAATCCATAGATCATCATCATCAGCAGCAGCATCAGCAGCCATGGTCTATCCACTGCTGGATGGAGACTTCATCGACAGCGTGGCCATCTATCGCGATCTGACGATGCCAAAATCCA
This sequence comes from Entosphenus tridentatus, assembly GCA_014621495.2. NCBI lineage: Eukaryota > Metazoa > Chordata > Hyperoartia > Petromyzontiformes > Petromyzontidae > Entosphenus > Entosphenus tridentatus. The sequence goes on along the minus strand of CM025639.2, from coordinate 832,391 downwards.
TCTCGCTCCTGTACAAGACTTTATCTCATTGCTCCATCTCCTGCTGGTGGTCCTTCGGGGCACTTCTCTGCTTCACGCAGTACTCTTCACTCTCACGATACAGGACACGCGTGCGTTGCATTCCATCAGGAATGTATTTATTTATTCGGTGATGCCGCTGCCGCATTGGTAGTGTTAATAAAGCTGTGGCCTTAAGAAGTATAATATACTTCATGACGTTTCGACCAATATCCCTTCTTCATTGCATTTCGAAAATCTACATTTCCCACGGCTGATTATAACATCATCTGTCACCTTGAGTGTGCGTATGTTTCAGGAGAGCTTTCAACAGCAACTTATAACCATGGCAGCAAAGGTTTAGAGAGATACTCTTTAAATGTGATCATTGCAATGCACAACATCCTTGCAATTGTACATGGAAACAATTATATTAAAACTAAAAATATGTTTTTATTTTGTATTTTACCAGGTGAGCTATGCAGTTATTTTTCAGAAGCGACCTGGATATCACAAATGAGGGCCCAACGAAGTGGCTTATCATCATCACGTGGACATTTATAGCAGCCAAATGCTCTAAACGCGTGGTGATGTCGATTCTAAATGTGGATGGAAAAAACCGGAGGACCTGGAGAAAAATCCACGCAACCACTGTGAGAGAGCGACACGCAAACTCCAAAAATACAGCAGGCATCGTCAAGGCCAGGATTGAACCCACGGCCTCCTGTATATCAGGCGAGGTAGTTACTATCGCGCATTACTTAACACAGTACTTAAAACGTCACTTAACAGCAACGGATGTGGTAGGAGAGTGGTGGTGCAGTGGTTAGTGTGCACGGCGCTACGAACCCAGCCACGTGAGTTCCATTGTCATAACCACGACCCACGTCGGTGGCGAGTGATATCTTGAGCCCCTATCTGAACCCGTCGCTGGGTTCGTGAAGTGTGGTCAGATAACCTCCATGACCCCCAAGGCATGGAGCGGCCTTCATCCAGCAGTGGATTGATAAAGGGATATAAATGATGAGCATGTATGCACGTTTCATGACTACAATTTGCCATGCCTTACCTGGTAAGATACAAACTAGTTTAATTACTGGCGAAACGTCGTACTCAGATTGTAAATGTCGCGGGTTTACTCTCCAACACACAAGCGGTGTGCTGTGCTAGTAACGAATTGGCCACGTTTTGTTTACTAACAAACCTTAGCTAATTGGCTGTGTCGGGTGGTGGCGGGTTTAACGACACATTTCTATTTACGCGATCTAACCCAAAAAAAAATATTATGGAAAACTGGTTTATAGTTTAGTTTAAGTTGGTTGAGAGTTATGCGCACGATATTCACGTTGCGGTTGACAGAGCAGACAATGTACCACGATGATTCTATTTTGTATTTCACCAACAGCAAAGCCCCACTGAGCTGTACAGCTCTATTCCAGAAGCCACCTGGCCACAAACGAGAACACTCAACGATAGCGGCCAATCGTCACCACGTGGAAATTCATAGCAAGCAGCCAAATAACCTCAAGGCGTGATGTTCATTCTAAACGTGGAGGGGGGCATTCAAACTCCAAATATACCGCGGGCGTTAAGCAGGCTCGGGCTCGAAAGCCACGACCTCCTGCAAACCAGGCGAGGTAGTTAACATCCTGTCTGTAGATTCCACACGGGCACCGTAACCCGAACACAACTCGCACGCTGCACTCCGCTGTCCCGCACGCGGCCAGGGGTTCGTATCGTGGTTTTCCGCTCCCCACGAATCGGGGTTCGCATTTCAAGCGCTGAGCCTCAGGCGCGCTCTCTCGTTACCGTGGCACGCAAATTGTCAAAAGTCGCCGTGAACTGCGTCGAAGCCACCGTTGTTGTATTCACCCATCCGTCTATCTAGAAGGCATCGTCATTGTCTGGGTGCTAGAGTTTAGACAACTTTGTCCGAACGCGAAATTCTACAAACGTCAACGCGCGTACATCGCAAACCAGTCGCTCTCATTTCTCGCGAGCGGAGTTGTTTTTCTTGGGCCCACCCAGGTTCCAGAAAAAAAAACACCGCACGATATTTAAACAAGAAACTCCACAATCACACAACAAGTTGCGGGCTTCGCACTCACGCTCTGCTGACGATGAGCCTCAGGGCGTCCAAGTTGCCGTGGTACGCGGCCCACAGAGTCGGAGTCATGCCGTCCTCATCCGGCGCGTTTAAATCCTTTTTAGTCGCTTCTCTCAGGAGGTCGAGGTAGCCATCCCTGGCAGCCTTGTGGTACGTGTCGTTCATCCTTTACTCGTGCCAAATGTTGTTGTTTGTCTGTTGTTGTTGTTGTTGTCTTCCTCGTTGCGTCCGTTGCGTAAACAAGCCGTCGCGGGAGGCGTCCGTGGCGTCTTTCAGAGGCGGCTCCTCGGTGGGGCATTGGCGGTGGAGTGGCTCATGACTCACACAACCGCTCTTCGTCTCTCTCTCTCCGGGGCTCCGCGTTCTCTCCGTCGCTCTCTCTCTCTCTGATGCTCTTGCCCACCGCCAGGGGACGGCTTGTGTATGTGTGTGTGCCTGTGTGTGTGTGTCTCTGTGTGTGTCTCTCTGTGTGAAACAAATAAAAAAAGAACGCGCCCTCGTCCACAATGCCCGTTACGTCACGTGGCGACTCCCCTCGACGTCGCACGGAGGCTATGCCGTGTCGTCTCCGTCGTCTTTGTTCCCTGCGTGGGGGTGTGTGGGGGGGGGAGTGTGTGTTGTTGTCGCCTTTGTTGTTGTGTTGAACTTGGGGAGACTTAGAGAAGTGATGGCACGCTTCTGGGGATGTCCGCAGCATCGTTAGAGATTGCGTTGGCTTTGGGGAAGCCTTCATCCAGTGTTTCAAAATAAATGCATTAATAGGCAAAAGCCATTTTTTGATTAACAATGTGATATTAACTATGCTTGATATGGGTAGCGATAGCGGTTGTGATATGGGTAGTGATAGGGGTAGTGATAGGGGTAGTGATAGGGGTAGCGATAGGAGTTGCGATAGGGGTAGTGATAGGGGTAGTGATAGGGGTAGTGGTAGGGGTAGTGGTAGGGGTGGTGATAGGGGTAGCGATAGTGACGGGGGTTAGGCAGCAGCAGCAGGATGTTGCTGCTGCTGGGCTAGGAGAGACGTCTTGACGGGCTAGGCAGTAGCAGCAATCTCTAACTTGTTAAGATGTCCACACACCACAAGGAATCAACGTCTCCATCAAGCACGCACGATATTCGTGGTGAACATGCAAACGGACTTTGACGACATATGCATTGTGGCCGACAACAGAGACGGCCTTATTTTTGGCTTCGCCTCGCCGGTGTGGGGCCAGAGGATGCCAAAATGCCGTGTTCGTGGCGAGTTTTGCCACGAGCACGTGGAGTGGCAAACGGCTCCCTTGAGGCAGCCCCCTCCGGCGTTTGACGACAGAAGTGCGCTCGCTGACCGTCGCGCCGGTCTAGAGGTCAGCGCGTCCGGCTCACTCTGCACAGATTCCACCCCGGTCGACTATAATTAGCCCGCACGTTGTTTTCTTTCTATAATTATAATCGATAATCACACAGGAGCAGCGGCACGCGCGAGCACTTGTAAAGGGGGGGGGTGGGGGGGGGGGAAGTGACTGCCGCCGTGCGGTTTGTCCGTCCGTGCGTGTTGGCAAACCGGCGCCATTCATTGCTCCGTAACAAACACAAACAAACGCGCACTTCCTTTTGTTGAACGATTCCCGGATTACAGAGTCGCGATTTTCCCATCGACCTCGCAATCAAATCGCCCCGCCTGCTGCACGTCTGTGGACGGCTTCTTCAGTCAGCCCCCAAGGGCTTCTCGCTCGGCGCTTGAGGCTTCAGAGGAGCGCTCTTCACTCACGTTCAGGGGGGGGGCGCCCCCACGTTCGTCAACGAGACATCGTCAGTGTTGAGGGCCGCCACCCATTTGAAACCATTGGGTGGGTCAGTTTAACACGTCGTAAGGGCTTTCGCCACCGATATATGGGACTTGTTTTGGGGTTAGATCGCATCGATATAAATGTGGCTGTCGGATGATGAGGCTGGTGGTTGTTGTTGTTGTGAAACGTCTCGCTACTCGAACTGTAAATGTTGTCGTGGTTTTACTCTCCAACACACAGCACCGGTTAGTGCTGAACCAGTCACGAATTGGCACGTTCTGTTTACGTGACAAACCTTACTAGTTGCCTGTGTTGGGTGGTGGCGGGTTTAACAACGCGTTTATATGCCGTCGATCTAACCCAAAAGCAACCTCTGTTGTGGAAACCATTGGGGGTTTGACAGCAGCAGGATGATGATGATGGGGGGGGGTGTTGTCACTGTGTGTGTCTTGTCGGGGGCCTGCACGTCAGGGGCCGCGCTAAAGGTCACCAGGGGCCGTGCTAAAGGTCACAAGGGACCGCGCTAAAGGTCACTAGGGGCCGCGCTAAAGGTCACCAGGGGCCGCGCTAAAGGTCACCAGGGGGTCGCCAGCGGCTCTCGGCAGAGGCACTGCACAGGTTTATTATTGAGTCCTGCCCTCTGCTGGTGAGATGTGGGATGTCCTTATACTCATTTTCAGCACTTTAAAAACACTTTGACCAGGTAAGGCTCACTGAGCAATGGGCGAGTGAAAACTAAAAACTATTCAACTAAACTATTTTTTATTTTATTTTACCAGGTAAGGTCCCACTGGGCTGTGTAGCTCTTTTTCAGAAGCGACCTGGCTATCACAAATAAATATTGATTACTGCGACATCGTATATAAATCAGCCCCCAGGACTGTACTGCAGAAGCTTGACCCAATTATTCACTCGGCCTTAAGATTTCCACTGAACTTCCCATATGGGACCCACCACTGCGATCTCTAGATTGGGTCAAACTTAACATCTCTTCATGATCGACGGCCTGTGCATCAGATCTTATTTATTCACGATGTACTTATAAAAAAAACAGCAGACTATTACCTGCTGGATCTCCTCACTGTTTCGAAGAACAAATGTGACCTCAGGTCTTCGCTCATTTACCAGCTTCACATTCCTCATTGCCGTACAAATACTGGAGGAAGGTCCTTTGCTGCTGATGCCCCCAGAGTCTGGAATGCTATCGCCAATAAACTGCAACTTGGATCACTACCTGTGAGATCTGCACTCAAAACTGCTCTTAAAGAGCTGTTCACCCCTCACTGCCACTGCCATGCAGAGTGGCCTGAAATAAAATGCAACCCTCTGGATGACCGCTGCAAAGTATGATCTTGAGTTTTGATTATAGTGTGCTGATCTTTAAAGGTGTATTGAAACATTGTTATACGCATGCTGATACCCCTGCTGTTAGGCAGTGACTCATGCTGCCAGCTATGGCTACAAAGTTTAGTCGTACATGTTATGTCTATCGTTTATTGTCCTATGGTCACTGTTACATTGTTTTTATTGCTTTATTTCGGTGATTTCGAAAATGTATGGTTAAGCCATGTTTGTTGAAGTACGGAGTTAGCCTGATTACTTTAATCTAAATTGTCTTATGGTTGTTATTGTTCGACTTGCAACCCACTGCGATTTTTTCACACAGCGTTGATATGCGGTGCTTTTTTCTGGAAGACTTTGCTGTTTTTTACTGGATGTTTCTGTTGCGCGTCGTCACTTTGAGGTGTTTCTTGTTCATGTTTTTGTTTGTTGCGGTTGCACCCGAGTCAAGAGCCGCATGGCTCACAGGGCTCTACCTAATACATGAGACTGAAACTGAAAGCTCAACTAAGTGACGTATCATCACGTGGACATTTATAGCAGACAAATACTCTAAACGCGTGGTGATGTTGATTCTAAATGTGGGGGGGGGAAATCCGGAGGACCCAGAGAAAAATCCACGCGACCACGGGGAGAGAGAGAGAGAGACACGCAAACTCCAAATATACAGCAGAGGCAGGCGTCAATTGTGTCAATCCACCGCTGGGTGAATGTCAAGCTGTGCCGTGTTTGAGGTGTGGCGGATGTCTGGCCCCACAAAGAGCGCAGAGACACAAAGTGTCAGCGAGCCGGCACAGTAGGGGGCACTGGTGGTGCATCTGCCACCAGCTTTCGTGCTGTGACGGTTCCACCTGAAGACGGAAGCTTGTGTTGCCTCCGAAACGTCGTGATTTTTATTTTATTTTTATTTTACTTTTATTAATTTTAATTTTTTACCTACGTGACTTTACCGAAAAAACCTAAGAATATAAACATCTGCCAGTAGTTATCTCAGTCAACTCATGGCACCTGCTGGGTCTGTCCCGTGACCTCCTGCCAGCAGCGAGCTTTCGACACTTAACGTGACGGCCTGCAAGGGCACCTAGCCTGGCACAAGCGCCGTGAGGACGTCACCGCCACTTAGCGGCGAATGGCGGTTGTTGTTGTCGTGCTGGTTGATGAGAAGTTGGTGAATGGAGGGGGTGGGGGAGTGATTGAAGAGTGAGGGTCTGTGATTGTTCAAGGCCACGTGAACGGTTTCCCACTGTAGCCATAGATAAACCCACCTCGCCTTAGTGATTAGCCAACACTGACTGTTTACAACCGCACTCCACCCCACCCAGTACCCTCTATGCGGAGTCGGCAGGACTGTGCAATTCAAACCTGCAGCTCGGGCAGGATTGCACAGCAACATTCGACTAATTCGCTTAGCAGATAAAAAAACATTTCTAGAAATGGTTCAACGCATTCAAGACGAATGTTTTGTTTGAAACACTTTATTGACATATATCGTCACGCACATGATTGCATTTTTAGTTGTGAAATTTAATTAAAAAAATGATTCTCAAAATTGCATAAGCTCGTCGTCGGAGCGTGGCTAAGCGCTGGGCTGAGCAGCATTTTCCTTCTTGTAGAGGCTGATGGCCAGGCTCGCCGTGGACACATCGATGCCCAACGCCACGCACGCGAGAGAGAATCCGATGGACGAGTTGAAGCCGCTCAAGTTGACGAGGAACACCACGAAGCAGATCACGGTCAGGAGGACCATGAAGGCTGCGGAAGCAAACCCCAACACAAGCGACAGGGGCGTCACAGTCTGCACATTCCAAGTTCGTGTGACTCTATGTGTGTGTGTCGAATTCCTTTCGCACCGTACGTAGACCAACCATGCTAATTGGAGGGGCCGGGGGAAGTACAAAGAACTGAACACGAAAAGCAGTTCTAAATAAATAAGTGTTCGATCTAGATGATGATTTAAAGTGACTTCCTAACATCGGAAGGAGAGCGTTCCAGACGGCCGCGGAAGCGCATCTGAAAGCGCCGCGCGATGCTGCGGTCGCCACCGCCTTTGTCCGATGGCTGAGCCGAAATCCGCTGCTGCGAGGGCGACCCGAGTTTGCGTGATGATGGTTTATGCACCTTGACGAAATCAGCGAGGTAGTGTGGTTAGTTTCTCGCGAGCACTTTGTGTGTAATGAGCGCGACCTTTATAACGCCGTTTTCGTTCAGCAAGAGGTCCCGTCGAGTAAGCGAGTTGCAGTACTCGAGCCTTGTCTCATGATGCCGATTGAAACTACCGGAGAAACGTGGCCACCCAGTTGCTGCAAGTGTTTGGATCGCGATGCGTGCAAACATCGCCACCAGGGAGACAGAGGCGACCGGGCGTGGTGCTGGCCACCCGCCCTCTCGTGCGCCGTGCTGGCCTTCATCGGTGCTCGCTAACAGCACTTGCCCCAACAGTCAGCTAAGGCTATACGAGGGGGGGGATCTTTGTCTTTGTACACGTCCTGTCTTGGCTGTTATTGGCCCTTGCCGTGCAGTGCCGTTGATTCCGCCAGTGGGCTCACCTGCACCGCCGGCCAGGCCAGATGTCAACTTGAGCAGCAGGCCCATGTCGTCGTATTTGAAAAATTTGAGAGCCATCGTCGTTGCCGCTGCCACACTCATCAGCACGCTTAGAATCGAGAAGGCCCTCGCCGCTGTTCCACACAACAAGAGGAGAACAACAACAACAACAAGGAGGGATGGAGGGGGTTAGTGATGGGCGGCGGGGTGAGGACAGGGAGCTGCTCGAGAGGGCTCTGTCACTCACGGCACCTGAGGTCCCAAAATCCCCGACACCTCAAAAGACGTCACCCTGCACGCGCAGACCGTGGGGGCAGCGTTCGAACCCACGTGCAGCCCTCGAGCCAGTCGTAGACATTTCCAAATTCCATCTTGCCATGGCCGAGGTTTGTGTTCCCCTGTCTCTACAATTGGCGACCACCCTTGAGACCTTCCCACCGTGGTCGCACAGCGACGACCGCGCCACGCCGGAATAACAACTCGGCCATCACCGTGACCCAACCGCGTTGACATCTTCTTGGTTTTTTCGGTAAAGTCACGTAGAAGGGAAGTAATAAAATAATAAAAATAATAAAACATAATAAAATAATTCTCACGACGTTTCGGCTACAACGCAAGCAGCCGTCTTCAGGTGAAACCAGGTCTGTCGAGGCGACAGCGTCTGAATGAGGCAGCACACGTTCTTGGAGCATATATATAAGCTGGGTTGGGAGGGGGGGCGCCTTAACAAAAGAATTTGCATATCTATAAGCTGCACGTTGATAACAAAAACAAATGTAAGACCAAAAGGAGGTGCCAGGAGTGCCAACTCGGCACCCTGAGCTCCGAGCCACCGCCGGGGCTGCCTCTCAGCTTTAGTTCACTTTGGTGGTCTTTGCCCTGCTGCCCATCAACGACTGCACACAGCAACAACAACAACTCCTGACCCCGTCATATTTCATTTGAGTTTGCACTCAATCTGGCTACATTCCACGCCTGACAAATGAGAAACGCAGTCGCGACCCCCGATCGACGCCCTCCCAATTTGCGTGCTCGTACTCGAGATTGGCGAACTCTACCACAAAGGCCCAAAGTTGTTGTGACGTTGCACGGCGAACATTCAGGCTCCAGACGGCGACTATTGTTGTTTTTTTTACATACAATAGACAAGGTAATGCATCTTAACACGTCAATAAGTGCACAATTGTGGTGAAAAAGTGTGGAGAGACCGCAATGATAACCAAGGACAGCACCTCTCCTTGAGTGTAACAAAAGCACTTCAGCTCCTAAAGCTCCCAAGGTGCGCAGCTAAACGTCGGACTTCATCCAGAACAACACGAAGACAGATCGGGGAAAGCCACGCAGCCACAACCACACAAAGCAAGGCAGCAGCAGCAGCAGCACCACCTCCTCACGGCGTGAACTTTCGCACGGCACTCACCGTGGCAGCTGCCCGCTGGACATGTATAACTCACGCAGCTGCTTGTGCAGAGCTGCCACACCCCTATGGATTCACCCATCGCCGCGTGCCAATTGGGAAGAGCCGTGCTGACCACCGTGAAGATGACGCTGAAAGCCGCGGTGGCCAGGGTGACTTTTTGGAGCAGTTTTGGGTCTGCCATGTGGCCTTTTTCAACAACAACAACAACAAAAACAACAAAGAAAACAATTGGGTGGCCCCCTTGTAAATACGTCGAGCGCCCAACGCGAAGCCAGCAGTATGTGCACGCGCGAAATCCCAATCCGTCCCGTGGAGGCCCCATAAATAAGGGTGTGAAGGTCACGTGTCTGAGCCGAATCGCGGTGGTCACCTCCTTCCTGCCACCTCGTTGATGTAAGCAAGCACCGTGGGGTTGTGAAATCGGCGTTTGGCCACCGCAGAGCTGATTTGACGCCACCGAATCCCGTCCACGCGTCCGGCCACTTCTCTTTTTCAGAAAGCTGCACGTCCTGTTTGCTGGTCCGTGAAGAGTGACGATTTTCTTCGTGTTATTTCATTTTTTTTTACTTCCAACCCGAAACGTTCCAACAAGGTCGTGTGAATGGCAACGCCGGGCGAGCGGTGGTTTCAAAGCAGAACGTTATCTTGCCACGACTGACTCAGTCGAGTTACAGGAGGTGTTTGCAGCGACGATCTTAGGTAAGACATGGCAGAAGTGAAAAACTAGGAGGAAAATTCTACAATGAAGTGGTACATATTAACAGTTATAAGTAATTCACTAAGGTCCGTGCCAACAGTTGGCAGTACCATACTAACAGTTATATACAGATCTGAATGAAAGAGATGATAAACCCCTATTTGTTGTCCCAATATTTTGACTAGTTTTCACTTGTGCCCATTTTCCTGTGCCAATATTTTTACCGGCCACCGAGCAGCTACACCATGGCTGGCGCTGGGCTGGGCGCTGGGCTGGGTGCTGGGCTGGGCGCTGAGTGCTGGGCTGGGTGCTGGGCTGGATGCTGGGCGCTGGGCTCTGAACTGGGCAATGGGCTGGGCGCTGGGCTGGGTGCTGGGCTGGGCACTGGGCACTGGGCGCTGGGCTGGGTGTTGGGCTGGGCACTGGGCTGGGCCCTGCACCACCAAAACGTCCCTTTGGGCCCCCCACCCATATTCACGCTTCCTTCCTTCGCGGTGATAAACGGTGGGCCCCCCACCCCCACATTACAACTCTCCTGCCCCTCCCACCAATCCGAGAGGAGCTGCCAGGCTTGTGCTACGCAATATACGATGGGTAAATTAACCGAAGCAACACACAACTATAGCAACTATGTCTTACTTTACCAGGTGAGGCCCACTGAGCTACGTAGCTTTTATTCAGAAGCGAACCTGGCTATCACAAATGACATCTCAACGAAGTGGCTTATCATCATCATCATCACGTGGAAATGTATAGCAGCCAAATGCTGGAAACGCGTGGTGTTAATCCTAAATGTGGAGGGGAAAACCGGAGGATCCACGCCACCACGGGGAGAGAGACAAGCAAACTCCAAATATATACAGCAGCAGGCGTCAGGGTAGGGATGGAACCCACGACCTCCTGCATATACCAGCGAGGTAGTTAATATCTCCCCACCATGGCACCCCTTAGGTTGAGAGTAGATAGAACATGACACACACACGGTTGCTTTGTACATCAGAGAGGACGTTCACAGAGGAGATCGATGGCATCCGGTCGCGTTTCGGGTGCTGGGTGGATCGTTGCATAGTGAGAGATGGCGACCCCTTCATCCAGCAGTGCATTGACCATTGCAGACGATGGGTCTCGCTGTGTGTGAGTGTGTGTGCGTGTTCAAGTTGCTATCTCATCAACTTGACTGCGGGTCTACCTTGTTAATAAAACAAAAGAATACCACGTTGTCTGAAAAATATATATTGGTAACATTGTAATTGGCTTGTTATAATGAACAACAATCTACAACAATGTACTCACGGTATTACGATTAACTGAGCACGCGGAAAGGCGGTAATACTGTTTGTGCGTTGACTTGCTCTGTGAAATCAACTCTATTTGTGATCATCTCATGGGGTTCCTTCTGCGGCCGGGAGGTCCTCCGTGGACCGCGAATTCAGCGCCTGTCCCACTCCTTCTTGCGAAGCTCCACTCTCCGTATCTTCCCACTCACGGTCTTTGGGAGTTGATCGACGAATTCGATCTGAAAGGAAACGATAGCACGCGTGAGCTTGTGCCACTGGTATTATTGCATAGATTATTGTGTCACCAAAGTGGAATAACATTAAACAAAAATGTAGCCTTACTAAACATTTTTTTTATTTTACCAGGTAAGGCACACTGAGCTATATAGCTCTTTTTCAGAAGCGACTTGGCCACAAATGATAGGTCAATAACAAAGTGGCTTATCATGTGGGCAATTAAAGCAGTCAAATACTCTAAACGCGTGAAGTTGATTCTAAACGTGGAGGGGAAAAAACGGAGGACCTGGAGAAAAATCCACGCGACCCCGGGAGGCGATAACAGACATCGTCAGGGCCAGGATTGATCCCACGGTCTCCTGAATACCATGCGAGGTAGTTAACATCTTAAAACGCCATTTAAGAGCAACGAATCGGGTGGATAAGTGGTGGCGCAGTGGCTAAACCTGGGGGATTGATGTGAGTCCCCGGTACCTTGCGCGGGTACTTGTACGGGGCCGTCACGGTCTTCACGTGATCCTGCAGCTCCGCGATGAGCAGCTGGGGGCTGCGGGACTTGTACTCCTCGGTGAGAACAATGAAGGCCTTCACCACCTGGTCTCGCACAACGGTCACAATCGGTGTCATCAGAAATCTTCCCTTGAAGGGATCTACGTCGCGCCTTAAACAAGACTTGATCAACGGTACAGCGACGTGTGAACGTGACGGTGAGGTGACTGAATTAGACGAGAGGAAGCAATTGGGGGGGGGGCGGCCCAAATCCGTGATGCGTGAATTTTGTGAAAGCGAAATCGATGACAGTAAATGATGATGCATGCATTGAATGAATGGGGTTCATGAGTGATCGGATGAGAACGTGAAGAGGGAACAGGAACGGCGGTGGTTATGAGGTGGGAGGTTAAGGGGGGGGGGGTCGTGTGGTGAGCTAGGAGACAAGGAGCTAGTTTTGGGTGAGGAGTGAAAACGAGCGAACGAAGGTGACCGCTTCACGCGGAGGGAGAAGTTTGTTCCAGTGAAGGGGGCGAGAAGAAAGAGAGAGA
>CM025639.2:777863-794962 GCA_014621495.2 Entosphenus tridentatus | reverse complement strand
CACTACTATACACTATACACTACTATACACTATACACTACTATACACTACTATACACTATACACTACTATACACTATACACTACTATACACTACTATACACTATACACTACTATACACTATACACTACTATACACTACACTACTACACTATACACTAATATACACTATACACTACTACACTATACACTACTATACACTACTATACACAATACACTACTATACACTATACACTACTATACACTATACACTACTATACACTATACACTACACTATACACTACTATACACTACACTATACACAGCCAAGCGACATCGTCCCGCCAGCGTGTCCCGGGCCAGCCCCGAGGCCCGAACCACCTCAACGTGGTCACACGAATAGTTTACGCAAGTGATCCGTCAGTCAGTATCGACGGCAGTGTTACTCACTTTGCAGGCAAACAAGTGAGTAACTACGCTCGAGTTTTTTAGCCGATTCCACCAGGATGCAATGCTGTTGCTTCAAATCCCCACGCGTTGCCTTTGAAAGTTTCCACACCGATCGCTGCAACTTTAAGTGACATTTCCCAGAAAGCCCTGTTTCCGGCAATAATTAGTACTTAGCTATTGATCAAAGCCGCCTCCCAGAAAAGTCGTGGTCGTTGCACGAGAGGTTGTCGCTAAAAATAAATGTAAAAATAAAAAAAAATTGCGATTCTTAAAACTCCTAAAAATGTTTTCTACAAGTTGCGACCACGAACACCCCCCTGGGATTCTAAAACAACCCGGCTGAGATGTTATAATGTGAGAATCCCAGGGGATGCTTGTAAATCAGCAACATTTCTGGTCATATTCCGGGTCGTGCTCTCCGCGCGTACAAACTTGCCGAGCACGTGGTGCGAGCGAGTGGACGGACGCGTGTTCACATCACAAATAGCGGAGCAAAGTCTGTCTGTCCGCGGCCATGTGTAGCATCACACACACTCACACAACATGCTTGTCTAACGATGCTTGCCTAACGAGTGAGCGTTCGTTTTTAGGCCTCGCAACGGACAGCGGACGATGTCGCGGTGAGGACATTCAGCTGCGAGGAATGTTGAACGTCGCGGACATTTCAATGTCTCGGAGTCATTGTGGTTAACCGCGAAGCTCTAATGAGGGCTTCTTTCAAATGTCGGCTACCAGTGTGAAAGTGGGTAATTCTACTCTGCCCTGGGGAAAGTTACGGAGGTCAAGAACTGCCTAAATTAGCAATATTCCAGAGATACTTGTAAAACTGGTGCCCAAAGCATACATCGTTAATGGAATTATCATTATTCTCACTCCTTACGGCAAAAAGGGGAACATTTGTTTTCTGATTCGCTTTGACAGAATTTCTGTTTTTCATCCGTGGTTTATTATGCGCTGCTCGTGGAAGTTAAATGACACTGTGAAAATGGGTTTTGTTTAAAGGGTATTTGCGTAACATCTCGCTTCCAAGTGTTTGCATTTAGAGGCTTTCAATTCCACTGTGGGTGGGGGGTGGGGAGAGATCCACGTGTAGAGGCTTGGCGTGACACGCCGCTCTTTCGTTTGACCGCAAACCCGAACCAAGTAGTTACGAGTTGCTCATTATTCTCTTTTACTGGCAGCCAGTGGGGTTATTTTGAACGAAAATAAGTTTTAAAATGTCCAGGCATACCCCGGTTTACAACCAGGATGCGTTCCTGAAAACCAGAACGTGAATCAAAAGTGTTTAAATAGAAGCAGAGAGATGGTTTGGGGGATCGTAGTGTGGTACAGAACCTACTACTACAAGTAATACCTACACCACTAGTATATACAGCAGTACTATTACTACTACCATCTCTAGTAGTATATACTAGTATATACTATTACTAATAGTACAGTATTACAACTAGTACTTCTAATACGACGACTAGAGATGGGATGGTGGATCGTACCGTGGTACAGAACCTAAACAGAGGATGCTCAGTGACCCATTGCGCATCTATTACTGCACAACCATCGGGGTGAACAGTAAGTGCACATTGTTGACGTATCAAGATGCATTACCTTGCCTATTGAATAACACGTTCCTTCGGAGTGGGCAGGTAGGAACATGGTTGGACAGCGCATTCGTGCACGACAGCCAGACAACTCATACCTGGTGGGCAGTGTGGAAGCTGTTACTACCTGTATAAGTGTCGTGTATCGTGTCGTGTATAGTGTAGTGTGTAGGTTAAACGTTGAGTTTTATAAGGGCACCACGGGGTGACCCACCCAGCCCCCTCCCCTTGCTTAGGCCCCTCCCATTACCCCCCTCCCTTAGGCCCCTCCCCTGACCAACCCCCCATATCCTTAGGCCCCTCCACCTGACCCTCCTCCATTAGGCACCTCCCCTCTCCGTACCCGGCAGTAGGTCTCCACCAATCAAAAAGCTGTTTGTAAGGTCTCCACCAATCAAAGAGCTGTGTGTATTATATATTTATTTATGCACGACAGACAGACAAACAGTCAGACAGACAGACAATTAATCCCTGGTGGGCAGTGTGGAACATTGTTCCTACCTGTAAAAAACAACAACAGTCGGGGTAGAGGCGGTAGACAGTCGTGGACGTTCACGCTCGGGCGCCGTCTGGAGCCTCAATGTTCGCCGTGCAACGTCACAACAACGTTGGGTCTTGGTGGTAGAGTTCGTCGATCTCGAGTACACACCAGTGAGCCCCTTGTCAGTGCCTACCTTATCACGGGACAATTCAGACCGTACTGGTCACCCCGTGACCCTTATACATCTCAATGTTCACCCTACAAAATCCCATCACAATGGAGAAACACACACAAATAGTCTTCTTGGTTCTTTCGGTAAAGTCACGTAGAATGGAAATAATAAAATAATACACATAAAACATAATAAAATAATTCTCACGACGTTTCGGCCACAACGCAAGTAGCCGTCCTCAGGTGGAGAGCAGGTCTGTCGAGGAGACAGAGTCTGAATGAGACGCCCCAGGCTTGGAGCGACTATTTAAGCTGGGATGGAGGGGCGAAGAGCGCCTTGACAAAATAATTTGCATATCAATATGAATTTAGCATATTTATGATGAATATTTATGATGAATCCCTGCAGTCACGAAAGCTCTAAATCGAAACACACAAATAGGCACAAACAAATATTTTTTGCTCGTATTGAAACGTCTGTACGCCGTATGGACCTTTAAACTCAATTTCCCTGTACAAGAATACGGGGTAACCCGCGTGGGTTGGCAGCTATGCGAGTACGTTATGGCGAGGCACCAACAAAGTACGTGAACGGGACTGGGTCTCAACAGGTATCGATGTTGGCAATGGACACGTGTTGCTCCGAGGAGGAATATTTTTACTGCATCAGGCCTGGACCCGGCGGGTGGCCGACGTGGAAGTGAGAAAAACTGTCGCGTCTAAGACGACGACGAAGACGACGACGACGACGACCACATGGTGATGCAGGCAGTGGTGGGAAGGAGCCTGAAACTGCGTGGACACACGTGGATCGGATGGACAACAACAGGACAATTACAGAGTGTGATGATGTTGTTGTCGTTCTTGTTGGGAAAAATGGAAGGAACGGGAAAGGGAGGAAGACCCTAACAGAGAATGGTTTGACGACGACATCAGACGAGGTGGCCACTATTGGCACAACAAGACAGAGAGAAAAGTGGAATCAAATAACGAAATGTGCAGTGGACCACCTACGGGGCTATCTGGCCATGGATCGTGACGATGATGAAGTCCAGCACGTTCTTGCGAAATTGCGTAAACCGATGGTGTTTTCCACAGTACCGCGCCACCTTTGATGTTGACACCGCGAAATCAGAAAACACAGCCAGAGGAAGAAAAAAACATCCACGGTTTACCGCTCCGCAAAATCAGATCAACGCTACCCCACATTGCGAATTTCTACTGTGAGAAATATTCCACGTTCAAATATGCGCCACATACCTCATCCGTGAATCATTCGACCTTGACACCATCTGAGCCGGGCGAACTACATCGCTTCCTATAAGCGTTAAGCAGCAGCTGCTGATAAATTGCACGATGTGTGTTGTGTTTCCTTTGAATATCTGACGTTCGCTTGACCAGGAATTCCAAACCTGCGGCTCTGGCCTTCTTGTGGGGGAGCGAGGAGGGGGGGGGCGGTGGGGAAGGGGGCGCCGCTGGGCGCTCCGTCGGTGCTCCGCGCCTCCTGCAGTGGCCTCCTCCGCGCTGCCAACGTAGCGCGCTCCGTGGGCCCTGCCTGGTCTCTGTGGGCCCTGCCTGGTCCCTGTGGGCCCTGCCTGGTCCCACTGCGCTCTGTGGGCCCTGCTGTAGCAAACACACTCCAACACCCTTCCTTAACGACTTCTTTTTTCTCTCATGAACAGCTGCGAGGGTGACCCAACTCGCCTGCGTGATTTGTGACGTCGAGATGAAATTCGTGAAGACAAGTTTTCTAATTGGCAGCATTCGTCACCCAGGCGGGCAGCACTTGGCCATGTTCGGGCTAATGGCCCAAGGTGGAGGGGGTGGTGGAGGGGGGTGGTGGAGGGGGGTGGTGGGGGGGATGGCAGCGTTAAGCGACGCATAAAAGACGCCCAGTCGGCCACGAAGGGGGGGGGGGGGCGAATCAACAGATAAATTAAAAATTTTTTAAAAATGTTTTATTAATTAGAAATTACCTGCAGTCTGCTACCGTGGACCACGCCAGATGATTCACGCGTCTGGCAGCAGAAAGTTGCGTGATCCACCCCCTCTGAGCAAACCCCAGACCCATGGGGGCCCGGCATGAAGGCAAGAGGCGCGGTGACTTGATTGTGAGTATCGTCACCATTACATCGTGTTTATCGCTCAGATGGCGAGACGGAGAGCCGCGGGTACCCCGACACCCGGCACCGCCCAGCAAAGTCATGCCAGGCGCGTGCCGCGTTATAATGGGAGGCGCGGTGTAACGGGGGGGGGGGGGCAGGGGGGGGGGGCGTTATAACGGAGGTCGCGCATTCCGCGTTGTGCGAGACGCGTTCCCCCGGACGGGAAGAGTCGCAGCGCGAACGGCAGCGACTCTGCGTGCACGGCTCTGCCCAGCGGGGCCGCACGCTGTGTGGACAAGGCGTGGGTGGTGGCGTCGGTGGCCGTGAAGGCTGCAGCCTGCCCCCCCCCCCCTTTTGTGGGTGGGCCCCGGCCGCCCCCCCGGGGGGGGCCCCCCCCCCCCCCCCCGAGATCCCCGCACGCGGCTCAGCAGGGAGCTGCCACGTCCATGCTCACGCTCGTGATGGTGCACCGGTCCGTGTGTGCGCGCGCGCGTCATTATTATGATTTTGCAAGGCCAATTGCCGCGGGCTATCTCATTACACGGCTTTAGTATGAAAGTTCATTATTAACCAAGTATATACGCTTCGTGCGTTGGGGAGGGGGAGGTTGTTGTTTTGTTGGAGCTGCGGCTATTCAAATGTACTTAAAGGGCCACGTTAACCCGTAACAAGTCGGGGGTACAGGTGCCGCGTGGCTTTTGACAGAGACGCGTCTTGTTAAAGTTACGGCTTAAGCGGAGGGCAGGAATGTAGAGGCGCGTGTATCGGTGGACTTCCTTCGATGGTGCCCGAGTCGCCGCTGCGGTGTGCTGGGCGCGCCCTGTAAAACGGGCTGTGAATGTCAAAAACTCAACAAAGTCAAACGACATCGAAGGCGTCGTCGACAGCGGTGAGGGATTTGCCTGGGAAATGGGCCGCTCGCAACCACTCCGGGCAGAAGCCTCTCCACGAGAGGGGGTCGCTCTAGAGGGCCACTCCAGAGGCTACTTTGGCCTACTCTTCCACACTGGCCATATATATTTTTTACATATCAGATATTATTCGAGAATAACTGAAACGCAATACATACAGTATATTTAATAAAAAATTACATTTAAATGTCTCACTGATATTTGCCGTATTGCTCCATTTAGTATGTTGTATTGATATAAGATATTTTTTTAAGGGTCATCTGTTTATCTTCTTGGTTCTTTCGGTAAAGATACGTAGAAGGGAAGTAATAAAATAATAAAAATAATAAAACATAATAAAAAACAATTATTTTAATTTTATTACTTTTCTTCTACGTGACTTTACCGAAAGAACCAAGAAGATGAATTCCTGCAGTCACGAAAGCTTTAAATCGAAAAGTCATCTGTTTATTTCAAGATTTGTTCTACATCTCCAGGACACCACGGTGGCGAGATGTCAACTACCTCGCCTGATGTGCGGGAGGTCGCGTGGATTTTACTCCTCCGTGTGAACCCTCCGCATTTAGAACCAACGTGCGCAGAAGAGCATTTGCCTGTTGTGGATGTCCACAGGATGATGATGATAATGGCCCCATCGTCTTTGAGCTGTCATTTGTGATGTCCAGGTCGCTTCTGAAAATGAGCTAATAGCTCAGTGGGCCTTACCTGGTCAAATAAGAAGTAAATGTTGAGTAGGAGTTGAGTAGTTTAGTTGTACCACTTAACAATCAACACTCTCAGAGGTGTATTGATGGACAGCGCTTGCAATAAAAGTGTCTCTTCCGCGAACCGCCTCGAAGATGCTTCGTCTAATACGGCTAAACGCAGGATGCAATAAAATAATGTGCTTCTCACGCTAATGCCGTGCCGGAGCCTGATGGGAAAAACACACTCCAGCGTTTAACTGCCCGCGCGGCCTGACCTACAGGGGTTATTTTATGTTTAACAGCTGCGTTACCAAGCATCGCGGTGTAGAACACGCACTGCCAAGCGGGGAAATGTTCACAATAATACCTGTGGTGCACATTACCATTCTCACACAGTTGCTCATCTGGCATGCATCTCAATGCTTGATCATCAGAATCTGTAATTAGACTGCAGCCGCAGGAGGAGGAATCCGATGAGCTATGAAGCTCTTGATCACAGATGTCCAGTCGGAGCGTGTGGTCAGCAAGTGACAGCGACAACAACAACAAACACCAACGATAGGCGTGTGGAGTATAGGAAAGGCAAGCGAGTCACTAAACATGAATTAATAAAATAAGTAAAGAATCACAAGCACAGATTGTATAAGTACATACTTTGCTGCCGAATTGTCAACACTGAATGCAAGCCTGGGCAAGGCAGCAAAACGACAACAACAACAGCAACAATAGTTCCAGACCACACCGAGACAACATCACACAGCAGTCCCTCAATTAAACGGCACGTGAACACGGGTAAGGGTCAATGCGTCTGCCCCTTCCCACCGCCTCGCGCTGTCAAATAACGCCGCGGGTCTGAGCCACGGCGTGGCAGCGAGGGGCCCGGATGAGAGTGGAGAGGGCTGGCTCGCTCTCACCTCGCCGGCTCAGTCACCCGGCATCGCCGCTGGAGGGAATGAGCGAGCTTCTTGAAATCCCCACCGCCCACGTCCATCCAATGGGTTGACCGCAGTGGGCTAAAGACGTGCGGGCCGGTGTGGAAGATTAGGCCAAAAACACCCTCCACAGGGGGCTCTCAAGAGATCGCCTCCGGAGCTGTTTCGCGTGGAGCAAAGCCACAGCAGGGATCCACCTCGACATGTTCACGTCAATTCGACCGCCTCCAACTCAGAGGAGCGAACCAAAGGACTGATTCTGCTGCCGCTGCTGCTGCGGTCACTTTTACACGTTGCCAGATCTCTTCTCCGTAGTGGCAAATATTAATCTAAACTGTCCACAAATGCCTTTATTCCGTGTTATTTTTTTTATTCTAAGTGTGTACGGGGACTCCTCTACTTACGAATGAGTGAGGTTCTCGAGGTCTGTTTGTAAGTCGATTTGTTCGTAAGTCCAACTTTACTCCCTGTCGATTCCAAACACGTGGTACGGCTTGTGCACTAAAGACGGGGAATGGCTTTAAAAGTTGTATAATCTCCTGTTGATGTAGATACCACTGGTTCTTCATGTTCTGCAGATGCAGATACCACTGGTTCTCCATGTGGCATCAACATGATTTGCGGACAGGTTTGTTCGTATCTATGAAAGTTCGTATTTCGAATGTTCGTAAGCAGAGGAGTCCCTGTACTCATACGAGTGCGCCGATTGTCACAGATACCACGTGTGCATTTGTGAGTACATTGCACTGTTTACCAAGACATACAGTACTGTGTTTTTTCACCAGGTAAAGCCCACTGGGGCTATATGATAGCTGTTTTTCAGTAGCGACCTGGCCACAAATGATAGCTTAACGAAGTGGCTTATCATCATGTGGAAATGTATCGCTGCCAAACACTCTAAACGCGTGATGTTGATTCTAAATGTGGAGAGGAAAAACTGAGGACCCGCAGAAAAATCCACGCGACCACGGGGAGAGAGACACGCAAACTCCAGCAAGCATCAGGGTTGGGATCGAACCCACGCCCTCCTGTGTACCAAGCGAGGCAGTTAACGTCTCACCACCGTGTCACCGATGCCACTGCAGACCGAAGCACTCACCCCTGGCAATCTGAGGTCACACAAGTTGCATGTGCGGGGTTGTTGTTACAACAGGAACAGTTCCATTCACACCTCCCTGTCGTGCTGCTGTTAACAAGCGCGCGCGCAGTTTAATTTTGTTTACCCTCGTTTGACCTTTCCAAGAAAAAAATAAAAAAATACCCGCACGTTTTACAACAATTCCCAAAACTACTGCACCGCTACTAGCCATAGCCGCCATAAACAAGGCCAATAAACCGTAACCCTGAACGATATAACTCATATAAACGATATAACTCATTTCCTTAACACGTTCGCTGTGAATATTTTGGCGCACAACGGATGTGCGCGCAGTGGGTTTTTTGTTGTTGTTCAGAGTGTTTTATTATTAACCTTGGCTGCGAGCATTTCATCTCAATGTAAGCTCTTCCACCAGCTGTGCGTGTAAAAGTACCGTGCAGTATCTTAACATTAATGCAACAACATCAATAAGCAGACAACACGCCTCCTTCCCAACAACGCTTTGGCATGTGTCGTGCAAGATCGCACTCGTCACACACGAAGCGCTCGCCACAAACGAACCAGAACACGTCGCTGATCTCGTCAAGGAGCATGAGCCGTCATCACGTGAACTCCGCTCAGCCTCGCTGAGGCCGCTTTTTGGCTCAGCCATCGAACAAAGACGAACACCGCATCGCGCACTTTCAGATGGAACGCTCTTCCTTCCGGCATTAAGAAGTTACTGGAGCTATGCGCTTTAAAATCTGCACTGAAAACTCATGTCTTTAGAACTGCTTGTTGTATTTCGTTTGTTGTCCTTCCCCCGCACCGCCGATTAGCATGGTTGGCTACGTACGGTGCGAAAGAAGTTCAACGTACATACATACACCCGTCCCTCTGCATAAACATTTAAGAGCAATTCTTACACATCCCGTCAGCCGCACGAACTTCTGGGAGTAGACACTTCCAACAGCATTGGTTCAACACAAGCAAACTCTGGACCGGTTTCGACATTCGATGTCTCATCAGCAGAGTCAGGCTACTCGCGTGAACCACTGCTGGCGAACTGCCCAGATGTTACAAGGCAATGACCCTCTCTGTGAGCTATGGCTCCAAATTCGATGCAAACGCATGTAATGCATAACAGATCGTGTACTGCAATATTTATATTGAAAGCACTGATTTATGTAATCGCAATGACCTCATCAAACTTTCATGTAAAATAACCTTGGCTGAAAACGGCTTAATTGGCTGTAAACAAAATCTAGCTTCCATAAGTCATGGGTTCATGGCCCAGCACCGATACATTTAGGTAATAGATTTGGAGAAAAAAATCTCGACTGACAGAAACATTATAAACGTACAAGGAACATTTCCTCCTCGAAGCAATACGAAGGCGAATGGGCATACTTCATCACATCCAACTCCAAGTTGCTCCAAGTAGCACGAAGGAAATTCGAGTCAATTTCCCGATACACCACAAACGTGGATGAAACCCGAAAAGCCCTCCGATGCGCTCTCGGGCCGTGCGCGCGTTCGTGTGGCACCGTGTCGGACGATGTTCTCATCACTTCCTCTTGAGCAACTCGAGTTCGGGGAACCGAAGAAGCTCACGGCGAGACTTCAAACGTTGCCGCACGACCGCGGACAATGCATCGGAGATCCGTGGGGCACGACCGGAATAAGCTAAACGCGCAGCGGCCTCAATGACGCACAGATTTATTTTGTTATTCATTGAAAATGTTTTAATAAATATACAGTCCCGTTCTCCTGCAACGCCGCGCTTTGTTTTCATAACGCGCAATTGGATATAACGCGACGGATGTGTTAGGGAACGCATTTTTTATAACGCGGGTGCGAATCGGATATATCACGCGATCGAGTGAACAAGCGGCCGTACGGCTGCCTCGGCATCGCACGAGGCAGCGGGATGCTGCTGGATGCTTCGAGACGCTACCCACGCGCCTCGGTCTTTGTTCGGCCTGCGTACGCATCTCACGTGTTGTCGTAGACCATGCTTCACCCTTTATTATATACGATTTATTATAAGGAGATTTTTCCATAACGCGGTGTTCTTGAGGAACGAAACTACTCCTACGTTACAGCAGAACAGACTGTGCGTCGTAAATTATTAATCACTTTACATTTTTTACGACTTTCCATGGCCCCTTCCAAAATGTTTTACGGCACAAGTACAACGAATATAAAAGCACATAATGGCATATTAAAGTGCATAAGGGATGCTGCCTAGGGAAGGCGCCTTCACCGACGGCGTGCGCTCGCGTGCAAGAAACTAATTTCTCTACGTGGAGAACCCTCCACTGCAAACTATAAAATAAACTAAATATGTTTTTTTTTATTTTCCCAGGTACGGCCTCCCCTGAGCTTTCGGCTCTTTTTCAGAAGCGACCTGGCAATCACAAATGATGGCACAGCGGAAGTGGCTCATCATCATCACGTGGACATGTATAGTCACAGTCGAAAAACTCAACATGCAGATTCTAAATGTGGAGGGAAAACAACCGCAGGACCCGGAGAAAAACTCCACACGACCACGGGGGGAGGGAGAGAGAACACGCAAACTACAAATGTACAGCGGCAGACATCGTCAGGGTCGGGGTCGAATTGAGGCCACATTAACAACCACCATGAGTTCTGTTTTCATAAACAGTCTATAAGAACAACAACGCTTATTTAATGTTTTTTTTAAATGAAAATTCTGTCATTATCGGTCTATGTTTGATTTTAATTTCAATTAAAACACTAACGTTTAGCTTGGCAAAATTACGAAAATCAAATACTGGTGCCCCACCTGACCGATTTCCACACCCGCCTGAGCTGATAATGTAGCTTCTACCGCACTGGATGAGTCAATGTGTTATCAAATAAATAAATGAACTTTTAAAGTAAGTCACAACTTGGAAGCGATGACTGCTGTGCGTTCTGCTGAGCTGAGTTTTCTAATAATTCCTCCCTGGGCTTCACTCGTATGAGCGTTTCCGTGTGTGCCTGCGTAGAGCAATGGGCGAGTGAAAACCAAAAACGATTCAACTGGACTATTTATATTTTATTTTAGCAGGTAAAGTCTCACTGAGCTGCATAGGTCCTTTGCAGCAGCGACCTGGCTATCACAAATGATAGCTCAACGAAGTGGCTTATCATCGCGTGGAGATTTATAGCAGCCAAATACTCTTAACGTGTGATGTCGTTTCTAAATGTGGAGGGGGGAAACCGGAGGACCCTGAGACAAATCCACGCGACCACGGGGAGAGAGACACGCAAACTCCAAATATACAGCAGGCGTAGTCAGGGTCTGGATCTAACCCACGGCCTCCTGTAGATCAGGCGAGGTAGTTCACATTTCGCCACCGTGACGATTTCCTTTAGGGAAAAAAACGAATGAAAGTAAAATGTATTAAATATTGTGACGGATATTTTCCACAACTAAAAGTCGTTTTCCTTCCAGATGTACGACGACGTTTCGCATTTTCTCCACCAACAGAAAGCACACGATGGAGCAGTTGGCCGGTGTGGGGTGGGAAGGCAAATCGCGTCTGTGCTGTCCACGTGACGTTGCGTGGTGACCTCGCGACCCCAATCTCTTGGGCACGACACGGTGTGCCCTCTCCACAAGGTGGCATTCCCTGAGTCTGCGCACGCAAATGGGGGGGGGGGGAGGGGTCTGGGCCATCTGGCGGGGTACGGTTGGAAATATGCGGACAATTATCTCGGTAATGGAGAGAAAAATAAATGCGAACCGAGTGCTTTATTGAAAACAGCGTTCATTAAAGCGCGCTGTGATTAATCTACCAAGGTGAACATTGTTGGCCGGGGTAAAAAAAATTATAAATCAAATAATGAATCCGGCCTCCACCAACGCCACATGTTGTTGGTGAAGCGAGCACGCGAGCGTAGAACCCGCTGTTGGGTCGTGGCGGAGACGTCCAAAGCCACCGGCGCGAATGAAATTGCCGCGTCCTACCGTAGCCAAGAAAACCACGACGACATTCACACGGGCCCCTGTTCTCAATTCAATATATGTATAATATACAGATATAATAACAACAACAACAACAAGACAAGATCCCGCATGAATGGCAATGGTAAGTTTTCTCTTAAAGGGAAATTCAGCTGGCGAGGAGCTTATGGAAACAATGTACTTCCATGGATAAATCTGAAAGAGATTTCAAAACAGCGCTCATCTCCACGGTGACTGCGCGTGGAAACCTGTCCCACATGGTTTCCCACCAAAGAGGACATCTGCTGTGCGAAATGTTTACGGGCGCTTTGCTCATTTATCTTTAAAAAAACGTGAGATCATAAGAGTGGGAAATCTTGACCTTCGCTGATGGTCACGTGTAAATTAAAACTGATTTTTTACTATTTTACCGGGTACTGCCGACTGAGCTATTCGGCTCTTTTTCAGAAGCGACCTGTCTGTCACAAATTATAGCTCAACGAAGTGGTGTATCATCGTATAGAAATTAATAGCATTAAAATACTCCTAACGCGTGATTTTGATTATAAATGTGGAGAGGAAAAACCGAAGGACCCAGAGAAAAATCCACGCGTTCACGGGAAGAACGTGCAAATCCAAAATTTATATGAAAAATGAAGAATAGGTTTTTCCATTTTTGCCAATAAAACCGATGTTAAGATGTTCAAACACCAAATAAAAACCTTTCGCAAGGAATCAAGTCTGCATTAAGCACACGGACTTGTAGTGAGCATGCAAATACACATGCTTTGATAATATATTCATTGTCCCATTCCAAATATGCAGCAGCAGGCGTCAGGGTCGGGATCGAACACCACGCCCTCCAATTCTTTGGTTCTTTCGGTAAAGTCACGTAGATAGAAAAAATATAATAAAAATAAAGTGAATAAAAAAATAAAAACCCACTAATGTCGACTGTAGCCTGTTAACCAGGCGAGGTGGTTAACATCTCCGAGCCACCGTGGCGTCTCGTCTGGCTGCTTCAAGCTGAGAGAGAGTCTAATCGCATTGGCGCACAGTGTGAGAATGGAGCACGCTTATACATTGTGTGGCCTGTCTCTGCTTTTTGTTGGTGCTAAATTGGCCATTTCTGATGTGCTGCAAACCACAGATCAAAAGACAATGGTGAAATATGAGCGCGACGATAATGGCTTGAATGCTGATTGTTGTAACTCGATAGAACAATGACTTAACTTTGGAGCCACATCATTGTTTCACTGCACAATATTGTTTGCAAAAAACACCTTGAATATATTACTAAGAGTGCCTGAGGAATCCGAGACCTTGGCTAAATCATATTTCCTGTACATAGAATGTCACCTCTACTCAGCCTAACTTAAATTGCACATGTTTTAAGTAAAGTAAAAACATTCAACTGCAAACCATCCGAACGATGTTTGTGTGCGCTGCAGCGTGGTGCTACACAGGAGGTCGTGGGTTCGATCCCGAGCCTGGCGACGCCTGCTGCTGTAGATTTGGAGTTTGCGTGTCTCTCTCTCTCTCCCCGTGGCCACGTGGATTTTTATCCGGGTCCTCCGGCTTTTCACTGAAACATTTAGAAATATGCGTTTAGAGTATTTTTCTAGATTTCAAGTTTTCGTGACTGCAAGGATCCATACTCGTTGGTTCTTTCGGTAAAGTCACGTAGCTATTTGGCTGCTACTATAAGTGTCCACGTGATGATAAGCCACTGCGTTGAGCTATCGTTTGTGGCAAGGTCGCTTCTGACAAAGAGCCATATAGCTTAGTCGCCCTTACCTGGTAAAAAAAATAAAATTGTAGTTTTAGTTTCGTGGTTAAATTGCCACCGTATTCAACGCAAGACCTCCACTGCTCTTCTCACGCACCAGCATCAGCATCTTTATTCAGACTGGACGAATCCGAGGAGCTATGAAGCTCTTTTTCACACATGTCCAGTAGGGTCTGGTGGTCAGCAGGTTACGGCAACAAACAACACGAAGAGAGATGAGAGTGCAAAGTCTAGGAAAGCGAAGCAAGTCACTAAATATAAATAAAAGTACAAATTGCACGAGTGCATCAATTTGCTGCCGATGTTTTTCCACACCAAACGCAATTTTGGGGCAAAAACAGCAAAACAACAACAACAACAGCAACAACAACAGCAACAACAACAGCAACAACAGCAACAGCAACAACAACAGTCTCCAGACCACGCCAGCTTCGGCGTCGGTGTCAAGGGGGGAGGAAACGGGCGGCGGAGGAATCTCTACAAGGCAGGAAAGAGAAGAACACACCGCCGGAGAAAGGATTTGGGACGGAGTCTCGGCGTGGAGCAGAGGGCGCAGCCTCCCCCGCCAGCTGGTGATGAATCCAACAAGCAGCGAGAAGGGGCGTCTGAAGTCGGTGCCAGGTCTCTTCGTCGGAGCGCGCCGACGAATGGGGCCGAGTGATGGTTTCAATATTGTGCCGCACAAAGGGGGGCTTTCTTTATTCCAGCCCAACATCTGCAAGCCCGACTGGATCTTTTGCCGCCCTTATCGGGGGAGATTGAGGCTCCACATGCGCCCGTGGAATTCGTGATTCCTGTAGCCGTCAGCTCCCACCTGCACACTCTTTAGACCTCTCCCTGTCCCCTCTCTTTCTCTCTCTGTCTCTCTCTGTGTCTCTCTGTGTGTGTGTCTCTCTCTCTGTGTCTCTCTCTGTGTCTCTCTCTCTCTGTGTGTCTCTCTCTGTGTCTCTCTCTGTGTGTCTCTCTCTGTGTCTCTCTCTGTGTCTCTCTGTGTCTCTCTGTGTGTCTCTCTCTGTGTGTGTCTCTCTCTCTCTGTCTCTCTCTGTGTCTCTCTCTCTCTGTGTGTCTCTCTCTGTGTCTCTCTCTGTGTCTCTCTCTGTGTCTCTCTGTGTCTCTCTCTGTGTGTCTCTCTCTCTGTGTCTCTCTCTCTCTGTGTCTCTCTATGTGTCTCTCTGTGTGTCTCTCTCTGTGTCTCTCTATGTGTCTCTCTGTGTCTCTCTCTCTGTGTCTCTCTCTGTGTGTCTCTCTTTTTTCTGCTCGTCTCTCAAGTGCAGAGGTTAGCGCGCCCGGCGCTACGAGCCCGGCCAAAGACTCCCGCTCACGTATACGCCTGGGCCTCCCCTAGGTCGACTCAGCCTAAAACGAGTACCTGGTGCGGTGTGTAAACATCGCCACTGGGGAGACAAAGGCGGACGGGCGTGGTGTGCCTTGTCGGCCTTCATATGTGCTCGGTAACAGCACTTGCCCCAACAGTCTGTTGAGGCTTTACGGGGCGGGATCTTTGTCTTTGTCTCTCCCTGTCGATTGCTCCGTCTCTCACACTTACAAAGACAAAAGTCCCCCGTGTAGACTTAACAGATTGTTGGGGCAAGAGCTCTTGGCGAGTAGCACCTATAAAGGCCGGACACTGTGGCACACGAGGGGGTGGTTGGCGAGCACCACGCCCGGCCGCCTTTGTCTCCCCAGTGGCCATATTTACACATTGCACTGGGTACTCAGTTAAGGCTGAGTCGACCTAGGGGAGGCCCACACACTGTTACTCTTACTCCAAAGCACTGACAATCACTCACTCTCCCCTTCGTCTCTTTCCCATTTTTTTCTCATTTCGTCTTCATCTCAATCAGGTGATCTCAAGATTTAAACATTTTACCTCCTTTCTGCGACTCGCATCTGTGCGCGTGTTTAAATGTTCCTTTCATGCCCTATCTGCGATCTTTACACACACGCGTCAAATTGACCGTGTGCTTGTTCCAGCTGATGGGTCTTTAGGCGGAGTGCATTCGAAGGTTTCAGAGCCTCATTATTGAAATAGCTGCTTGTGGTTTTAACATCATTGTACAGCACAGTAGTCTACACGCTATTTCCATGTTGAGTTACTTTCCCATACAGTTCTCAAGACAGCAACAAAAACGCAACAAAATCGTCAAGAACGCTTCCCGAAATAGGAACAAAAAATTATACTGGTAGGAAGCTCCTGGTTACACCAGCCCACAGGGGATTATTGTGTCCGTCCGTCCGTCGTGCATCCAAAAATGGGAGGGGTGAGGCTGGGTGGGGAGGGGGGGGGGGGGAGTGGGGAGGGGCTGGGTGGGGAGAGGAGGATGGGGAGGGGCTGGGGGAGGAGGATGTTGCTGGGTGGGGGGTGGGAGGGATGGGGCTGGGTGGGGAGGGGCTGGGTGGGGGAGGGTGGGGAGGGGCTGGGTGGGGAGGGGAGGGTGGGGAGGGACTGGGTGGGGAGAGTGGGGCTGGGTGGGGGGTGGGAGGGGTGGGGCTGGGTGGGGAGGGGCTGGTCACCAAGTGGTGCCCTTATAAAACTCAACGTTTAACCTACTCACGCCGGCTTGTGCCCGCCTTCACAGTCGGCCATATTTGCGGAATACACCACGCCGCCGTTGACCCTGGCCATTGACCGAGCAACCCAACGTTCCTAGCAGCTCCCTCCGCAGGAATGTGTTTAAACGGGTGACGTGTCGGGCAACGTTCCCTCGTTCACGGCGGAGGGATACAAGTCGCGAACCGCCGCGCTGCCAGTCGCCTCTTCTCCCTCCCTTCTCTCGAGGGGTCACTTGCTCCTCCTTCAACCATCACTTGTTATGGATAATTTTTTTAAACCCATTCTGTTGGATGTTTGCACCACAAAGTCCAAGAATGTTAGGGCCCTGCGTTTGGCGTGTGTGTTGAGTCTGTGTGTATGTGTGTGTTGAGTCTGTGTGTGTGTTGAGTCTGTGTGTGTGTTGAGTCTGTG
>CM025639.2:759600-774407 GCA_014621495.2 Entosphenus tridentatus | reverse complement strand
GTGTGTAGCTCTGTGTGTGTGCTGTGTGTGTGTAGCTGTGTGTGTGTTGCTGTGTGTGTGTGTCTGTGTGTGAGTGTAGCTGTGTGTGTAGCTGTGTGTGTGTTGCTGTGTGTGCAATGTGTGTGTTGCTGTGTGTGTGTGTTGCTGTGTGTGTAGCTGTGTGTGTGTGTAGCTGTGTGTGTGTGTGTAGCTGTGTGTGTAGCTGTGTGTATGTGCTGTGTGTGTGTTGGTGTGTGTGAGTGTAGCTGTGTGTGTAGCTGTGTGTGTGTAGCTCTGTGTGTGTTGCTGTGTGTGTGTTGCTGTGTGTGTGTAGCTGTGTGTGTATGTATGCTGTGTGTGTGTTGGTGTGTGTGAGTGTAGCTGTGTGTAGCTGTGTCTGTGTGTAGCTGTGTGTGTGTGTAGCTGTGTGTGTGTGTAGCTGTGTGTGTGTGTGTAGCTGTGTGTGTATGCTGTGTGTGTGTTGGTGTGTGAGTGTATCTGTGTGTAGCTGTGTCTGTGTGTAGCTGTGTGTGTGTGTAGCTCTGTGTGTGTTGCTGTGTGTGTGTTGCTGTGTGTGTGTAGCTGTGTGTGTGTGTGTAGCTGTGTGTGTATGCTGTGTGTGTGTTGGTGTGCGTGAGTGTAGCTGTGTGTAGCTGTGTCTGTGTGTAGCTGTGTGTGTGTGTAGCTCTGTGTGTGTGCTGTGTGTGTGTGTAGCTGTGTGCGTGTGTGCTGTGTGTGTGTGTTTCTGTGTGTGTGTGTTTCTGTGTGTGTGTTTCTGTGTGTATGTTACTGTGTGTGTGTAGCTGTGTGTGTGTGTTCATGTGTGTGTATTTCTGGCCACCACCCCCTCGTGTGCCCTGCCGTCCTTCGTACGTTCTCGCGAGCAGCACTTGCCCCAAACAGTATGTCGAGGCTACATGGGGGGCGGGGGACCTTTGTCTTGTGTGTGCCATGTGGCGTCCATGACTCTGTGCTCGTTGCTCCGCTCCGCAATCACATTCTGTCAAGAGGCACGCGGACTGCCCCCCCCCCGCCGCCTTTGAAGTGTCGTGCCGCGCATTTCTCCCATAGCAGCCTGGGCCGAAGAGGGGCTCGGGCTGTGGTGGCGGCACTTCAAAGGGCGAGGCGGCAGCAGCAGCAGCAGCCCGGGGCTTGGCAGATCCTGCGAGTCAAGCGCTGCTCCGTGAGGAGGTCAAAGTCGGAGGAGCTGGGCACCTCCGCCCCCTCCCTGCTGCCATCCCGAACCCCCACCCCGACCCCCTCGCTCCCACCGTCCGCCTGAGTTATCGGCGCCCTGAGCAACTGCAGAGAGAGAGGGAGAGAGGCGATTGCTGCATTCACAGCGCCACGGCGAGTATGCTGCGTGACGTACGAACGACTGATTAGCGCGGCTGGCTACATACGGTGCGAAAGAAGTTCAACGTGCAAAGTACGAGAAGCTCACTGGCAGCCCAACATTGTGAGCGCGTGGCGACGTTGAGTCTCACTGTGGAAGGAGAAACCCCCGAGGTGGACCCGGAGAAAAGTCGACGCGACCACGGGGAGAGAGAGACACGCAGACTCCAAAGACACAGCAGCAGCAGCAGGCGTCAGGGTCGGGCTCGAACCCACGACCTCCTGCAGACCAGGCGAGGTAGTTAACATCTCCTCGCCACCGTCTGTGGACGTGCCCCTGATTTACCATTTGCGCAAAGATTTACCGCGCGACACGCCTTCTCTGCAGTCAGTGGTGACGTGAGGCGTGTGGGTGAGGCGTGTGGGTGAGGCGTGTGGTAATCTATGCATTGTCCTTGAAACTGATTGGTCCACACCAGAGACGGCTTTCTTTTGAGCCTCGTCTCAATTAGTGCGAAACCAGAGGACGCCAAAAGGCGTACAGCTCAAAAACAGCGGCACTATCAGAGTAATGAGGGCTTGGGGTGAGCATCTACATCATTAGACCTCCATTGCCAGCACCAAAATACAATAATAGGGCTTTTCCCCTTTTATTCAGTTTCAAGGACAATGCATGTATTATCAGAGTGTGTGTTTTTGTTTGCATTTTGACTGCAAGTATTGTGGTTAATGCAGACATGATTCCTCGTAAAAAGGTTTTAGTTTTGTTGCCAGAAAACAGGTGAAAACCCCTATTATTATATTTTGGTACTGGCAAAGGAGTTCTAAGGTGTTAAGATGTTCAAACAAAAAATAAATACCTATCATCATTTTTGATAACTGGAAAAAAAGGTCCCTTAGATTTAAAAAATTAGCAACACTTTGTAGGAAGTCAACGGTGGCCAATGCGTGGGTGGTGATACTTGGTTCCACCATGGGAATATGGAATGTTTACAACTGGATCAGGGTCGCTAAACGAGATAGATTAGCACCGCTCAATTGTGCTTGTGCAGTCACACGCTGTCGCGATTTGACGTTGAGCCCACATATGCAGCACGACTCTCCACAGCCACCCAATGATGTTTAGTCCATCTGCCGATGTTGGTTTTCCAGACCAATATTATCCAGAAATATTTGCTTAAGCGAGAAAACTCTGGACCAGTTTCAACCTCAGCGAGCCTCAAGAGCAGAGTCGGGCTTTCGTTAAACAAACGCTGCTGGCTTCACTAGATGTTATTGGCAAGGACGCTCCGTCTAAACTATGGGACCCTGTTTCAACCGCAAAAATAAAACCCAAGTATTACGCGCTGTCCATTGTGCATTGTGGTGTTTACCGCTACAATTATGAATATATAATCTATACGTTGACGGAGATAAACGAGTTTAATTCGTGACGTGCACGGTATTCGCTCACCCTCGTGGAGAGCGTGGGGACGATTCCGAGGCGCGAGGAGGAACCGCAGACGAGCGGAAAGGGCAGCCGCCGAGCCGGCGCTACCAACGATTGTCCAAGCTCTGCTATCCTCTCTTTATATGAAGGTGTTATCAGCGCACCTGGAGAGAACTCACCCTTGCGAGGGGGAAACACTCGATCCCCTGAAGACCGAACGGCTGGGGGGAGTCCCTTTGCTCACCCGCCTTCTCCTGGCAAGCCACGGCACTGCAGATAGCGACCTCGGCGCCCACGGGAAGGGAGTTTCACAACATTTGTGCGATCCACAAACCCTCGCCTCCCACGGTGCCGACTCACTGCCGTGAATCGCCACCACCATCACCACCATGAATTACAAAAATTGAAGCTCTGTTTTAGTCAATCGGCTCCGGTGACGCAATAATCGCTGCAATAGAAAGTCACTGGCGGTGTGCGCGTGGCGGTGATGTTACCCCAGAGTCACGGGGAGCGGTGGCGCAGCGGTTAGCGCGTTGCGCTACGAACCCGGCGACCCGGTTAATATCCCCCTCACGGCCACCAACACCATCAGTGACGATTATCTGAACCGGTCCTGGGCCTCCCCTAGGTCGACTCAGCCTCAAGTTCGTTTCCTCAAGTGGTGTGTAAACATTGTCACTGGGGAGAGACAAAGGCGGCCGGGCGTGGTGCTGGCCACCCACCCCATCGTGTGCCGTGCCGGCCTTCATAGGTGTTACTCGCTAAAAGCCCTTGCCCCTCTGGTCTGTGTAGGCTACACGGTGGATCCTTGTCTTTGTAACTCGGCATCTGTGGATTTTTCCGGTGACGCGCCGCTAAACTGTGATCATCATTAATGACTAATTACCGTTCGCGCTGCAACATCTCCCCGCCAATGAAGGGAGCGCGTCCCGAGAGCCACTGCCGCCCGTGCCGTGAAGCGACGCACGCGACCCTCACTCCCTCGTCCCCCCCCCCCCCCACGAGCTCATTTTGCAGAATTAAAGCTGTCGGGGTTTTTTTCCAAAAAATTGTGTTGGGGGGTCTGGAGGGGGTTGGATCGGAACAGGGGGGGGGGTGTTGGAACGTAGCCCGTGCATGGGCTGTGTTGGTGTGTGAGACGGCATGAGATACTTCCTACGGGGCGGGTTCGTGCCGAGCGCGCCTTCACCCCGTGAGCGCCGTGCCCGCGTGCGCTGCGCGCCGCCAAACGGCGACTCTCTCTCTCTGGGTGCCTTTGAAGGCGCGGCCACGAGACCTCTTCAGCAGGGGCGGCAGTCAGCCGCTTCACTGCGCTGAGCGGCAAGTTGGGGTTTAGCGTTTGTTGGGCCAGGTTTGTGTTGGCTGATCCACAGCGACGCTGCTTATATATGAGCGGATGCATGTGCGTGTGCGTGCGTGTGTGTGCATGTGTGTGCGTGCGTGTGTGTGCGTGTGCGTGCATGTGTGCGTGTGTGTTGCGTGCATGTGTGTGCGTGTGTGCGTGCATGTGTGTTGCGTGCATGTGTGTGCGTGTGTGCGTGCGTGTGTGTTGCGTGCATGTGTGTGCGTGTGTGCGCGTTCATTTGGGGAAAGCGGTAGTGTCGTGGTTCGCGCGCTGACCTACGAACCCGGCAACCTGAGTTCGATTCCTGCTCACGGTCAACGGCAGTGACGATTATCTGAACCGGTCCTGGGCCTCCCCTAGGTCGACTCAGCCTCAATTGAGCACCTGGTGCTGTGTGTAAACACCGCCGACCCTCTTCGTGTGCCACAGTCGCGACCTTCATCGGCGCTCGCTAACAGCACTTGCCTCACAATACGTTTAAGGCTTTACGGGGGATCTTTGTCTTTTTCTTTGAACCGGTAAGAACGTGCGTGGTCGATGTTGCTGATGTCCATGAGCATTTGAATCAACGTCCTGGAATGTGTTATTATTTATAATACATGGCGCGTTGTGCCAAACGAGCATATTAATAATCCAACATCGCATCACTTATTCATCTAAACACACACTTGAATTTATTGAAATAAATATATTTAGTTTTCCCAGCTCTCAATAGAGATTCTATATTCCCCGACAAACACCGTCAATGCCGCACTAGACTTGTTTACAATTTCAACCAGATTCCAGAATCTGCTAAGGTCGCACATGCCACATCCCATGCTCGTGTCCAGGGTTTTGAGAAATAAAAAACGAAGACATTAATTATATTTTAAAACAACAACAAAAAGTATAGTTAAGAGTATTCTTACATCTTCTTGGTTCTTTCGGTAAAGTCACGTAGAATGGAAATAATAAAATAATAAAATAAAACATTATAAAATTATTCTCACGACGTTTCGGCCACAACGCAAGCAGCCGTCCTCAGGTGAAGCCCACACACATCCACACACACCCACACCCCCACACATCCACACCCACACACACACACACCCACACACATCCACACAGGAATTTTTATTACTTTTTCATGACGATGCTTGGGGTGGCGGGGTGGGGGTGAAGGGGCCGTGGAGTAATCAAGCGCACGTGCGAAATGCCAATGACGTGGCCTCAATCACGAATCTCCCCCTCGCCTATTGTGCGGTGTGACGGATGCCCGCTACCAGCGGCGTCAAGATCTGTGGAGGAGCCTCGTGAAGGACGCTGCTGGGCAGTGGGAGACAGTCGCACGCGGGGCGAGCCACGCGGATTGGACGGGGCGCGTGGCTGGCATCGCGTTACGGTGACGCCACCAGAGGTGGAGGAGGGGGAGGAGGGGGAGGAGGAGGAGGGGGAGGATGACGAGGAGGAGGAAAAGGAGGTAGAGGAGGGGGAGGTGGAGGAGGGGGAGGAGAGGAAGGTGGAGGAGGGGGAGGATGACGAGGAGGCAGAGGAGGTAGAGGAGGGGGAGGAGGTGGTGGAGGGGGGGGGGGGGGGGGGGGGGGGGGGAGGCGGACGAGGGGGAGGGAGAGAGGGGAGCGGCGGAGGCGGTGGAGGAGGAGGGGGGTGTTTTCTGCTTGTCGTCTTGTACGGCACGATGTGCGGCGCGTCGTCCCACGTGCTGCGAGCTCCTTCTCGAGATGTCTCCACGTGGTCAGATGTCTCTCTGTGTGCTGGGATGTCTGTCTGTGTGCTGGGATGTCTCTCTGTGTGCTGAGATGTCTCTCTGTGTGCTGAGATGTCTCTCTCTGTGCTGGGATGTCTCTCTGTGTGCTGGGATGTCTCTCTGTGTGCTGGGATGTCTCTCTGTGTGTGTGTGTGGATGTCTCCGTGCGACCACACGCGGCAGATCATCCCCACGAGGCGTCGTGGCAGCTGCCGGCGCTGGGGGAGGTCAGTGTCACTGCGCGGCAAGTGAATCATCGTGCACTCTGACTCCATGCCGGAAATTCACATCGTGCCAGAGCGCCCTAAGTCTCATTCCAGACCATGGCACGCATCGTAATCCGCCTCGACAGAGTCCTCAGTTACTGCTCGGTGCTGTTCAAAACGCATGTGCGGCAGTGGCAGCAGTAGCAGCAGTAGCAGCATGTTCAGAGTTGAGTTGGATGAAGAGGGGATGGAGCCTTGTGCCCATTGATTCTGTTCCCTGCCCACGTGAGTGTGTAAGTCCGTTAGTAGCAGTGCCGGATTATCCTCATAGCAAGAGTAGCGTGTGCTACGGGCCCCGCACCTCGCTTGATCCGGCACTGGTGACTCGACTGATGGCAGGAACCTTCATCGCCACTGTTCTGCGCGGCAAATGACCTCTCCGAATAGCGTGCACCAGCCTCACTTCTGATTCTCCTTCGCCTCCTACAGCGCACCACTTCCATCCCTCGCGAGTGTCTCCAGAAACACGGGAGCGTCTCCGGCTCGCCTCTCTCCTCGCTGGCAAGATCCGACCGTGTGCGTGCGGTCCTCGCGCGAGCCGCATGGGCTTCCGCTTGCCCAACGAATACACGGAGCGCTTCAAACACAACATGTTGCCGCTTATATGGGACGATCGTTTTGAATGGAAACATAACGGATAACACACGTGATTAACAAATGCATGTTTATAGCTTCAAAAAGTCAAAGGGTCTTCGCTTGCTCGCCATCATTGTCAGCACGTTACCTGGAATCTTCTCCAGGTGGTTTCCAGAGCCCGGAGGAGGTACATTTCTCGTGGTGTTGCTGCAAATTCTCAGAAGTGTTCACTATTTTTTGTTGTTGAAGCACCCTGTACAACGTTAGAAGGTCGCGCTCATTACACACGAAACGTTTCTTGCCACAAATGAGCCACACTAGACGTTGCTGATCTCGTCAAGGAGCACAAATCATCATCACGCGAACTCCGATCACCCTGGCAGCAGCAGCAGCAGCGGCGGCGGCTTTTGGAAAACCATCGAACAAAGATGGGCACCGCACCGCGCGCTTTCAGACGCGCTTCTGCGGCCGTCTGGAACGCTCTTCATTCCGATATCAGGAAGGCACTGGAGCTGTGCACTTTTAAATCTCGATCGAAATCTCATGTCTTTAGAGTTTTGTGTTAAGTTTGTTGTCCTTCCCCCGCACCTCCGATTAGCGTGATTGCAAAATAAGTTCAACACACATATGCACATACTCTTACCTCTCAAACTAATCCCGTTTAAGTTTCCATACGAGGACCGTCTCCCTCCCGGAATCCCCGTGCTGTGATGTCTCTCAAGGCTCCAACCTCACCTCCTTGTTCTTCTCAAGATATCTCCTCCCTCTTGGCAAAATCAACTCCAGTTTCCATGTCAACTGTCACTGCTACACCGATAACAGCCCCCCACAGTCCATACTCGAATCCCTCTACCGACTCACAATGGAATCCCAGATCAATTTAAAGATCACACGACTCGACATCTTCAAGATCCACCACGCACTCGCCCCTGCCTCTGTTCTCTCATCTCGCTCCACTCCCCCACTCCCCCCACTGGACACCTGTCAAGAAAGAGCTTCATAGCTCATCAGATAGTCTCCAGGCTAAATACATATCATTCTGAACTTATACTCTCTGGCGAAATCCCGAGTCAACCTTCGTCCCAGTGGGAAGTATCGTTCATCCTCCTTGGCTGCTCCCCTCGCCTTGAAACTCGCTTCTCCTCCGCCATCCGTGCGCTGTCGGCTCCCTGCCACTGTTCAAGACCAAACCCAAGACCCTCCTTTGTTCTCTTCTGCCTGCGACTGACTGCCTTTGTCTTGCCGTCAAATCAATATGCCCACTGTGTTTGTACAGCGTCGTGAAATGCGATTGCATTGAGACACTGAATTAATCGACAGTCAATTGTATTGGACTCACTCAGAGACCCACAGATTTACACAGAGACTCATAGACTCACTCAGAGACCCACAGACTCACACAAGGCCCCATATCACACAGACATTCGTATACTCACACATCGAATCATAGACTCACACAGAGACCTATAGATGCTATATATTCACAAAGGGACCCCATATTATCACTCACAGAGAAAATCCCTCGTATGGCCTTAACAGACTGTAGGAGCGAGTGCCGTTATGTGGAGTTTCCACCACAGACTTAAGGTCCCATACTCGTTTGAGCAGGCCTGGACTCACAGTGGGGAACGGTAGTGCAGTGGTTAGCGCGCCGCCCTACAAACCCGGCAAACCGAGTTCGATTCCTGCTCACGGCCAACACATACTGACACCAGCCCAAATGCAGCAGTGGATTAACAGAGGGCTAAAAATGTAATCAAAGTTTTTTTTTAAAGAAAACTACGAGCTAAACTATTTTGTTTATTTTGCCAGGTAAGGCCCAGTGAGCTATTTAGCTCTTTATCAGCTGGCTATCACAAATGATAGCTAAACGAAGTGGCTTATCGTCATCATGTGGATATTCATAGCGGTTAAATACTCTGAACGCGTGATGTTGATTCAAAATGTGGAGAGAAAAACGGGAGGGCCCGGAGAAAAATCCACGCGACCACGGAGAGCGAGACACGCAAACTCGGAATATCACGGTCTGGATCGAACCCACGGCCTCCTGTATACCAGGCGAGGTATTTAACCACTCGCCACCATGGCACCCGAAATTAACGTGCTATAATTGACACCGAAATCACAGGGAAAGGACTTCGATCTCATCAGATCTCAGAAGCTGAGCACGAGTGGAGCCTAGATCGTGTCTGGACGGTGACCAGCTCGGCACAAAAGGCAGGGGCAGCGAATGGGTGCGATGGCCGGGATCAGAGGGCAGCAAAACAGAACGCGACACCACCAACAGCGTCAAGCCGCATTGCACCGGTGTGGTGAAGTATGGCCAAATACCCCTGACAACCTGTGGTGTGTAGGCCCTCATCCAGCAGTTGATGTGGGGAGCGGTGGTGTAGCGGTTAGCGCGCTGCGCTACGAACCTAGCGACCCGGGTTTGATTCCCACTCACGGT
This sequence comes from Entosphenus tridentatus, assembly GCA_014621495.2. NCBI lineage: Eukaryota > Metazoa > Chordata > Hyperoartia > Petromyzontiformes > Petromyzontidae > Entosphenus > Entosphenus tridentatus. Next base: position 765,284 of record CM025639.2, on the reverse strand, counting down.
TAACACCAGTGACGATTATCTGAATCGCTCCTGGGCCTCCCCTAGGTCGACTCAGCCTCAAATGAGTACCTGGTGCGGTGTGTAAACATCGCCACTGGGGAGATAAAGTCGGTCGTGCGTGGTGCTGGCCACCCACCCCCTCGTGTGCCTTTCTGGCCTTCATAGGTGCTCGCTAAGAGCACTTGCCCCAACAGTCTGGTACGGCTATACGGGGGATCTTTGTCTTTCTTTTGTTGCCTGCAGGATGGCCCATTCCACAATGCAATCATCGTCCGTCCCGGCCCACCGGAATATGTCTCCGAGCAAGCAGGACGTGTGTGATTGTGTTTCTCTATGGGTATGGGGCGTGCGGGTTGTGAGTGGTGGTGATGGTGCTTGGAGTGAGCGCTCTTTAATTACAGGATACGCTCTCCTCTAATCACACGGCAGTCCTGGCCTCCGTAGGTGTCACACAGAAAGAAAGGAACGGGGGAAAGTGGTCGTGGAGGGGGGGGTGTGGAGGCGTGCTGGGGATGAATGGCTCTCGGCTGCAAGCGACGAGCTGATGGGACTGTGACGAGGCACGCGCCCAGGCAACAGAGGCTCAATGTCCCTCGCCCCCATCTGTACCCTGCGTTTAAATGTACGACAAACTCTTGTTTTAATCATCCTGTTGGCTCTTTTAAAAGCGAAGGTCGATTTTTTTTTAAAAATGTGACTTCGCGCAAAGTGTTACGTTTGCCGTGGAAAGTAAACACGAGAGTCGCTTGCGGAAGCCTCTGATGGTGATGGTGATGAGGAGGAGGTAATCCGAGACGATTAACGAAAGCGAAAAAAAAACAAAACCCCCGGTTCACGATTCCTTGACGAGCAAGCGGCGGTGAATGCAAACCAGCGCGAGGCGGCAAAGTACAAATAACGACGACGACGACGAAGGCGGCACCACTCAGAGTGGTAACAACAATGATGGATGACGCCTCCGCCACGGTGTAATGGTTAGCACACCGGCCTTGCAGTCCAGAGGTCGCAGACTCGGCGAAACGAAGGCGGCGTTTCCCTTGGGCGCAGTCGGGAAAGAGCTTCACAGCTCGTCGGATTTCTCCGGTATAAATAGAGATTGTGATTCTGATTGACGGCGGGGGGTCTCGTTTGGTGGGCGCAAATGTTCGGCCGTTTGGTTGCTCGCGCATCTTCCGAGACGTCTGGCCAGCGTGGAAGAGTAGGCCAAATCACCTCGAGAGCAGCGGTTCTTCTGAACCCCTGTGGGTGCGAGACGTGGCCAGACTCTTTAGGAGGTAAATCATCGAACACACAAATTCAACGCGGCCACGTAAGTACCAACGACTTTGTTTGATCAAACCTCTGTGTTTTTTCACATTATACATTTTGTTTACAGTTGAGCACCAATAGGGATGGAAGGCTGCAGTGAAGGTCTCGAGCCACCTCGAGTGGCAGAGCTTCCAGCAGCAGCAGCAGCGAGAGCGAGCAATTGCAGGCCGCACCTTCACCCTTTGATTAGAGTCCATGCAGACAAAGACACCGCGTGAGAGCGCGCGCTGTCTGCTTGGTGCTTTCGGTAAAGTCACGTAGAATGGAAATAATAAAACGTAATAAAATACAATTCTCACGACGTTTCGGCCACAACGCAAGCAGCCGTCCTCTGGTGAAGAACAGGTTCGTCGGAAAGACAGCGTCCGAATGAGGACGGCTGCTTGCGTTGTGGCCGAAACGTAGTGAGAATTGTATTTGATTATGTTTTATTAGTTGTATTATTTTATTATTTCCCTTCTACGTGACTTTACCGAAAGAACCAAGAAGATGAATCCCTGCAGTCACGAAAGCTTCAAATCGAAATTTATCGCGCGCGCTGTGTTTGTCAATCCACGGCAGGATGGAGGCCCTACCCGTGTCATGTTGCTCGCATGGCACAGGCGCCGTGGTGACGTCACCGCCACTGAGACCACAGTCGCTCGCTAGGAGCTAAACTGCAACATGTTTTTTTTATTTTATTTCACCAGGTAAGGCCCCACTGAGCTACACGAAGTGGCTTGTCACGTGGACATTCACAGCAGCAGCCAAACACTCTGAGCGCGTGATGTTGATTCGAGATGCGAAAGGGGAAAACGGGAGGTCCCGGAGAAAAATCCACGCGACCACGGGGAGAGAGAGAGACGCAGACTCCAAATACACAGCAGCAGGCGTCAGAGTGTGGATCGAACCCATGGCTTCCTGCGTACCAGGCGAGGTAGTTCACATTTCCTAGCCACCGCGGGGCCTCTTAAGGGTCACAACGAAGCACACTCAGTCGGAGGCCCAAGTGAGGCCTCGTGATGTGGCGTCAAGGTCGTTTCCTCCCGACCCCCGCGGTATGGACACCCCCCCCCCCAGGTCGCCCAACCCCCCCCCCCCCCCCCCCCCCCCCTTGATGTCCTCAAAGCGCGGACGGCTTTCCACTCAAACATTGGAGATAAATTATAAATCTGTGCACGCGACGACGATTCCATTTTAATCAACGCCGTCTCCTCCTTTGCGTGGATAACGGATCACAGATAGATGCATATCGACAGATCATCCGTCCCGCGCACCCCCATGTCCCCTCCGCTCGCTCTGAGTAAACTTTGTCTCGGCTACTTTTTCCATCCTGTCGCTGGGATAATGTTTTAATTGCTGCTGCGGTGGCGACGGCGGCGGTGGCGACGGCGAGAAAACAAAAGCACTTCGCTCGAATGTTTGTGCGCCAATTTGATCGTTTAACATTAAAGCAGCAAAAAAAATATCGTTGGGGCCCTGCTGGACGTGAGTCACCTTATCCGTCGCCGGCACAACCCACGATCATTACGGAGGCTACGATGGAGAGTGGCCTCCCCCCTCCCCCAGACCCTCAGATGTGGCTCCATGTGGTTTTTCCATCCACACACATGTGGTAGTGGTGGTGTTTTCCCCTCCATCCCTCCCTCTCTCTCTCCTAATGTTTTTCATGTACACAGTGCCTCGATACCTGGGGGTAGAATACTTGGCTTGAATTCCACAGTCATGCTTTTCATTTCCGCCATGCCCCGGTATCACATTGTGGTTGTTAAATCCCTTTGCAGAATTTCTGGCGATGTTTTGGGCTCCAGAAACGAGTAACAACTTGCAGACAACCCGGGGGCTTTATAGCTGAGAACATTCGTAACGTTTTAAGGCCCCCCCACCTCCTCCTCGTCCTCCTACACCGCTAGAGATGCTGTGAGCCCTCACAGGACGCAAAGCCATCATGTTCATATTTGGTGGTGGGAATGGGAGGGAGCCTGCCGTTCTCTGAGCCACGGTCTCTTTAGTCCACGTGTGTCTTTTTGTGAGTCCGCCGAGTCTACTTAAGCGTGAAGGTAACGACAAATGAAATAAATAAATGCAAAATCACACATGTTGAATGAAAGGGGTAGCTTTTTCTTTTTTTGTGTTTAGAAAGAGTTATTACAATACAGCACGTTTATAAATGTGACATTAAATGGGGGGGGGGGGGTAGGAAGGGAACTCCTTTCACGTGAGTAATAATAGGATGTGCTGAATTTTAAATAAATCAGGAAATGGTGATTAGCAAGAGTTGGGTTTCCCTGTCGCCGCATCTGCACATTAATATCGAGGTAATTGCCGCTCACACAAAGGCAGCACTGTGAGAGAGAGCGAAGTGGCGTTGATGTTTAACTTTGCTCCTCACGATCTGCTCCACGCTTTCATGCGGACACCTTCTACGATCGCCCACAAATGTCGCGTTTCTACCCCACGCAGGCTCCGTGGACGTTTGCTTGTGACTAAGTCAAAGACAAAGATCCCCCGTAGAGCCTTAACAGGCTATTGGGGCAAGTGCGTTTAGTGAGCACCTATGAAGGCCGACACAGCACACGAGGGGGTGTGTGGCCACACTATGCCCAGCCGCCTTTGTCTTCCCAGCGGCTATTTTTACACCCCACACCGGGTAACCATTTGAGGCTGAGTCGACCTAGGGGAGGCCCAGGACCGGTTCAGATAATCGCTGTCACTGGTGTTGGTGGCCATGAGCGGGAATCGAACTCGAGTGGCCGGGTTCGTAGCGCAGCGTAGCGCTAACCACTACACTACCGCTGCCCACATTAAGTGCCATTAAGTGGGCACAATGACAAAGACAAAAATCCCCCGTATAGTCTTAACAGACTGTGTGGGCAAGTGCTGTTAGCGAGCACCTATGAAGGGCGGCACGGCACACGAGGGAGGGGGTGGCCACCACCACACCTCCACATTTAGAATCAACATCACGGCGTTTAGAGTGTTTGGCTGCTGCTATACAGTTCCACACGACGATGATGATGATGACAAGCCACTTGGTTGAGATGTTATTGGTGATGGCCAAGTCGCTTTTGAAGAAGAGCGACAGAGCTCAATGAGGCCTTAGCTGGTGACGTAAAACATTGCTTCAATTGAGCTGCTTCGTCTCCCTAGCGGACACGTTCACACTCCGCACCAAGGAGTGAATTTTGTTTACAGGCGCCGGAGTAATTAGGAGATTACAGTTGTTGTTATTTTGTTGTTGTTGCGTCGATCAAGCAACCAAATCGACGAATCCCCACGAACCTAGCGGCCGTCGTTGTGGCGACACGGAGCGCCACAGCCGCCGTGACGTTTCGAAGCCGCCACTGAGAGAGTGTTTGTTGCTGCTTCCAGGGCCCTGTTCGTGGCCTTCACAGACGCGCTGGACACGCGTGCCAGCAGCCACCACGACGCGTGAGTTTCACGCACTTTTATTTCACTTGCCCTGTTGTCGGTTCATATTCTTTCACATCGTTGACGCTTTGATATCTTGGGACCTACGAAGCCGGTACGAGCTGATATATCCTGTAGGCAATTCCAGATTGCATTTTAAGAACCGGTCCAGGTCCCGCAGATCCTGGGCCTCTTCGTGCTTTTTTTTTTACAAAAATTTGTACTGCGCTATTTAAAATATATTCGAATTATCCAGACAACAATGAACCATTTGTACTGTGTGGGTTGAGATCTTAGAATGCATTTGTACGTATATAAATACTCTTTTTTACAAGATAAAGATTTTAAAACGAGCTCAAACACAAGTTTGTCAATGCACACACTTTCATTGGCACTCAAACGGAGAATTTTTTTATAGTTTGACCTCAGAATTAATCAAATGTTGATGTGCTAAATAAAAGTAGGTCACTCGCGTAAATACAATTACACATTTCTAAAGGAAACCACCAACTTGTATTGAGCACATCAACATTTGATTCATTCTGGGGTCAAAAGAATATGTCCTTTCTTCTTTCGAGCGCAAAGGGAAATGTTTGTGCATTGACAAACTTGTTTTATTACCCCTTCTTCTTGGTTCTTTCGGTAAAGTCACGTAGAAGGGAAGTAATAAAATAATAAAACATAATAAAATAATTCTCCCTTGTACGTGACTTTACCGAAAGAACCAAGAAGATGAATCCCTGCAGTCACGAAAGCTTTAAATCGAAATTGTTTTATTACCTTTTTATTTTGGGTTCGTCCCCCCCTCCCCTTGCCCACGCGGCCCACCGCAGGCAGCGATTGCCACGTGACCTGCCCCTCGGCGATGCGGTCACTGCGGCCTCGTGACACGGAGCCGCCTGCAGACGAGTGGACGCTGAGCGCCAGTGCCGACTAAGCAGAATTCGCACATCAACACACACACGTTGTGCTGCTGCTGCTGCTGC
>CM025639.2:736129-759200 GCA_014621495.2 Entosphenus tridentatus | reverse complement strand
GCCCCTCCCCACCCTCCCCTCTCCACCCAGCCCTACCCCTCCCATTTCTGGATCCACGACGGACGGACGGACACAATAATCCCCTGTGGACTGGTGTAACCAGGAGGTTCCTGCGAGTATAAACACGGCGCATGGCCCAAACAGAATAACATCTCCAGTGCCGCTGCTGCACGCCGCTATTGTATTCAGACTGCGTAGAAGTGGGGTGTGTTTTGTTAATGTCACCATGATATAACGTTACTTTTCACATCAGTCATACTTTTAATTGCTTTGTAACAGTATTTCATAGTGTACCATTAATGCAGGTAACTCATAATTCATGTAGTAGTAGTACTAATGCAGTAATATGGAAATTGGAAAAATGGCTTGGTGAAATTTAAGCATAATTACTAACACTCTGCAAGCAGACTCATACGTACAGTAACACCCGGTTTACGTCTCCCACTTTTAAGTCTTTTCGCAAATATGTACTGTAGTGACTTTATGGTAAGCACGTGTCTACTGTATGTATGTTGAACTTCTTTCGCACCGTGCGTAGCTAATCGCAGGTGCGGGGGAAGGACAATACCAGCGTCGCCTGAACCCCCCCAAAACAGATAAAGGCGCATCCCTGCAGTTGCTTGCTCACTCCACTGCTGGTGGAAGGTCCTGCGCCAGAGGAATGTCTCCCGTGGGTATTTGGCCTACTCTTCCACTCTGGCCAGACATTTTGAAACAGGTGGGAGTACCCACGCTTTACCCCACCGCACACGTGACTTTGCTTGTCGAGGCGGGGGGGGGGGGAATTGAAGAAATATGTATTTACACTGGAGGAATCCGATGAGCTATAAAGCTCTTTTTCACAGATGTCCGGGAGTTTTCGCAGATATCCAGAGTGGAGAGCAGGTCCAGCGTTGGTCGCCATTCAACGCTACGCCACTGCGGAAACATCCTCCGCCACGCTTTGTGAGTTTCAATCTCATCATAAGATAATCACGCTAACCCTACAGTATTTATATACACCATTACCCATTCACAGAAAATGCAACAATCACTGTATTCTTCTGCTTGGTGCGGTCTGTGCAATCGGGGCTCACCCGTTACACCTGTTGGGGGGTTTTCTGCGCTAAAGAGATCGCTCTTGGCTCCAACATCCACGGATCACCTGCCAGCCCTGAAGCCAAGCAGGCAGCTTTTGGCACACTCACTACCAAAAACAAAGACCCCCCATATAACATATAACATACTGTTGGGGCAAGTGCTGTTAGCGGCGATGTTTACACACCGCACCATGGTGCTAATTTGAGTCTGAGTCGACCGAAGGGAGGCCCAGATCCAGTTCAGACAATCGTCACCGGTGTTGGCCGTGAGCGGGAATCGAACTCGTGTCGCCGGGCTCATAGCTTAGCGTGGCGCTGACCGCTGCACCACCGCTCGCCAGCACCACACGCTCACCAGAGCTTTAAAGTCTCAAACGGGCCCGTTTGACGGCTCGCAACGCGACTCTGTAGAAGGGCTTGGACCCCCCCTCTCCTCCGGCTCGCAACCTCGCGTGGCAGGCTGGCAGGCAGGCAGGGAGGCAGCGGCGGAGACGGGGTGTGGGGGCCACGCGGAGCCCGACTCACGTGGCCCGAGCGGCCAGCGCAGGCGCCAGCGACGCGGCGAGCGCTGCGCTGCCACACGCCGGTGACGCTTAGATGAGTACCCGGTGCGGTGTGTAAACATCGCCACTGGGGCTGGCCCACCAAACCACCTCGTGTGCCCTGTCGGCCTGCATCGGTGCCACTCGCAGACAGCACTTGCCCCTACAGTCTGTCAAGGCTACACGGGGGGTCTTTGTATCTTTGGTGGTGTGTGCTCGGTGCGTCTCACGCTCTGTGAACCCTTACCAGAAATTTGGCTAAGATATGACCTTCGGGCTCATCTTCTTAAAAGCAGGGCATGGCTGCGTTTCCGAGATGTCTCCACATTGGTTGTGCGGCACAGGCTGGAGAAATAGCAGCAACACACTTAACGGGCACCAGGAACATCGAATAATTATACATCTCTAAGATGTATGTTTCCTCGTGGCCAATTAGTGGGCACCGTATCTGCAAATAGGCGCGCGCTGTGTTGATGCTGAGGGCCATGGCACAATGCAAATTCGCCGGGTTTATTGCAAGCTGCGAGGGGAGAGATATCCATAAATTAAGCAGTATTCATCTGGGTTTAGCCAGCCGCATGCAAAGCAGGCGAGAGACACCTATAACTCTAAAGCTTCGCGGGGGTTGAAATCCATCAAAGGGTTTAACATTTCTTTTTCAAGAATCAGGGTAGATAAATAAATAATGAGTACATGACAAGCCCAAGCTCAGTGCTCGTCAATAATGAAAGGCCCCACCGGTGGCGGTTGAGATGAAGCGACTCCGACACCGATAATGAACGCGTCGCTCAGTCAAGGTGAGCAATCGGCGTGCGCAGCCCTTGCCAGGCCGCGAGCATTTCTCAAGGAGCCTTCATCATCATCATCAGCAGCAGCAGCAGCGCCACCACAAGCAGCAGCAGCAGCAGCGCCTCCTCCTGCTGCTGCTGCTCGCAGGAGGAGCCTGGCTGCCAATCTCTCCTCTTAATCCGCTCGCGCCCCACGCGCCATGATCCCTCCTCCTCCTCCCCACCACCACCACCACCACGACGCCGCCCGCATTCCGAGGCTCGGGATTGATTCTCCACATTCCGAGATGCTTCAGCGCCGCGCCTGGGGACCACACACACACACAGAAGAGCACGCGTGTGTGTGTCTCTGTGTGTGTGTGTGTGTGTCTCTGTGTGTGTCTCTGTGTGTGTGTCTCTCTGTGTGTGTCTCTGTGTGTGTGTCTCTCTGTGTCTCTCTCTGTGTGTGTGTGTCTCTGTGTGTGTGTCTTTGTGTGTGTGTGTGTGTCTCTGTGTGTGTCTCTGTGTGTGTCTCTGTGTGTGTCTCTCTGTGTGTGTATGTCTCTGTGTGTGTGTGTCTCTGTGTGTGTCTTTGTGTGTGTCTCTCTGTGTATGTGTGTCTTTGTGTGTGTGTCTCTGTGTGTGTGTCTCTGTGTGTGTCTCTGTGTGTGTCTCTCTGTGTGTATGTCTCTGTGTGTGTGTGTCTGTGTGTGTGTCTTTGTGTGTGTCTCTCTGTGTGTGTGTGTCTCTGTGTGTGTCTCTCTGTGTGTATGTCTCTGTGTGTGTGTGTCTCTGTGTGTGTCTCTGTGTGTGTCTCTCTGTGTGTGTATGTCTCTGTGTGTGTGTGTCTCTGTGTGTGTCTTTGTGTGTGTCTCTGTGTGTGTGTGTGTCTTTGTGTGTGTGTCTTTGTGTGTGTGTGTCTCTGTGGGGGGGAGCGGTAGTGTAGCGGTTAGCGCGTTGCGCTATGAACCCGGCGACCCAAGTTCAATGGCTGTTCACAGTCACCAACACCAGTGACGATTATCTGAACCGGTCCTGGGCCTCACCTAGATCGACTCAGCCTTAAATGAATACCTGTTGCGGTGTGTAGTAAACATCGCCACTAGGGAGACAAAGGCGGCCGGGCGTGATGCTGGCCGGCCTTCGTATGTGCTCGCTAACAACACTTGCCCCAACAGAGTCAAGGATGTATGGGGTGATCTTTGTATTTTGTGTGCGTGCACAGTTGTGCATCATTTGAATTATTTATTCATGTAAAACTAAAATATATATGTTCACAAGGAAGCACAAACTGCGATACGATATGGTGTTCCTGGCATTTGATGAACGTGCGTTATTACATCACTTAGCCGGTTCATTAAGGAGCAATGTTGCAATCATCAGTGGCCGGGTGATTATTTTTCTGTTGGGAATGACCAGGGCCTAGATATTTGCTGTGAGGTACAAAATCAAGGATGTCCGATGATATCTCACGTGGGGAAAGTCGATGATCTCAGCCCAATCACCAATGCCTGCACACACACACACACACCAGCAAAAATCCCATCACATGAATCTTGATTCTGAACTTAAATTGGCTGAATTCCAGCTCTGACAAATAAAAATATCACCAGTTGGGACTCCTATGAGACGACCATTACGATCATAGGCACAGCAGGTTGTGGAAATACTGAACCCGAGGTCACTTAAAGGGATTTCAGGGAGGAGCTCTGTGATATCCGCTTCCGTGGACCATTCTTTACCAGCGTCCCGCCGCGTTGCGAGAGGTCCGGAATGGGTGCCTCGACTCGTGATGCCAGAAGCAGCACGAGCTGGTGGTGGTGTCATTGGGGGTGTCGGAGGGGTGGTAGACAGTGCCAAGCCATGAATCGACGTCCCAAACGTGAGAATCACCCACGGTTTAATTGTAAGCAGGTCTTTCTCGGCGAGAACGATGATGAATCTGAACGGGCTCTCGTCTGGTTCAATGGAGGCTTCAATAAGCCGCGGTGCTGCGTAATTGAACATTGTCACAGCAAACAATGTGACCCAAAATGAATGTAATTGGACATTGTCACAATATACTTTGAAGCTTCGCTCCACAATTCATGGGATGCACCTGTCCGCGTGCACGAACGCTGTCACACGCGGGGGGCAGGTGCAGGACATAAATTGCACAATGGGCGCGAATCTTTCTACGGAGGGTTTCGGATCCCAGAATCCTGGGAGACCAGGCTGATGCACACACGCGCACGCACGCGCATGCACCATGAACGCAGATTATAATTCACTGCGGTTTAAGACGTTTGCGTATCGATTCCTTCATCACAGCTCAAGATCATAACGCTGTTTTTTTTTTGCTTTGATCAGCCTGCGGCTCTTATACCCAGCTGTAACGGTCCGAATTTGCAACAGTCCTAAAACAAACAGCGGGGCACCACGGTGGTTAGATGTTAACTACTTCGCCTGGTATACAGGAGGTCGTGGGTTCGATCTCGACCCTGACGATGTCCGTCTGTCTATTCAGAGTTTGCATTCTCTCCCCGTGGTCGAGTGTATTTCTCTCCCTCCACATTTAGAATCCACATATCTCGCTGCTATGAATATGCACGCGATGACGATACGCCACTTAGTTAAGCTCTCATTTGTAATGGCCAGGTCGTTTCTGAAAATGAGCTATATTGCTCAGTGGGCCTTACCTGGTAAAATAAAAATGCTAGTTTATTTTAATTTTAGTTAATTATTGTTTGCATTTCACGGCACGTACGCACGAATGATCGTCACAGAGGAGTAGTGGCGCGGTGGTTAGCGCGCCGAGCTCCGAACATCAGTAGCGAGTGAACTGGTCCTGGGCCCTCTCGGCCAATCTGAGCAACTTGGTGAAGTATGGCCAAACAGCCTCCACGACGGGCACAACATAGAAATGCCTTCATTCACGAGTCACTCGCACTGTGCGTATGTTATGTAATCTTTAACTGTCATTTTATATTTTTTATACAATTCAATATTTTATTTATAATAACCCCGTGGCTATTGTTTTAGTTGTTGTGTGTTAATTAATTAATTAATTAATTGATACAATACCATTCTGATTTATATACCATCTAAATGCAACTGCATGTGATACTATCGGTCTCCGTGTGGGTCTATGGGTCTATGTGTGATACAATGAGTCTATGAGTGAGTACAGTGTATGGACGTATGTGTGATAATATGGGTCTCTGTGTGGGCATATGGGACTCTACGTGAGTCTATGAGTCTGTGTGTTCGTACAAGGAAAATTTAGATGTTGGCTATCAACAACAAGGCAACTCCTATGACTAATTGGGAATGGGACGCAAGCGTAGGATTGATCACCCTGTCGCTGGCCGCCTTTGGGGAGGGTGTATAGTATGAAAGGCCGAAACACCATAGGAACCAAAGGTACACAACTGACGATGCGCTCCCCAAATTTCACCAGGCTCACTGTTCATGAACTCTTGGAAGTGCTTGCACAAAGGATAGTAACATCTCATCCTGTGTTCTTGGAATCTGCGTGATAGGGTGAGGCTCTTTCTCACAGATGTCCATTACTCACAGATGTCCCCGTTATAACACGGTCCTCTGTGTGTGTATACAGGTCCGTATGTGGGTCTCTGGGTCTTCACGTGAGTCGATTTGTATCTGTGTCGGTAGCTGGGTTTCTTGAGTGAGTCTATACAATGCACTGTGGATTTATAGAGCGTCCACATGCATCGCAAGACGTCTACATGCATCGCAAAACGCCGTAGAGAACCGGGGGCACATTCATTTTATAGCGCGAGAAAGAGGCAGCCCATGACAGGCAGAGGAGAAGAATCGGGGATGGGATCGGCGCATGGAGCCAACAGCACGCACGGCTGGGTACAGAGACAAAGGTGCCCCGGGTAGCCTGTAACAGGCTGTAGGGGCAAGTGCTGTTAGCGAGTAGCACCTGTGAAGGCCGGCAAGGCACACGAAGCGGGTGGGTGGCCAGCGCCACGCCCGGCCGCCTTTGTCTCTCCCAAGTGGCGATGTTGACTGCACACGGCACCAGGTACTCATTTGAGTCTGAGTCAACCCAGCGTGGGCTCAGGACCGGTGCAGATGATCGTATCACTACAGGTGTTGGCCGTGAGTGGGAATCGAGCCCGGGTCGCCGGGTTCTAACCGCTGCATTGGAGCATCAGCCACGCCAGCAACATTCAGGTCACCGCCACCCACACACACACCGCGCGACACGGATGTTTGAACCCCGAGTGTCACGCTCTGTGAAGTCGTAAGTGATTTAGGGGAGCGGTGGTGCAGCGGTTAGCGCCACGTCGCGCTACGAACCCCGCCACCTGGGCTCGATTCCCGCTCACGGCCAAGACCGGTGACGATTATCTGACACGGTCCTGGGTCTCACCTAGGTCGACTCAGCCTCAAATGAGTACCTGGTGCGATGTGTACAAATCGCTCGCTAGAGAGACAAAGGCGTCCGGGCGTGGTTGTTGTTCACCCACCCCCTCGTGTGCCGTGCCGGCCTTCGTAGGTGCTCGCTAACAGCACTTGCCCCTACAGTCTCACAGGCTACACGGGGGATCTTTGTCTTTGTTTGTCGTAAGTGATCTACCTGGACACCCGAGGTGTGCCCCCCTCTCCGTCGTCACCAGGTGTAATAGTCGCACTCGTGCGCAGCTCAACGTGGCGTCAAATGTGCTCGCCCCGACTCTTTCTTCTCGCCGTTACTCTATAATTATTATTATTATTCTTCTTCTCCTTCATAAATGTGGGAAATCTGTCGCCTACAACCAGCGCAGATCTGCATTCCGCACACCAGTTGAGCTTTGTACTTGAGCCAGGCTCCTCAATTCACATGCAAACTGCCTGCCCATTGACATGTAAATCGGGCTGATGTACTCTCGCAACTTCTTTAAACGCTGGTTCCTATCGCACGGGGAACACGAGACCACATTCCGACGATTCGTAATAATGATCCGTGGAGATTCGAGCAACATTCCCAGCCCCCGCGTTCACATAAAATGACGATAACAAAACAAAAGATTTCCGTGTTTTATAGACTTCATCTCTGAAATATTAACACGCAGCGAAACACATATTTGATTCATTTGGTTTTGATTTACTCTATAATTGTAAAATGCAAAAATTGGATGTTCGCCCTGAATGCGGTTATGGATATATTATTGTCCAGCGATGTGAGATGCAATTAAACATTTCAAATATAATTATTATTACTTGAATAATAAGTATAACTGTTCAGTATTCTGAACTTGTAATCGTATACTTCATATTATTGCTGTTGGGCTCTATACGCTTCAAACTGTAACACTTTTTAATAGGAAACTCTGTATGGCGACACCAAAGCATTCCACTATCACACATCTACAAAAACAAACACACTTAATAATAATAGCAAACATGTGGTAAAATTACATTCACACTGAAAGATTTCGATCCAAATTGCGTGCAAAATCTTGATTGTTGGATTGTCCAACCGTAATAACAACAGGTCAGAGAAATAAAGTAAAAAACGCAGTCATCTTCTTGCTTCTTTCGGTAAAGTCACGTAGAAGGGAAGTAATAAAATCATAATAATAATAATAAAACATAATAAAATAATGAGAATTATTAAAATCATAAAAATAATAAAACATAATAAAATAATTTTCATTATTTTATTATGTTTTATTATTTTTATGATTTTATTACTTCCCTTCTACGTGACTTTACCGAAAGAACCAAGAAGATGAATTCCTGCAGTCACGAAAGCTTTAAATCGAAAAAAACGCAGTGTTAAATCATATTTGAAGGTTTTCTACCCCTCTCCGCTTGTTGACAGACAAGTTTTCAACTCCCAACCACCTCGCCTGGTATACAGGAGGTCGTGGGTTTGATCGCGACCCCTACGCCTGCTGTATAGTTGGAGTTTGCGTGTTCTCCCCGTGGTCGCGTGGATTTTTCTCTGGATCCTCTGAACTTTCCCTCCACATTTATAATCAACATGAGACTGTACATTTCCATGCCATATAAGCCACTTCGTTGACAGATTATTTGTGATTGCCAAGTCGCTTCTGAAAAAGAGCTGTATAGCTCAGTGGGCCTTACCTTATCAAATAAATAAAACCATAGTTTAGTTTAGAATCTTTCTTCTCCCACTCTCGTTTGACTTTCAGGATGACAAGATGTACAACTTTAAACTTGTCAGCAATATGTAACACTTATGCTCGTCCTCCAGATGGCTTGCCTCTTCAACACGTTTTGTTTTATATTTTGTGTTTTATTACTAATTCACATTGGTTTAACGTGCACCATTTTTTCACTCTATAATCCGCCTACGTCTCTCTGTGGGTAAGTCTCCCAATTAATGTTTTGCTTTCGCTTTCTAATTCGCAGGTGGGTGGCTCCGCTGATTATCTGCTGCTCTGTTGCTTTGAAAATGTCAGTTTTAACGTGACACTTAACAGTTTTAATATTCATATATAATTATCGCTCATTTGCAGACTTTCACAAGCGACTGAATAACATGACCGTTTTCATTGCTTGTTGCAGATTTATTTAATTGCCAATTAACTTTTTTCTACGCAAACTAAAATCTTAATTACTGGCACACGGTGACATTCTGGAGCGGGTATCATCACGTACGGCTGTAGTCTGAGAATTGGTGACGTACGGTGCAAAAGAAGTTCAACATACGTACATATATACCTTTCCGTACGTGCCAACATTCAGGCCTTCACGTTCCCTATTGCGGGCAGTGCCCCCACTTACGAACGGGTTCTGTTCCCGAGACCTGAATCTGACTTATGAACCGTTCGACTTATGAAGCAGTCTCGGGAACGGAAGGCGAACGGTTTGTAGGTCGGAACACAGTAATGTACTCTGTTTAAATGCACATGCGGTCAGTGTGATGAAATGTGAAACGGTTCAACAAAAAAATGAAGCATTGTTATACTCATAAATAAGAAAAAATATTGAACATTCGCCAAACTAAATAGGTGCGCAAGTTGGCCGTTTGTAAGTCGGGGACTGCTTGTACTCCACACAAGCTGGTGCTTTGCAAGATTGCCGTCCGTCGTGGGAATTGAACGATCAATCTCAGGACGCAACTGTGACCCAGACTTACTTATTATTAGGCGCCACATTCTAACCAACCTATTTCACGATTCATTATTTGTTTAATAAGCAGCGTTCGATAACATTTCCGCAATATGGTAAAACGCCACGTTCCTCCGACGCGTTCACGGGATATACCGCGGTTTTTTTTGGCGTTTGGCACGACGCTTCACTGCGCATTTGCGGGAGCTGCCGCAGGAGCCGACGCCGAGTTTGGCCTGCGGGCAAAACGTCGGGGCCTTCTGAACGCCGCCGCACACGTGATTCGGCCCACGCCGCGGCAGCGAAAATCCATCCCAGCGGCGACACGTGCGCTCGCCCGCGCGTGGACCAAGCGAACGGACTAACGCGCGCGCGCACGGAAGCCTTCATTGTTGTCATTCTGGTGCCGTCGTTTTGGCGCAGTAGTTTGCGCGGGGTAAAACAAAGACGCGCCCTCTCGTCCTCCGCGCAAGCGACAATGACCTTGGCTGTAAACTGTGCCAGCAATCAGGCGCACACCTGCAGCGGCTCTGGAGCGACGTGCAAAATAGTGGCAGAAGCCGGTGGAAAGAGAGGACCTCACTCTGGGTGTCTGGCACGAGCTCCTGGCTACACATCAATACAAACATTAAATGGAGGGTGGGGGGGAATCCTCATTGCCACGCTTTCCATGGAATTTTTTAGTTAATAATTGCACGTCGTCTTGATCCTTGATCTTTTACTAAACCGCCGACTTAAGTTGCCATCTGCGTGAGGTGCGACCTTTACGTTAAGTTAAATATAAGAAAAGCTGTAACAATTTGTATTTCTCTCTGACGGGTTTTTTACGTTGCTCCAGAGTGCTCTCCGGCACGATGCCCGACGTTCTGCTCCACGACCTGTGAGCCTTTCCTGTTCCCAAAGAACCTTCGTTTCCTGCAAAAGGCTCCCAACACGTCCAGTGAAAAAGTCTGATGTTGTGCCGAACGATGCGCGGTACGACGTGAAAACAAATCGAAAAGCTGAACAGTTGACAACGGCGAAAACCCACGCGGTTGAAAACTCATTTTCAAGATTGAAAACTCGTTGATTAAGAACTGCTTTTGTGTGTTCATTTTCTTTGTTGTCCTTTCCCCCCGCACCTCCGATCAGCACGGTCTGCTACGTACGGCGCGAAAGAAGTTCAACACGCACATACGCAGCGATACAAACAAAAGACGACGTGGAGGTATGAAATCGCCATGCGAGATCGTCAATACTTTTGCCCGCCACTCTCAGGGTGCCCTCGACTGTAACGCCTCCATGTCCCATAAATTCATGCTTTCATCCCTCGTCGTCGCCGTAGCCAACCTCGCGCCTTTCTGGCCAGGCGCGCATTTTTAAGGCCCTTCGACTTTGTCATCGGGTAACAAATGTAATTACTCCTCGTCAATAGCTCTGCAGATGGTGAACGACGTTCTCCTCCCGTGCCGCGGTGCCATTGGAGGTGAGTGACGAACTTCGGATTGCGCAGAGCGGAGATTTTTTTATTTTATTCTTTCCCCTCCACCCCATTGCACAAAATGCTTTCAAATGTTTTAGTCAAATTCAAAGCCGGCTCTTCAAAGCAGCACATTCCAAAAAAAAGGCTGCTATCTGGTCTCTGTCCAAGTCGCATTTTTGCAGCTGCAGGTGCGGTTTTGGAATGCAACCCCCATGCACAAGGCCCTTCTTATGTGAAGTTTGCACAACTGCCCAGGCCTCTGTGATCAGCTGTTTTGATAACTGGATCTAATATTACGTAGGCGGTGGTGAATTGTAGCGAGTCAACACTTGTTTTTTGTAAGCGGCGTTTAATGCAACAAACCACAATCCAGGACTTCATTCCTGGACCTTGCAACATTATTATTGGTACTGAAATCGTTTTTCTTCCCTGGTCTTGGCGACCCCCCGAGGTCACCTCAGCCTCCACTCCGTACTTTTTTTCAGGCTAAATTTGTAGATATTAGAATTTTTTTAATCTATATTTATTTTACTATATTTGTGTAGCTTTTTTTCAGAAGCGGCCTGGCCACAAATTACAGTTCAACGAAAGTAGCTTATTATCCGGACATTTATTGCAGCCAAATACTCTAAAAGCATGATTTTGATTCTAAATGTGGAGGGAAAAACCGGAGGACCCAGAGAAAAATCCACGCGACCACTATTTTATAATATATATTTTACCAGGTAAGTGACCACTTAGCGATGTAGCTCTCTTTCAGATGCGACCTGGCCACAAACGATAGCTCAAGCGGAAATGTATAGCAGCCAAATACCCTGAAACGCACGTTGATAATGACAAATGTGTAGGGCATACTGCAGGATCCGGAGACAAAATCTACGCGACCACGGGGAGAGAGAGAGACATGCAAATTCAATATATACAGCAGCAGGCGTCAAGGCTGGGATCGAACCCACGACTTCCTGCATACCAGGCGAGGTAGTTAACATCTCGCCGCCGTGGCGCCCTAGCACACTCGAGGGCTTTACGAGCACACGCTCACACACGCTAGTAAAGCCACTCGTAGAATTGAAACAGACATCAATTTGTTTTCTTTGTGTATTTTAGTGCAGTAATTTAGAAACATGTGGCAGGGGAAACCCCCCCCCCCCGCCAAAAAAACAAGATGTTATTTTTTATTCTGGCTGTCCCTGCCAAAATTCGTGTCTGTCTTGCATCGCTGCTGCTGTACGAGGCGAGAATATGATGATGATGATGATGATCGGCAAAACGATGAACTCACCACCTCGGTCATTCACACGCCCCTCGTGACCGAGAATAAAAAAAACCGAACCGTACGCGAACACTTCAGGGGAATATCCCTTCCACGGAGCCCTGGGCAGGAGTGGACGTGGCTGGACGCGTGGAGTCTGCCGCGCGTTTTAGTATTTTGAGAATCGGTGCTAACGAGGAAGACGATGCGCACCGGCGATCCTCACGAACCACCGCCAATGGACCGCCGTGTTGTTGTTGTTGTTGTCGTCGTCGTCGTTGTTATTGCTGCGTTGCACGAGCGAGTTTTAAAATCGGCGACGTAGAAATGTACGCGCTGTTGCGCAAACACAACGCGCACTGTCAATATTTTTTATATATTTCTTTACAAATAATCACGCGGGGAGGAGGTTCGGGGGGCACAGGTGGCCACACTCGCTTCCAATCGCAATTTCACACGTTTGTGTACGGAACGTTCGGCCGCCTTTGAACGAAAAGGGGGCGGGGGGGTGGAGGAGGAGACACCCCCGTGGGGCTTCGCTTCTCTTTCATCTTATTTTTGAATTTCTCAGCGTCCGGGGTTTGGCGTAGCGAGCACGCCAGCCCAGCGTCCGGAGTGCCGCAACCGCTTCCCTGCCCCCCCCCCCCCCTAAACTGAGGAGGCTGGTGAACGATGGTGCCGTGGCGACCGGGGAGAAGATGGAGGACCGGTTTCCACGGCGACCGTGGAGCTCCCATGATGCCTTGCGCCACAACCAATCGCAGGTGAGGGATGCTGCGCGGCGTTCGGACACACGACGGTGACGGTGCGCATCACTCGGCCAAACGCGGAGGCGGCGGCGGCGGTGGCGGCGGCGGCGGCGGCAGCACGGCAGAAGAGGGTCCGAGACCGCGAGCGGAAAATCATGGCGGAGGGCGCGCAAAACGCGGCCGAAAAACGGCGAGGCGGCACGAAGCGAGCGGCCGAAGCCCCACCGCGGTGGACGCGTCGCAAAGGGGGGAAGAAGAAGAAGAGGAGAAGGAGAAAAAAATCCATTTAGGGCAAACGGAGTGGAGAAACAGGGGGTCGTATGACATTAAGCCGAGAAGACGAGCATGCTGGGTCATGGAATTTTTTTACGTTGGAACATCGCCGCAGCTTTATCTGCGCCATCCGGAAGATTCCCGCTTTCGCTGGATTTGCGCGCCGATCGGCGACGTCGGACGCGGGACTCCAGGTACTCGGCGATTTTCATTTTCATTTCGACGTTGGTCGACGGGCGGGCGGGCGGGCGGCGGGGGGGGCGCCACGGAAAACTTCGCCATGGCAGCGACCGCCGCATAGGCGTCCAAAGGGCTTTTGTGAAACCAGAGGCCCAAACTGCATTTAAGATGGCGGCGGAAGCGGCGGTGGCGACGGTGGTGGCGGTGGCGGCGGTTGCGGCGGAGATGGCGGTGGTGGTGGCGGTGGCGGTGGTGGTGGCGGTGGTAGTGGCGGGCGCTTGCTGCCGTGTGAAATCGGTCCTCACGGTCAAAACGGCTGGCGGGGGGGGGGGCGGTGAAAGAAGGATGATGCCCGGTTTTTTAAATCACGCACGAGCAAAACCTCATCGTGGTACGCAGAACTCGCCAACACGGAGTCACTGATAAAAAAAAATCGCAAAAGGCGCGAAAAGAAAACAAATCTCGGATTTTTCTAAATCTCGAAAAATTCTTACGGCCATAAAAATAAGGGAAGAGGAGAGAGAAGGCTTTATCGGTGATTTTGATGGTTTTTTTTTTTTAAGGCCCACACAAATGTGCTTTCAATTACATATGACAGGGAGAATGGAGGGGGCATTCTTCGTATGGGCAGATCCCAGCTTTGCCGGGAAGCATGAGAGGGCCTCCCCTGCTGTGCATCCACAAAGTATGCAGCGATAATCCAGTAAGCATATGGCGAAACCGCTAAATGTGGCGAATATGTGCTAGAAAAGGGGGCAGCTGCTCCTTCAAGTCTTTTTATTTTTTGTTCGGCCGTCCTTCTTGCCGCCGCCGTTGCCTCTTTTTTTTTCGCCGAGAGAAATTTCCATTGCAGCTCTTTTAGCTTTGTAGTCTTGTGGCCTAAAACCAACCACCACCACCACCACCACCCCCTACACCACCACCAAACCCCCCCCCCACCTCCTGAATCCCATTTTTTCTGTTCCGCGGCTACGACGCCGTGAGCGGTCTGGCCGCCACGATGCGCCCTGGCATGGTGAATGGGCATCGGCAGATGTGGTTGTGGCAAATTCTCAAATGCTTGTTGTTGTTATTGTTTTTACTAAAGACTATTGCTAACATTGAATACTGCGTATTTACTTGATCAGTTGATGATGGTAGCGATGACGACGACGACGACTATGGTGGCGATGAAGCATTGTGGTGGGCTGCTGCTAGCGAGCGAGGAAGTAGGTTGAATGCAAAAGAGCTACAAATGTCATTATCCATAATGAAGGTTTCTTTGGGTTAGATCGCGTAAATATAAATGCGTCGTTAAACCCGCCAGCGCCACCTGACACAGCCGATTAGTAAGGTTTGTCACGTAAACAGAACGTGCCGATTCGTTGCTAGTTCAGCACACCGGTGTGTTGGAGAGTGAACCCACCACAACATTTACATTTAGAGTACAAATGCCGTTATTGTGTCCTTATCACAGCTGCAGGACACGGTGAATGGTGCAGTAGCCTAATTGGCACCAAGAACTGCAACGGGGGATAATTGCCGGCGAAATAAAAGCCGGGCTCCGTTGGTGTTTACTTTCGTGTCACATGCACATTACTTTTTTATTCTTTAAAAAATATCAATAAAAAATGTAGAAAAGCGACAGAGGCCATTTGAATCTCTTTTGTTTTGTGTGGGTGGGAACAAAAAGGCCTTGACCGTGACGTCGTGCCCCGTGGCCCTGTGTCACGCCAACTCTCGGTCTCTTTCGGAAACCTGCGCCTCACTTTGGAACTCGGGCCCCTTCAAGTCTGGCGAAACAAAGGACACAAAATATATTCATCGGTAGATTTCAACAAAGCCGCATGAACAGGTGACCAGCGTTTCGAGGCAATCACCGCGTGTGGATTTCGCAAACACCACCGCGACCTTCTGAATGAAAAGAGTGCAAAGTTCTGTCTCTGACAAAACGCGTGGGAACACCGGGTGGCATGAAACCTCCCCCACCCCCCCTAAGCAGAGGCACCCTAGAGTTTTGCTGTCAGTTTCTCAACTTCTTCCAGGCCATCAACCATGTGTTGGGTGGCCAGGTGGCAGGGGAGAGAGGGAGAGAGAGGGAGAGAGCAAGGGAGCTACGCGAGGCAGATGATGAACGCACGTTGTTCCACCCAGCTGACGCACGGCACAACAAGCCCACGACGCGACCGATACACCGGCGTTCCAGAGCCACGGCTAACAGCAGACGAGCCTGTCGCTACGGTGCGGCCCTCCAGCCACCCACAGAGTCTCGTGCCACCAATAGCAGCGAGCCCGTCACGTTGTGGACAGCTCAGCCTCTTGCTCGTGACGCTGTCGATGTATGGCTTTTCAGATTTGCCTACTTTACATTTCTATAACTATTTTTTATTTTACCACTAAATTTCGATTTTAAACTTTCGTGACTGCAGGGATTCATCTTCTTGGTTCTTTCGGTAAAGTCACGTGGAATGGAAATAATAATTCAGACTCTGTCTTCTCGACAGACCTGTTCTTCACCTGAGGACGGCTGATTGCGTTGTGGCCGAAACGTCGTGAGAATTATTTTATTATGTTTTATTATTATTATTTTATTATTTACATTCTACGTGACTTTACCGAAAGAACCAAGAAGATGAAGGCCCACTAAGTTATATAGCTCTTGTACAGAAGCGACCTGGCCACAAATTATAGGAAATGTATGTCAGCCAAATACTCTAAACGCGTGATGTTGATTCTAAATGTGGAAGGAAAAATCAGAGGACCAGGAGATAAATCCACAGAAAGAGAGACACGCAAACTCCAAATATCCAGCAGACATCAGGGTCGGGATCGATCCCACATGGTTGCAATATGTCACGATGTGGAACGCGATGTTTGGTTTGTCGCAGATTACCAAGCCTCATCTAGAGTACAATGAACTCGGATCTGATTGAAAGAAAGTTGGCCAAAAATATTGACAAACTATCAGTTATAATTCTCGGTGTCCTGTTTTTTTACGTCCTTCTTTGGTCACAATCTCTTATTCACGTTACCAAAGAAGTGTTCATGACCTGAGGTGAACGCAACACGGTTCACTCCTTCTGTTTTTTGGCAATTAAAATGTTTAACTTTAATTTATACCCTGACACTGTTACCTAAATAAATGACGATAATTAACCAAGCAATGTCGGCACAAACCACGAAGCTTTTTTAAACGAGTGCCACTCACAAAGGCTTCTTAATCCACTCTGCTTTGGAGGATATTGTCTCATTCACGTTCTGACTGAGCTGAAAGACAAATCTTGTTCCGTTGGAACCAAACGACATGTGAAGCTGACGGCCCGGTGAGCCTACTGCCAGGCTGCTGTAACCCTCAAACAAGAATCATCTCACTCACAGTAGTTATAAAGGCATTTCCTTGCGAATAGTTTTATATCGCGCATTAGGCTCTTATCATCATCATTACTAGCCAAGATCAATCCACTACTAATCGAAATACTCCCCAAGGTGCGTCTATCTCTCGCGATCCAGTGATGAACGATGCACCCAGCACCTGCACGCAAGGCACGGTGGAGAGACGTTAACTACCTCGCCTGGTATACAGGAGGTCTTGGGTTCGATCCCGATCTTGACGCCTGCTGTATATTTGGAGTTTGCGTCTCTCTCTCCCCAAAGGTCCCGTGGATTTGTCTCCGGGTCCTCCGGTCTTTCCCTCCACATTTAGAATCAACATCGCGTTTAAAGTATTTGGCGTCTATAAATTCCCACGCGATAAAGCCACTTCGTTGAGCTACCGCTTGTGGCCAGGTCACTTCTCAAAAAGAGCTACATAGCTCAGTGGGGCCTTCCCTGGTGAAATACAAAATAAGCACATGAGCTCAACAAACGTGGCGCTGCACGGGTAAATGCCCCGGTGGGGCCAGCCCATTCCGAGTGCCGGTGGAGGCCCCCTGTGTGGGGAGATTTAAAATGTGATCAGAGTAGGCGAATTATATATATATAAAATTGCAAAAATGTAGTTCAAATATTTTATTGGCTGTCCGCCTGATGATGCCGGTTGTAATTCCTGGCGAAACGTCGTACACACATTGTAAATGTTGTGGATTTGCACTCCAACACACCGGTGTGCTGTACTAGCAACGATTTGGCACGTTCTGTTTACGTGACAAACCTTACTAGTTGGCTGTGTCGGGTGGTGGCAGGTTTAAGGACACATTTATAGTTACGCGTTCTAACCCACAACACCTATATTATGGATGATATTGGTCGCGAGGGCCTACTGCGTGTTGAACTGACCTCTAAAGTGCACGCCTCATTGCGTATTTACGCTCTCTCCGCCGACATTAAGTCCCCAAAGTATCCAGCAGCCCCAATGGCTTCTCCCTCACCGGCCCATACGTGTTTTTGGGCCCAGCCCCAAATGGGCCCATGAGATCGCACGGAAAAACCACGCTAACAGCACGATACGTCGCGACGCAACATCCAGCTACTGCTAGTACTAGACAGTTGGTCATCGCACAACAACAATAATTGCCCATATTCCGAATTGGGGCCGGTGTTTTTACAAAATGCCCGGGCCGATGTAGTTATGTTTAGTCCCAATCCGTCACTGGCTGCGGCAGCTCGCGTGGTACAAACGAGAAAACTGATTCGAGTGAAGCGGCAGTGCCGCAGAGAGGCAGTCAGTCACACCTTGTGTCCAGATGGCAGCTGAAATCGGGGATAAAATGCACCGCGTTCCTGGTTTGCAGAAATCATCCCTCTACACAGAGGCAGCAGCAGCAGCAGCAACCCATGAGGGAGGGGGGGGCATGGCTCCAATTAGCACGGTTGCCTACATAGACTAACACTACCCATGCACTCAAAACTAGCCATAGACTGAGCACTGCCCATAGACTATGACTAACCATAGAATCAACACCGCACATAGACTCAATACGACACCTCCGATTAACACGGTTGGTTACGTATGGTGCGAAAGAAGTCCAACATAATGCATAAACAAAATGTAAGCTTCAAAAATAAAATCACGACGCATCCTTTGCCTTCTAATTAAAGAATCGTCTTACTTTACACACACACAATATATTCATTTTTAGCAAAAATAACATTTGATTTTGTCCCGGTAACAAGAAACAAATGTGCATTTTTCTCTCTCATGGCGGCGTTTATAAAACAATTCACTGCGAGAGTAAAATTATTTTCGCTGCATTCTCAGAAACTCTGACGTCGATCCGGGGGACTCGGGTTTAAAATCTGCTTCTCGTTTTTTATGAAAATGTGGGCACCCCTCGGCGTGTATAAAGGGGACGTGCCCTTGGGGGAGAGGCCTCTCTTCTCTTGAGCCTCTTTCACCTCCCTGGTGCTGGGCCGAACGCGCCAGGAGCCGCCCGCCGCCGACTCGTCTCAGCATTGCGTGGCAGCACGCACACCAGACACGGTGTGGCCATGGCCCACGGTGCCAGAACTACTGAGAGCCGCCCCCTTTAATGTCGCGACGAAGGCCGCGTTGTTGTCGTCTCCCCACGTGTGACACGACGTGAGATGGTGGTGAAATCTTAACAGCCTCGCCTGCTATCCAGGAGGTTGTGCGTGGGTTCCATGTCCCTTTCTCTGTCTCTTGCCCCCGTGGTCGCTTGATTTTTCTCCGGGGTCATTCGGTTTTTACCCTCCACATTTAGAATCGACGTCACGCGTTCAGAGTAGTTGGCTGCCGCTATAAATTTCCACACGATGATGGGCCCACTTCGTTGAATTATCATTTGTGATAGCAAGGGCGCTTCTGAAAAAGAGCTATATAGTATCATTAGACCTCCTTTGCCAGTACCAAAATATAATTAGAGGGTTTTTCCCCTTTTTTAAAAAATGTGGTCAACCAGATGCTCACCCCGAGCCCTCATTACTTTGATAGTGCAGCATTGTCTTTGAGCTGTACGCCTTTTGGCGTCCTCTGGTCTAGCACCAATTGGGTCGAGGCTCAAAAGAAAGCTGTCTCTGGTGTGGACCAATCAGTTTCAAGGACAATGCATATATTATCAGAGTGTGTTTTTTGTTTGCATTTTGACTGCAAGTATTGTGGTTAATGCAGACATGATTCCTTGCAAAAAGGTTTCAGTTTTGTTGCCAGAAAAAAGGGGAAAACCCCCATTATTATATTAGCTATATAGTAGCTCAGTGGGCCTTACCTGGTAAATAAAACGTAGTTTAGTAATAGCCCGAACTGCCGCATGGTTTTAGTTTCCGTGTGTACGAGGTGAGACCTCTCCACTTACAATATCCCGGCCAATTTTCTTTTATTAATTTATGTCCCGATTCCCCGACTGTTTGAAACAAAACATTTTCTTTGGTTCTTTCGGTAAAGTCACGTAGATAGAAAAATAATAATAAAGTGAATAAAAGTAAAATAAAAATACTAAACATTATTTTGGAAATTACATTCGCCCTCTTAGATCTTTTAAAATTGAGCCTATAATGTATTAAAACATAAAAATATGTTGATATTTTTATATATGTATACAATATATTTTGTTCTTCACGTTTTTTTTTATAGTTTGAACTTTTTTTTCATTCAGGTTTTTTTGGGTTACATCGTGTGAATATATAATGCATCGTTAAACCCACCACCACCCGACACAGCCAATTAGTAAGGGTTGTCACGTAATCAAAACGTGCCAATTCGTTACTAGTACAGCATGCCGATGTGTTGGAGAGTAAACCCACACACATTTACAATTGAGGTATCACTTCTAGCCAGTAATTACAACCAGCATCATCAGACGACAACCAGATTTGTAAAACCTCTATTATGGATAATATTGGTCGCGAAAGTGTCTCCGTGTGAAACCGGGTTAAAGTGGTCACTGCCGTGCTTCCAATCAGATTTGTAAAACCTCTATTATGGATAATATTGGTCGCGAAAGCGTCTCCGTGTGAAACCGGGTTAAAGTGGTCACGGCCGTGCTTGCAATCAGCTCAGAGGCAGCCTCGTGCCGTGGTCCCGAGTCCAAGTCGCCGCTTAGTCGGTGGATTCCACGGAGCCTGCGTACTCCCCGAGCCTCGCCTTGTGAGCCAGACACGGCAACGCTGTTGTTGTGTTTCTTGTTGTTGTGCTTTTATCACACGCTTTCTATTAACTCACTCTGTCTGTTGTTGTTGTTGTTGTCGTATCCTCAAATCTTGTAACTCAATTTTAACCCACTTCCCAATGTGGTATCGACTGCAAACTTGGTATACTTGTGTCATACTGATGACAATACTATATTATATATCTTTTTTATATGTTTTGTTTCTGCTTGGGTCTAATTGTCCACGCTCAACTCACGTTGGCTGTAAATCACCACGGCCCCTGACGTTATGGCAAGCTTCGGAGCCACTTCCTGGAGTCGTGGAGTTCTGCCATTACGAGTACGGTACATTTCATTAAAGTGTGTTTTAAAAAAATGTCTTTTTAAACATTACCTATTTGTTGTTGTGTTTGTTGCTAGACACTGGTGAAAGATGCGGCACAATTCCTCCCACAATGGTTATCAGCTCAGCCAATCTGTGAATCGAGTACATGTTTACATAGAGTACAAGTACGGTATTTCCAATTGCCATGTTTTAGAAATGATTTTGTGTTTAAGTTGTTGTCCTTCACCCCCCCCCCCCACACCTTCAATCCGCGAGCGCCTCTCTCCACCCAGCAGCATGAGTGGGGTCACCACAGTCGCTAGGCAGGTCTCGTGCGGTGGGTTAAATGTCACTTGCGTTGAACTTCTTTTGCACTGTACGTAGACAACCGTGCTAATCGGAGGTGTGTTGGAAGGACAACAAACTAAATACAAAAAGCAGTTTCGAATAAATTAGTTTTCAATCGAGATGATTTTAAAGTGCATAGCTCTAGCAGACAGAGCATTCCAGATGGCCGCAGAAGCGCATCTGAAAGCGCATCGCGACGCGGTGACCCACCACCGTCTTTGTTCGATGGCGAGCCAAAAGCCGCTGCTGCGAGAATGACCGTAATTTGAGTGATGGTTTATGCTCCGTGGCCAGATCAGCGAGGCAGCGTGGTGAATTGTTGGCAAGCACTTTGCGTGTAATCAGCGTGACCTCACAACGTATTCGTTCGGCAACAGGAAACCCAATGCAGCTCAGCGAGCACCGGACGGACACGGTCGGATCTTGCGGTGCCCGTCACGACGCGCGCCAAAGAGTTTTGTGCACGCTGCTGCTTGGTCATGGTTTTTGCCAGACGTCCCGTAGAGTGGTGTTAACTATTTAAACACTAGTCGTTTTTTACGCGTCCAAGCACGGGTGTATATTGCAGTAAATCTGAAATTTTCAAAAGAACAATTGTTCAGCTCATTATTATTAATGAGGGAGGTTGCCCCATGTGGAGTGACGTCACCCGCTAATGGTTATTGGGGAGGGGTGCGGCATGTGGAGTGACGTAACCCGCTCAAGATTATTAATGAGGGGAGGGGTGCGAAGCAATGTGCTGCGTAGCAACATTTTTTACTGTCACCTTCTGTAAAGAAATGTCATTTGAAGCGACTTTGCGTAATAAATTATTTAATTCAGTTCGACTTCCTCTGCGTTCGTGCAAAAATTCACCCACTCATGAATATTGATGAGGGGGGTGGGCCTGATGTGGAGTGACGTCACGCGGGGGGGGGGCCTCATGTGTAGTGATGTCACGCGCGGGACGGACAGACATTTCTGGGTGATTCGTAGGCAATATATACCAGGTAAGGCCCACTGAGCTATGTAGCTCCTTTTCAGAAGTGACCTCGCCACAAATAATAGCTCAACGAAGCGGCTTATCATCACGTGGAAATGTATAGTAACCAAATACTCTAAAGGCGTGACATTGATTCTAAATGTGGAGGGAAAAGCTGGAGAGCCCACGGGGAGAGAGACACGCAAACTCCAAATATACAGTAGCAGGCGTCACGGTCAGGATCGAACCCTCGACCTCCTGTATACCGGGCGAGGTAGTTAACACCTCGCAAACGTGGCGCCCAATAACACGAGAGAGTTTGCAATAATCGAGACTCGTCGGTAACCACGCTATACGTCGGTAACGACGCTATCCGCTCGTGTCCTGTATCAACCTCCCCAGGCGCGAGCCATGCACTGCAGGCGAGGCATGCGTGGCCAACTGGGTCGATGGCGTCACGCGGCTTGAACGTTCACGCGCACCAAGTGGCCAGAGCTCGCAAGCGCGAGGCTCTCCCCCCCCCCCCCCCACACTTTGCATCACTTCCATTTTTCCATCATAATTGGCCTCGAGCGCTGGCCCAGGGTTGTCGAAAAGCCACTGGAAACGACTGCCTCGGACGCCCTCAGGGCACCTTTCACCTTCGTGGGCCCTGCGCTTGGTGATTGCGCGCTGCAGGGTGGTCTGTCGCTGACCACGCGGGTAAGGGTTTGAAGGGGTGTAGGGTTACGCGTTATTACCCAGCTCTTGCTGTGCTCACTATTAATGGAGGAAGACAGATATTACCTGAGCCACATGGAAAACAGCATTCCGGGTTTTCTTCATGCAGCACCACTAAATCAAGTAATTCAATATAGTCACCCTTCAATGCATTTTTCTATAATAAAAGGTTTGAATGCAATATTATAACTTAACCAAAAAATGCATGATAAATTATGTTGCAGTAGAAACAAGACGTCCTGAAAATCCAGTTTGGCCTTGAGCATCTCGCTTTGAGAATCTGACCTTGAGAATCTGACTTTGAGAATCTGACCTTA
>CM025639.2:707754-724681 GCA_014621495.2 Entosphenus tridentatus | reverse complement strand
GGTAGAGAGGGGGGTAGAGAGGGGGGGTAGAGAGGGGGGGTAGAGAGAGGGGGTAGAGAGGGGGGTAGAGAGGGGGGTAGAGAGGGGGGGTAGAGAGGGGGGGTAGAGAGAGGGGGTAGAGAGGGGGGTAGAGAGGGGGGTAGAGAGGGGGGGTAGAGAGGGGGGGTAGAGAGAGGGGGTAGAGAGGGGGGTAGAGAGAGAGGGAAGGGGTAAGGAGAGCAGAGTGTGACATCTTTTGTGAAATCTTTCATTAAAAAGGGGGGGCGGCGGTTTACATAAAGCAAAGCATTAAAAAAACCGAAATGATGAACGAAGCAAAGTGCCGACTGCACCGAGCATCTTCTTGTTTCCTCTGATCGTATAAAAACATATAAAAAGAGAGTGAGAGCGAGTGAGGAGGGACAGAGAGAGAGAGAGTGAGAGAGAGAGGGATAGAGAGAAAGCAAAAACTGCATTTTGTTCCGTGGCAATGACATTTACGCTTGGAATGAGCACACAGCAGTCGCGTCGTCACTGTGTGCACAATCTGTTACACACTGAAGGTCTTGAAAAGAGCGAGCGCAAAATGCTCAATATTGACCACCGACGAGAAAGACTCTGGAGGAACAGCACGGATGAGCGTGGTGGTGGTGGCGGTGGTGGTGATTTTCATCTCGGTTTTTGATGAAAGCAAAATCATTATTTGCTGGTGTTTTTAATTCTAGTGTCCCGCCAGGAGAGAAGTCTGTCTGTTTTATAAAAAGAAACTGACGGTCGTCTTAGGCCGTGTTTATTTTGCGCGTGTTCATGTTGAAGCCAACCTGCGTCTCCTTCTCTCTCTCTCTCGCAGCTGTTTCCTATTTTTCATTGCAGGGAGAGGGGGAGAGAGAAAAAACTATCCAGCAAATAACAAAAAGGGGGTTACGCCTGGCGTAGATTCCCCTCGCTCGCGCCCAAATCAAAAGCATCTCTAATGAGCGTCCAATGCTCGTCAAACAATTGACTTCAACAACAACAACAAAAACACCGATGTGATAACCCTCGTGGCTCCCACGAAATCACTCTGAGAGACACTTCGCCCTCGCGCGGCCAAACCCAAGAGATGCCTTCTTCTTAGTTCTTGACGACGACAACAACAAAGAGAATTCCAGAGAGATGCTTCGACACGAGCACGTGGCCTCCAGAGTGCACCTAGCCTGGCACAGGCGTCGTGGAGACGCCACTTAGTGGCGAATGGCGGCTATTGTTGAGTGTGCGTATGTACAAACCCGCTGACCTGAGTTTGATTCCCGCTCACGGCCACCAACACCAGTGATAGGGATTATCTGAACCGGTCCTGGGCCTCCCCTTGGGTCGACGGGAATAGAACTCAGCTCGCTGGGTTCATAGGGACATTGCGTTAACCACCACCCCTGCAATCACTACTTCTCGTGGGTTCGATCCCGACCCTGGCGATGCCTGCTGTATATTTGGAGTTTGTGTGTGTCTCTCTCTCTCCCCGTGATTGCGTGGATTTTTCTCCTGGTCCTCCGGTTTTTCCCTCCACATTTAGAATCAACGTGCGTTCAAGAGTGTGTGGCTGCTAGAACTGTCCACGTGATAGGAAGCCACTTCGGCGAGCTATCATTTGTGGCCAGACCGCATCTGAAAGAGAGCCATATAACAGCTCAGTGGGGCCTTGCCTGGTAAAATACAAATAAAATGTTTAGTTTATAGCTCAAAGCTATGACCTTGAGGATCGTTTCCCCTACTGACAAATAAGGGAATGCCACTGCAACCCGTAACGGGATGCCAGTCGCGTGCGTTTCAACCGCGTCTCATCCGCACCTCCGATTAGCACGGTTGGCTACGAACGTGATTGCGAAAGAAGTTCAACGTACATACAAACTCACTCACACAAGGAGCGAGCCGGTGGCAGGAGCCCTGTTGTTGGGGCAGGGCTGCCACACCCGCACAAAGGACGTGACATTAGCCACAGTGCCAGGCTGGGCACAACAGGAGTGGCCCCAATTTGACTGATCCAAGGACTGGAGAGCGAGAGTTTGCGCGCGCCCCAGGATCTGCTTGGCAGCAGCGCCGCCGCCACCACCGCTGCCCTCCTGGGGGCCACGCAGCCCAAGGCTCATTCACCGCTCGGGGGGAGGAGGCGAGCCGTGGATGCCGGCGGATAATCCACATCACGTGTGGCCACATCTGAAGTGCGGCTGTCAGGCACGGCCGGATGTGGAGGGGGTGGTTGGGTGGGTGGACGGGTGGCTGGCTGGCGGGCTGGTGGGCTGAGTGTGTGGTGGTGGGGGGTGTCTCTGCTACTTCACTAATCCCGGGACAATATTAGCCGAGCCCGCACCACGCGGCCTCCATGTGGCCACCAACAATCTCATCGCGAGAATAATTTTTTTGCTTTTATTAAAATTGTCGTAGTTATTGCCCGTGACACAAAAAAAAATCGCCAAATCATGCACCACGATTCCCATGAAATTTCAGAACGTGAGCAGGATTGATATTGGAGAGTGCGTTTAACTATGTTTGTGTTTTACCAGGTAAGGCCCACTGAGCTATGTAGCTCTTTATCAGAAGTGACCTGGCTATCACAAACGGTAACTCAACGAAGTGGCTCATCATCATCATCATGTCGAAATTTAGAGCAGCTATATTCTCTAAACGCGTGATGTTGATTCTAAATGTGGAGGAGAGAAACCAAAGGACCCGGAGAAAAATCCAAGTGACCACGGGGAGAGAGACACGCAAACCCCAAACATACAGCATGCATTGTCAGGGTCCGGTCCGAACCCACGACCTCCTGCATATCAGGCGAGGTCGTTAACATCTCACCACAATGCCGCCCATCGCTCAATAAACCCCAGAACCCAAACGGTGTTGGGAGGCCTTCGTTCAGGGCTTTATATTGAATCACACAATTGGGGTAAAAAATTTTTTTAACAGTTGTGCATGTGGCCAAGTTATTAAGTTGTAAGTCTAGAGTTGGCTTCAAGTGATAGTGGGAGATAATCATCAAGTAGGATTGGCAATGTGTGCGTCAGATGTCGCATTGTCTTATTAACTAAACATTCGGATGTATGATTATTCGGTATGCTCAGACAGCAATTATCACCGCATGATAAACGGGCATCAACGTTGCATGCAAAGCAACGCTCGAAGATACAGAATCAGAATGTTTCTTTAGACTGGAAGAATCCGATGAGCTATGAAGCTCTTGTTGATAGATGCCCAGTAGGGGCTGGTGGTCAGAAAGTGTCAACACCAAACAACACAAACGCACAACAGGAACGCAACGTCTAGGAGAGGAGGGAAATGAACCTCATGGCGGTACCCCGGGGTACCACAGCGCCCCGACTCTCGCACAATGTCCGTGATGCAGCCATTCTTAGTCTGTTGATGGTCGGCGATGCGGCTAATCGACTCATCTCGACGAGCTGCACACTACGATGCACCACCACGGTGCGTACCGCGAGCGTTCAGGGTTTCATCGCGATCGTCCTCGCTGCGTTTCGACATCGCAGAGTGGCACCGATTTCAGATTGATTGGTACCCCAGTCGCGGAGTTAACGACACCCCTGGGAAAAAGTGTCCCAGGAATAAAACATTTAATTGCCTCGGCCATTTAGTATTATTTGGTACCCCGGGGGTACCGCCATAAGGATCAAATGACTAAAAATAAATTAATTAAGTGTAGAAGTTCAGCTGCGCTTCTGCGGCTGTCTGGAACGCTCTTCCTTCTGACGCGAGGAAGCCACTGGGACCTGTGCACTTTTACATCAGCATCGAGATTGTTACACTCATTTCTTGAGAACTGCTTTTTGTGTTTAGTGTTGTTGTCCTTCCCCCAGCACCTCCAATTGGCACGGTTGGCCTACGTACGGTGCGAAAGAAGTTAAACATACACACACGTACACACACATACGTACACAACAACAACAACCGCCATTCGCCACTAAGTGGCGGTGACGTTACCACGACGCTTGTGCCAGGCCATGTGCACCTTGAGGCCATGTGAAGTGTCGAACTCCCCCACACACACATACATACACACATACACATACACACACACGTACACACACACGTACGAGGAGACTGCCACTGACGCAGGCAGGCGTGGGGGGAGGGCCGCGTGCTCTCGCAAACCGGAATCGATGTCACGTCCATCACGGAGACGGCCACAGCGAGTGACCTTTTGGAGCCCAGCAAAGCGACACATGCTGCACGTACACACAGATGGATGTGTGTGTGTTAATGTGTGTGTGTGTGAATGTGTGTGTGAATGTGTGTGTGAACGTGTGAATGGCACCTGCCCCGTGACCTCCTGCCAGCGGGCGTTCGACACTTCACGTGGCCTCAAGGTGCACATGCCCTGGCACAAGCGTCGTGGTGACGTCACCGCCACTTAGTGGCGAATGGCGGTTGTTGTTGTGTAAGAGTGTGTATGTGTGTTGTATGTGTGATGTGTGTGTATGTGTGTGGGAGCGGTAGTGTAGTGGTTAGCGCGCTGCGCTACGAACCTGGCGACCCGAGTTCGATTCTCACTCACGGCCAACACCAGTGACGATTATCTGTACCGGTCCTGAGCCTCCCCTAGGTCGACTCAGCCTCAAATGAGAACCTGGTGCGGTGTGTTAAACGTCGCCACTCGTGAGACAAAGGCGGCCGGGAGTGGTGATGGCCATCCACCTCCCCCCCCCCGTGTGTCGTTCCAGCCATAACAAACAGTCGGCACTTGCCCCAACAGTCTGCAAAGGCTATACGGGCGATCTTTGTCTTTCTTGAACTTCTTTCGCACCGTTCTAACGGTAGACCAACAGTGGGGAAAGGAAAACGAACTAAACACAAAAAAGCAGTTCTATCGAATCGAGATTTAGATTAACAAGTGCAGCATAGCTCCGAGTGGCTTTCTAATGTGGGCAGCAAGAGCGTTCCAGACGGCCGCAGAAGCGCATTCCGAGAGCGCCGCCGTCGACTCGATGGTTTTAGCCAGAAGCTGCCGCCACTGCCGCCACTGCCGCTGCTGCTGCTGCCGCTGCGAGCGTGAGACGATGGGAAAAGGGCAGCCCAGGGAAACCTTCTTGTCTGTTTCATTATCATCGTAGTCGTTGTACTGTTTGAGTGAACACGGGGTGATCACTTAATAGATAAGCCCCGGCAGTCCACGTGTACAGTATCGCGTCTGTTAACACCAGAGACCAGTCCGTTTCTACGACAATGCGTACATCATTGTTATTATAATCAAAGCGTGTTCGTTTGCATGTTTTACCACAAGAATGACGTGTGGTTAATGCAGACTCGATGAGGCCTTGCAATTGGTGTGTACTTGCTGTTTGAACATCTTAACACCTGTTTTATTGCCAGAAATGGTAAAATATTATTTTTCACCATAGATATAACTGCTCGGCCCGAGCTAGAAGTGTTCTGATACTTGAATTGTCTTTGCCCTGTTCGCCTTTTGGCGTTGTTCTCTGGTCTGACACCGGTGGTGACACAAGGCCATGGAGAAGGCTGCTGCCTCTGCTGTAGGACAATCAGTTTCAAGGACACTGCCAGATATATTCATTATCAGAGAACGTGTGTTTGCATGTCCACCACAAGTATGTGTGCTAATGCAGACCTGATGCCTAGAAAAATTTATCTATTTGGCGTTTGAACATCTTAACACCTTTTTTATTGCCAGAAAGGGGAACCCCCTCTTCTTATTTTCCTTCATTTTGATCCTGGCAAAAAGGTCACCACCTCCTGTCTTCGTGTTGCTGGAAAGGGTCAAGCAAATCCTCTTTTACGCGTGTATTTTTTTCCCCATCACGGAATTCCCCTGCGCGTCCTTGTCTCTCCGCCTTTGCGTGCCCTCATCGCAATCGCCGCTGTGGCGCGGGGAGACACGCAACGTGCCGCTTTGGCGACGCGGTCAACGTGGATATCGGCTGCGCACACGGCTAGCAGTCAGTAGCCTCTTGCAAGCGATGCCCGTCAGCTGTTCACAAATCCTCACCACCCTCTGTGAAGCGCCCTGCGTGCTATGTGCATCGCCAGTGGTGGACCGATCACACAATTAATGACAAACTGTTGGAACAGGTGTGAGAGAGAGAGGGGATCAGCAGCAGCAGCAGTGCGCTCCGTGGTCGTGAACGATTTCCACTGTGGTGTGAGGCCCATGGCATTCTGAGACAATCACCGCGTGTGTGTGTGCGCGCGTGTTTTTAACGTTTAGTTCCCGAGGCACACAAATCTGGGAGATCTGATTAGTTGCGTTTTTACACTTTCCAACTAAGGTGGTGAGCTTTTGGGAGAATCAGCTCAGTCCATTTCCCTCTCTGTCCGAATTTTTTAAGTTGTATCTTATCAGGCGAGGCCCCACTGGGCTGTATAGCCCTTTTTCAGAAGCGACGTGGCTCTCACAAATGATAGCTCAAAAGAGCGGCTTTTCGCGTGTTAATTTATAGTCGCCAAATACTCTAAATGCGTGTTTGTAAATGCGGAGGAAAAAAACC
The DNA here is from genome assembly GCA_014621495.2 of Entosphenus tridentatus. Taxonomy (NCBI): domain Eukaryota; kingdom Metazoa; phylum Chordata; class Hyperoartia; order Petromyzontiformes; family Petromyzontidae; genus Entosphenus; species Entosphenus tridentatus. Next base: position 718,208 of record CM025639.2, on the reverse strand, counting down.
GGAGGACCCGGAGAAAAATGCACCCGACCACAGGGAGAGAAAGAGAGACACGCAAACTCCAAATATACAGCAGGCGTCAGGGTCGGGATCGAACCCACGGCCTCCTACATAGCAGGCGAGGTAGTCAACATCTCCTAGCCACCGTATGAAATGAGAGGCACTGTAACTCCCATGAACACGACCACAACACGAACGAAACTTTAGGCGAGATTTGCGTTGCTCTTGGGGAATTTCGCTTTTGCAGAAAAGTTCCCGAATTAATCAGAGCGTTGCCCAAGACTTGGGAGCGAACGACCATTGCAGATAGCTCCATACGTATGCACGATTGTTGTTGTTGTTGTTCCTACCTTGTTAATGTGACATCGCGTCTGGTGGTGAAAGAGTGACACCTGGAAGCGGTTTGGTAAAGCGATTCCGCGTAACGACAGCGCCGCGTTGTAGCGGAGCGCGCTGAACAGTGCGACACAGACATCGCTTCATGCAGCTCTGTTGTGCGCGTGTTGTTTAGTGGCCGCGGTCTCACAGCGCGAGGATAGGCGGTTGCTTCATATAAGGGCATTCACATCCCTTGCCTCCTCCAGAGCCTGCTATCAGAGGATCCTAAAAGTTAACCATTGACCGTCTCCCTTCTCTCTCCCGTATTTCTGTCTCATTGTGGCCCTTGGATTGTTTACCTGTGCCGCCGACTCTATTTGAAGTCTCCTTCACGCGGCTTTGGCATCACGGGGACGCTTTGTTTACCGTCCCAGATTCACACGTGATCAGAGGACCCCGCTGCCGCTCAATGCCGCCGTAGTTGGACAGCTCAGGTGGGCCGCACTTTGCAAAGTGAACTTTGGTGGGATTATCTCCCCCCACCCCACCTCCACAGGCGGTAATTGCGCCCTCTGATCAATCAACGTGGGCGCCCCGTGGCTCTTTTGTTCTGCCCGAGTGCAGGATCGTGTAAGTGGGTGGCTCCGTGCAGACACTGCCTGGTGGTTGTTGAGTGGCTGCATGGAAACGTTGCATTTCCCGACCTGGCCTTTGGGCCAGCCAACGGGAGCATGCGTGTTGTTGTTGTTGTTGTGGATTAAACATCACAATGATGGCAAGGTTGCTGGTGTCACCGACGCGTAAAGAGGCCCATCTGGTTCTTACAAAACTCCACCGCGCCGTGTGTTGTCCGCACACGTAGAGACCGGATAATCTACAACTATGATGATACCTATACTATAATACTATGATAATACCTATACTATGATACCTGCTAGAATGGCGGCTTCGATTCCCACTGAGGATTGCCCATGTCGCTGGTAGACTAAAATTAAACTATGTTATTATATATATTTTACCGGGTAAGTCACCACTGAGCGATGTAGCTCTTTTTCAGATGCGACCTGGCCACAAACGATAGCTCAAGCGGAAATGTATAGCAACCAAATACCCTTAAACGCACGTTGATTATGACAAATGTGTAGGGAAACTACAGGAACCGGAGATAAAATCTACGCGACCACGGGGAAAGAGAGAGAGAGACAAAGAGACAAATTAAATAAATATACAGCAGGCGTCAAGGCCGGGATCGAACCCATGGCCTCCTGCATACCAGGCGAGGTTGTTAACATCTCGCCGCGTTGTGAAGGTGGGGGTACCCACGATTTACCCGACCACACGCGTCCTGCCAATGGGCCACTGCGGTGACACACACACACTACTGGGTGGGGATGGTCATTTCATTCATTCCAATTGCCACACCGGGAGATCGAATTAATTGCGAGTCCGCTGTGCGAACCATCACGGCGACGGCGGCGGCGGCGGCGTCTCTGAACGTTGCAAGACGCCTGGAATGCGTCGCCGCTTCTATAAACAACAAGGGGGTGGGGGGGGTCAGCCAGATCGTGCTCAGCTCGCCTTCTGGTGGGATGGTGGTGGGGGGGTGGCTCCACCCCACCCAAGACAAAGATTACCCAACTCCCCCCTCCCTCGTTATAGCCTTCACAGACTGTCGGGGCAAGTGCTGTGCTGTTAGCGAGTAGCAAGCACACGTGAAGGCCGCCAATGGCACACGAGGGTGAGGTGTTGGGATGCCCGGAAAACCACGCCCGGACCGCCTTTGTCTCCCCACTGGTGACGTTTACACGCCGCGCCAGCTACTACTTTGCGGCTGAGGTCACCTCGGGCGAGGCCCAAGACCACGGTTCAGATCATCGTCACTGGCGTTGGCGGTGGCCGTGAGTGGGAATCGAACTCACGTCGCCATCAGCGTGGTCACCCCTACGCTTCAGCTCCCCATTAACAACCACACACGCACACACACACACACACGCACGCACACACACACGCACACACGCACGCACACACGCACGCACGCACACGCACGCACACACACACACGTCCAGCCAATCCCACACATCCCACCGTGCGTTTTTTTGTCATGGTGGGTGGGTGTCGGTGGGTGGATGGGGGTGGGTGGGTGAGTGGGTGTGGGTCAGTGGGTGTGGGCGGGTGTGCGCGGGTGGACGGTGTGGGTGGGTGGGTGTGTGGGTAAGTGTGTGGGTGGGGGTGGGTGGGTGTGGATGTGTGGGTGGGTGTGTGGGTGGGGGTGGGTGTGTGGGTGGGGGTGGGCGTGTGTGGGGGTGGGTGAGTGGGTGGGGGTGGACGGGTGTGTGGGGGTGGGTGTGTGGGTGGGGGTGAGTGGGTGGGTGGGGGCGGGTGGGTGGTGGTTCCTCTTTGATATTTGATGAGCGCGGCGCGTCTCTGGCAGCCGCCAGCTACGCGCCGCGCCCTTTGTGCATCCGAGCGGCAGCCGCCCGCCGGGCGCCACTCGCTGATTAAGGAGGGGCGGGGGGGGGGACCCGGACCAGGTCTCAGGGTTTCCCGAGACCGCCAGAGACCGATGGGGAACCCCTCTGCTTTTGGGCGCCCCGATGGCGAGATGTTAACTACCTCGCCTGGTACGCAGGAGGTCGTGGCTTCCATCCCGAGCCTGACGATGCCTGCTGTATATTTGGAGTTTGCGCGTTCTCGATTTCTATCCCTGTGGTCGCGTGGATTTTCTCCGTATTTAGAATCGACATCACGCGTTTTGAGTATTTGGCTGCTGCTATTAATTTCTACACGTGATGATCAGTCACTTCGTTGGCCTATAATTTCTTATAGCCAGGTCGCTTCTGAAAAAAGTGCTTCCAGAGCCCAGTGGGGCTTTAACTGGTAAAAACATTTAAAGTTAAACTTTCGATGAGTAAAAAGACGCCGATTGTTCTTGGGAAATGCGCTGCCATTCCGAGCAGCTGCGCCCGAGTGCCGTCGGAGGCTCCCCGCGGTTACGCGAAATCCAAAGTAGAAACTCCGTGTGGCGGGGTAGAGTGCGGGCACTCCCACAACAACTTCCAACAGCACATCTCGCTCCAGAGTGGAGAAGTAGGCGGATACTGTGGAGAAGTTTTAAAGAGCTCCCTCTGAACCAGTGTTCTTCATTGCCATTGGTGGCCTTTAGTGTGGCCTCTAACATACGGCCTCCAACAATACACAAAGAGTGACACCCCCCCCCCATCATCATCATCGTACTGCTGTCAAACCCCAATGGTTTCAAATGCGTGGCGGCCCTCACACTGATGATGACTTTTGGCGTTCTCTGGTCTGACACTGGTGAGACTAGGCCATACAGAAGGCCAATGCCCATATATTATCAGAGCATGTTTATATCTTCACCACAAGTAGCTGTGGTTAATGCAGTAACTTGATTGCATAATAGAGGTGTTTTGGGTTAGATCGCGTATATATATAAATGTGTCGTTAAAACCCGCCGGGTGGTGAAGGGTTTTAACGACACATTTATATATTTACGAGATCTAACCCAAAAAACCTCTATTATGGATGATGTTGGTCGCGAAAGCCTTCATGTTAGAGTAACTTGATTCCCTGCAAAAGGTTTCTATTTGGTGTTTGAACATCTTAACCCCTCCTGTTTAATTTCCAGAAAGGGTCAAACTTACTCTTATTTTTTTCATACTTTGATGACGTTTTATTGGCGAGAGTTTCCCCCTCTTCTGAAAAGTGGTGAAGAACACTGTTCTAAGCGGAAGCCCTTTCGCCGGCAGTGCTGTGGACAAGCAATTGTAGGGTTGCGCCTTTACCAACTTGTGGTGGGGTGAACTGTGGGTATCCCCACCCATCTCCGAGACACCTGGCTGACGTGGAAGCGTAGGGTAAAATATATGTATGTATGTTCTATTTATTTCGCACCGTACGTAGCCAACCATGATTAATGCCCATGAGCGATAGGGGCATCCCATGAATTCCCTTTGCCAATGGAACTTTCCACCAGTAGTTCTGCGGACAAGTAATGAATTGCCTCATAGGGACTGAATCTTGCAATAAGCACCAACCAGCAATGTAATGCTGAGACATGCATTTTAATCGTGCCGTGTGACATGCGTTAAACTACCACCACTGGTTGATCTCTGTCCAGGAGTTTGCGCCTCTGGGTACGTGCAGACCCCTAAGGTGTTCATTGTCCTCTTAAACCGGTTTCAGGGTTTTGTTGCCAGGTATGCTGCAGGTGAGTCTGTGCGCCGGGTCTCGAGCAAACGCGAGGAGGCATTTCAAGTGAAATGTCCTTCAGCAAAACACGTGGCGGGCGAAAGTTAACGCTCCAGGAACACGTGGACTCGGGGACCATACGCTGGCCGATGACATCGTTCAAGTTGTCGTTAAGTGGAATTGGGCAGGACGCGCCCGATAGATGCACGGTTGCCTACGTACGGTGCCGAAAGAAGTTCAACGTACACACGTACAAGGAAGACGTATTCTTCTTTCGTGCGGCTGCTGCTGATGTCAGCGCAGAACGACTGCTGCAATGCCACGTGCAGCTGGTCAAGCCCAGGCAGCCGCGTCACGAGCAGTAGCGGAGTCGTGAATCATCGCTGTGGTGTCCCCTTCGGATTTGCGGATCGGGGCGTTGCGTCGTTACACGTTGCACGGTCTCTGCTCTGGATGACCACGGTCGCACGCTTCTACTGGAGGTTTTTAATCTCCCATTTGTGCATCATCAGGTAACCCGCATCTACTGCCATGGTTTGTGCAGTGGATGCGGTTTAGGGGTTGACCACGAGCTTCGGGGAAGATCAAACGCAGGGATATCCTGCGTTGGGTCTTTCACCAGCAGTGATTGTTTGTGACTTCTTGTGAACTCCATTCAGCTCTTCCAAGCTTCATCGGGGGTTGAACTCGCATGGTTGAAGGTTAAGCGCATGGGGTCCAAAAGGGATTGCGTGACTTCAAGCGATGCCGAGGGAGGTTATCGAGGTCCTGGTGAATGGGATGGGGCGACTGTTTTCCCCAGATTCGCACGATTTTTCCCGGAGGGTTTCAGCGTTGCGAACGGAAGCAACAATGACGGAGGACAACCAACAGGCGACTGAATGCATTCATTGAGGGCATGGAACGATGAGATCGCGTGTTGGGTGCATCATCACGTTGCATGACCGTGGGAGATTGTAGAGGTCTCCATCCAGCAGTGGATTGACCATGGCTGACGCTGCTGTGTGCACATTATACTGTACAAATGTGTAAAACATATCACCCGTTTTTTTACGCATAATTGCATGATCACTATGAATAAGAATAACAACAATAGCAATGCGCATGTACAGCTCTGCCTCCACACACCGTGCCGGTCGTGGTGGTTATCTGAACATTCCTTGCACCACGTTGGTCGATAAGAGTTGGTGCGAACGGGAAGCATAGATGTGCAGTATAACAATTCAATCTTGCTGCACCGCCCTCTGTTGCCCAGACCGCTGAAGCAGCAACAATAGGAGCCTATAGCACCTGCTTTTGTACGTGGTGATCACCCCTCCAAGCACCGTGCAAGCTGAGCCCTGATTAGCCTCTGAGATCTGATTAGATCGGGCGCGTCCCATGTGATTTGGTCAGAAATAAATAAATGGTAACCATACTTCACCACGCTGGTCCGTGCGGGTTAGTGACGTGTGGGGGAGGTGGTGTGGGGGGGGGGGGGGGGCTGAATCAGTTCATTGATCACTCACCACGAATGGAAGCCGTGGGCCAAAGATTCAAATTCAGGTGGCCTGGGGTCATAGGGCAATGGTGATAACGACTGTACTCTCATAGAATACATTTAGCTGCTATACATTTTTTAATGATAAACCACTTTATTGAGCTATCATTTGTGGCCAGGCCGCTTCTGAATAATAAGTTAATAGCTCAGTGGGGTAAGACAAAACATTTGTTAAGTTTTATTAGTATAATTTTTTAAAGTGATTTGTTGACATTTTTTGTACCCTGCACTCATATAATGTTTGTGTATTGTTTGTCGTTGTACCGTTCTGACCCGCCCCTGCTAGACATCTGTGAAAAAGAGCTGTGTAGCTCATCGGATTACTGCTCCAGTCTGAATAAAATTAGAATTGCCCCTTGCTCTGCATCACGTTGATGGCTGTAACTTCTTCGGTGGCGAGTCAAGAGTTCAACTTCAATGTCCGTCACATGCATCCTTTACAAGATATAATTCACAACAAATATATTATCCTGGTGGTTCGGGGTGCTGGACCGGTCTAGATACATTACTCACCAATGGTGTTCGCCTTGCCCGGGAATTGAACTCGGGTGGGTTGGGTTCACAGCGCGGCGGCGTTGACCATCCATTTCGGTGGCTCCTTTCTACAACGTACTGCTGTACGGTTGGCTACGTCCCGTGCCAACGAACACCAATACAAACAAGCTGCAGGGCACTGCTGAGTTTCAGGCGGTGCTGTCAAATAGGAAAGTTACGGCGGGGGGAGACGCGTTCTCGGCTACAAAGTCACGAAATAACAATGCAGGTGATGGGAAGGTGGGGGGGATAAAACGGCAAAGCTCCACGCACACTGTCAAAAAATCCATCTCGAAAGCAGCAGCAGCAGCAGAGAGCTCCACGTCTTTTGTTGTTGTTGTTGTTGTTGTTTTCACGGCCCCCCTCTCTGGAGGATCGCGCGCCGGGATCAAACACCCCGGCTCGTCGTGTAGGGGGTGGGGGTATCGAGCCGTCGTGCGGAGTAAACACGAGTTTACGGTTGAAGAAGTAGCAACGCCGTAAGATTAAACCCCCTCGCTTTTGATTTTTTTCTCTCTCCCCCCCACCACCACCACCCCCCTAAAGGACAAAGCGCTGGACTTCAGTAAAACTTCACAAGCGGCGGCTGCTGCTTGCTGCACCTTTCCTTTCATTTGTTATCTCTCGTGCCGGGGAGATGAAAGGCGTCCGTCACTCAATGGAAGCTATTTACATAATAACAAGCAGGGCCCCATTGAGACACCAACCCACCCCCTCTCCCTCCCCGTGTTTGCTGATCAGCGCCTCTGCGTTTTTGGGCCTCGAGTTTCACCTGGGGGTGAATCTCACCACCCGCGCCTTTGCATTTTTTGGTCTACATCCTCGGCAATTCCAACGCCGCCACCACGGCCATCGCTCCACCTCTCTCGCCGCTTCGTGTCAATTCCCCCCCCCCACACACCTCCCCCCCCGCTCCCGACATTTTTTTAAGCACCAAGGAGGGAGATCCTGGGTCCGAAGAACAATTTACAAACGCTGTCATTTGGACAGCTGCTCCGAGGCGTATTCAGAGAGGAGCAGCATCGTCCTGGCGAACCTCTCGCCCCGTGCAAGACGTCAAAATGAATAGCCAATTGAAGCGAAACCCGCCTCCGTCTCTGATCGGAATATGTGTTCCACATATCAAAGTCAATATGTGAATGCATTACCCGACAACAACAAAAAAACGTTTGATCTTTTTTTATGGCATTAAACGGAGACAAATGTTAATGTGATATCATGAAAAAAACTAATTACATAACTAATTTATCAGACCATAGTTATATTATCAACGACGCTTAAAGCTCAAGTAATGATTACATCGTGGAGTGCTCGCGAGAGTTGGCAGCGAATCTCAGGGCGCTTCAGCCAGCAGTGGGTTGAGCATGTTTGCATGCGCGATGGATGGCAGCGTAACGCAACAAGTCTAACTCGTGGGCGTGTATCTGGATAGTGAGCTAGATGGGCTCGTCCGAGGGGGATTCTTTTTGTAAACACGCGGTCACAGAAAACCAAAAAAACATTTAACATCCATCGCTTTGAACGCACGGAGAGTTGTCGAATGCGCGTGTTCTCTTCTTGGTTCTTTCGGTAAAGTCATCTTCTTGGTTCTTTACCGAAAGAACCAAGAAGATGAATCCCTGCAGTCACGAAAGCTTTAAATCGCGTGTTCTCTGTTTCGCTCGTCGACAAGGGGACGCTTCCATTTGGACAGCGGCAGAAATGGGAACGGAACGCCAACTTTAGTGGTTGTGTAGGTCCCGTGTGGTGGGGCAAAGTGTGGGTACTGTGTACCCAGTCGTCGGGATACTCTTGGACTGTCTTTCGATGTGCGCAAGTTGATTGTGGGGTTGGACTTTTACCTTCACGTAAATATTTGGAATGTGAATGTTTCGGAGTAATTAATCTTAAGAGCAGACTACGGTAGTTGAGGCTCTACATTCTAAGCACATATATGGAACGGTGAATTACGCTGGAAACAACCGTATTAATTGCTTGGTGATTGTGATAGCTGTGGGGTTTTTCACTGCAAAGTTAGACTGTGATTGTGAGAATGCCAAATGCATCTTAAAATACCACGGGGTAATCCGCCTCTTCGGTCTGTGGTCGCTGCAGTACCGCATTGAGTACCGCTGTGGCATTCTGTAAATATCGGTAGAAGCGAGGCTGTGTATGATGCAATAATGCCTTTGTAGAATTAATCCCAGGTCATGGCTGTAACTGTACAGTATTGCTATTAAGCTTTGTTTGATGTTGTAACGATCGTGTCCGGAATACAAAAATAAACAATCCAGTCCAAGTGCATAGTTTAATATTGCAAAGATCACTGAAGATAGCAGCGGCTTCTTGGGGAGGTTGGCCTTCATCCAGCAGTGGATTTGGCCATGGCTTTTGATGATGATGAGAAGTCGTGGGTTAGATCCCGACCCTGACGATGCCTGCTGTATATTTTAAGTTTGCACGTCGATCTCCACCGTGGTCGCGTGACATTTTCTCCGGGTCCTCCGGTTTTTCTTTCGACACTATTTTAGAATCAGCATCATGCGTTCAGAGTATTCGGTTTTGCTGCTGCTGCTATACATTTCTACACAATGTTAAGCCACTTCGCTGAGCAATCATTTGCGATGGCCAGGTCGCTTCGAGAAAACGAGCTACGTAGCTCAGTGGGTTTTACCTGGCCATACAAATTAAATATTAACAATTAAAAAAATAAAATAGTGAAAATATACAACACAGGACTTAACACTTAAAAGGCCCCAAGCACGTGGGTTGTAGAAGTGGGAGGGGCTGTTGGTGTCTGAGGGGCGGGGTCACGCGGGGGCTGTGAGCCGAGGGGCGGGGCTAGGGGTGAGCCGAGGGGCGGGGGGATGGGGGACCGATTACCGTGAACCTCCCCACCATCCAGCATCGCGTCACGCGATTGGTCAACACATTGAGTTGTGGGCGATGAAGCTGCGCGTCAATTGGCTCAGAACATCAGAGAGAAGGCGGCGACGCGTCACCGCGATTTATTTATTTATTTACCACCGACACTGGAGCCGCGTGCTGCTGCCGCTTGTCGAGAAACTTTGACGCGCCAGCCGTCGCGTCAGTGTCGTAGTTTGTGGATATCTTATTAAACATACGTAATGTTAACGTTTGTAAACGTGTCTTCAGTTGTATTGCATTATACTCTTTGGTTCTTTCGGTAAAGTCACGTAGGTATTAATTAAATCGCGACGTTTCGGGCGCAACCCACAAGCGCCCGTCACGAAAACTTCAAATCTACAGTAGATTGTATTGCATTGTTTGATGATCCGATGATGGTTGCTGATGACCGCTTGGGTTAATTCGTGGTGGTTTAATGTTGTGTGTGCCCAGAAGCAAACAGTCCCAAGACTATGAAGTTTGATTTTTAAAAACCCCAAATACCGTACAGCATTACACATTATCACGTAGCCATAATACAAGATTAGTGCGTGAATAGAGCACAAATAACTTGGGGGAAAAGTGAAATAACCCAGTGGTTCTGTCCAGTATTACCAAAATAGACAAAGTTAAAGCTTTGCATTGTGAATAGCGAGTGTAGTGGTGAGTAGGTAGTGGTGAGTGGCTGGCGCAGCGCGGCTGCTTTGATGTTTGATGATTAGTAGTGAGTGGAAGTGGTGAGTAGTGGTGAGTGAGTGATGAGTGAATGGTGAGTGAGTAGTAGTGGTGAGTAGTGAATGAGTGGTGAGTAGTAGTGAATGGTGAGTAGTAGTGGTGAGTGAGTAGTGGTGGTGAGTAGTAGTGATGAGTAGTAGTGAGTGAGTAGTAGTGGTGAGTGAGAGTAGTAGTGGTGAGTGAGTGAGAGTAGTGGTGAGTGGTGAGTAGTAGTGGTGAGTAGGGGTGAGTTAGT
>CM025639.2:650589-706709 GCA_014621495.2 Entosphenus tridentatus | reverse complement strand
GGTAGGGTGTTGTTGTGTGGTGTGTGTTACACTGTGTGTGTGGGGTAGGGTGTTGTTGTGTGATGTGTGTGTTACAAAATGTGTGTGTGGGGTAGGGTGTTGCTGTGTGGTGTGTTACACAGTGTGTGTGTGGGGTAGGGTGTTGTTGTGTGGTGTGTGTTACGTTGTGTGGTGTGTGTGGTGTAGGGTGTTGTTGTGTGATGTGTGTGTTACACAGTGTGTGTGTGTGGGTAGGGTGTGGTGTTAGTACCACAGGTGGTGTGTCATCTTGTCGACTGCGTGGTGATGTTTCCCTGTGTGTACTGCTGTAGCGTGTGATGTGTCTGTGTGTCACGTTGTGGGGGTAATTGCTGTGTGTGTGTTTGTGCTGTGAGTGCTGCGGGGTGTGATTGTGTGTGCGATGCGACTGTCGTGTTGTATCGAGTGGTATACGGTGTGTGTACTTTATGTTGTGGTAGTGAATGGTGGGTATTACGGTGTGTGTGGTGTTAGTGTGTGCTCGTGCTACGTGGGTATCACAGTGCGTGGTGTTGTGATGTGGGGAGCGGTAGTGTCGTGGTTAGCGCGCTGTGCTCCCGGGTTCAATACCCGCTCATGGACACCAGCAACAGTGATGATTATCTGAACCGGTCCTGGTGCGGTCTGTAAACATCGCCACTGGGGAGACAAAGGCGGCCGGGCGTGGTGCTGGCCACCCACCCCCTCATGTGTCAGTGCTGGCCTTCATAGGCGCTCGCTAACATCACTTGAACATCACTTGCCCAGCTGCATGTTGAAGCAATAAGGGGGCGATCTTTGTCTTTTGGTGGTGGTGGTGGTGATGTGAATACTGCAGTGTGACACTGCCTGGGATGTCTGTGTGTTTACGGTATCAGTGTGCATTCTGTGTGTAAACGATATGGTGTGCTATTGTGTGTAGCGGTATTACATTGTGCTCTTACCTCGAGTACAGCACTAACGTGTATCGTGATGTCTGTGTGTGATGTCTGTGGGGTGTTGCTGTGTAGTGGTACTGTAGGTACGACTACGGCGTGTGATGTTACAGTGCGCGAATGAACGTGTGTGGCGTGTGACTGTATGGGTGTGGGTTTTACGTCCTCTGCTTGTGTATTATGGAAGCATGTGTGTGGATATTACACCGTTCATGTTGTGTATATATGAGTGCTGTATCGAGTATTGACTGTAGTATTGGCCCTCTGCTACTGATCATTGATCAGGGCCTTCGTCGATGGTGAACACGTCCAGGTGTAGCCATGGCCAGGAGTAGCGTCATTCCCAGATGCACCTCGAGCTTGCAGGAGGGATGTCCTCTGGCTCCAACACTGCTGAACACATTCTTAACCACGCATTGTGAGAATTCTTCCTTGGCTTTCTTTCACTGGTGGAATTGACATCTGGTATGAATATAGTCGGAGGGTTAATCGACGACCTGAATGCGGTCTGTGGATGGATTCCATCTGACCAACACGGTATGCCGATGACCTGGTAATTGCTGCTGATGAGCTGTAGATGCTGCTGCTGATAATGAATCTGGAGCGTGGATACTTTGTCGGCTAACGCTGCTTGAAGAGAGAGAGAGAGTGGGAGGGGAATTATTGCACGTGGGTTAGTGAGAGTGAGTGTTGTTCATCACCAACTCTGGGGTTTGCAGAGGAGGTCTCGCTCGGTGCAACGCGATGTTGGGAGCTGCCTGGCCTGTTTAGCTCCGTGTGCTCTTTGCGGCTGTTATGGTGGCGCCGTCTTTGTTGTGCTAAAAGTGGACTCCCGTTACGGGAAGAACGAACGCCTGTGTCAAGCCGGATTGGATTGTGTCCGTAGCTCCACGGAGCCTTGAAATATGCCGCGTGTGGCTTGTTGGGCACCCAGTTGGCATCTGTGGAGGAGGCTCCTAAAAGGACGCCGCTGGGAAAGATAGAAGGCAATGAAGTCGTTCATCAAAGGAGAGTGCCGAGGGGGGGGTGACGACAACAACAGCGAGTAGCAGAGGGGTCCGGGAGGCTAAAGTAGCAGCAAGGAGTGTGGGGGGGGCGCTGGGACAGTCATCAGTTTCTCTCGTGGTCTGTCACTTAACCCCAGAACGCGAGAGAGAGGGGGGGGGTGTTTATCCTTTGGCCTTCCTGGTGCCTTGGGGGGGGGGTGCATTGGTGGAAGGAGCCGCGGTTAAAGAGATATAAAAGTACGGATTGTTTATACGACGACCTTTCACGGCCTAGCCTGGCACAGGCTGCATTTCGGTGATGCTACTACCTCCCGCTACGATGGCCCTCCTGTGTGGTGGTGGTGGTGGTTGTTGTTGTGGACGTGCCGTGGGACGCTAACGCTGGGCCTGGTGCTGGGCGCGTGCTACAGTCCACGTGCTGTGATGTGCTGCTACTGTATGCGACGCTGCTGCTGTGTGTGTACAGTGATGTGTACAGTACGCGCATTTGGGTGTGGTACTGTACGTGTGATACGTCTGCGTCGGCGCTCGAGGGTGCTGCAATGTCTGCGGTACTCTTGTGCATTACAACTCTGCTACTGATGCTGCTGCGTGTGGTGGTCGTGTGCGCGTTCTATTGTCTATCTGTGTGTGTGTAGTGATTATGTGCGGCACAGTGCATGTTGAGCACACTTCTGCGCAGCTTCCATAGCACAGCATAGCAGGGCCTCACCAATAGCAGGGGCCACGGCATAGCAGGGGCCACGGCATAGCAGGGCCTCAGTATAGGATTGCTTGGAAAGACTCATTATACAGTACAATACAGTGCATAACGCGCCATACATGAATATAGCACATTGTAGATACAGCAAACTACAGCTCTCATACACAACACGGCAGAGCATCACATCAGCTCATTCAGCTTGGCAAGAGAGTACAGTGCACAGCAGTTCAGCTGCTTGCAGCCTATAAACAACAGGCTGCAGGCATAGACGGCAACACGTGGCAGGGCACAGCTTGCACCACAACGTGCTCGCTGTGTCTCGTGTGCGCGCTTGTACACGAGCGAGCACACGTCAGAAGAAGAGCAGTGCAGCGTCATTGTACAGCACAGATTGGCTGTCAGTCAAAGGCTACGCGCTGCTAGCTATCAATGGTTGCACGAGTTGCTGCTGATGGTGGAGATGGTGCTTGTGGACGTGGTTGGGAGAAGTGGTTGTTGGTGATAGTGTTGCTGATGATGGTAGTGGGGAAGACCCAGTGGTGGTTGCGTTATAGAGTGGTGGTGGTTTTGGTGATATTGAAGTTGGTGATGTTTTGGTTCTTGATGGCTGTGTTTTAAATTATGATCCTCCAATAACTTGCGGTGGTCATAAGCAAATTGAGCGAAACGTCGGACGTTGATGTTCATTTCAGTCGTGAATAGTTTTAATATATAATCCAGCTTTGTGGGAGCTTTGTTTGGTCACAACTTGATTGGCACGCGTAAATACAAAGTGGGTTAACGTGACAATTTTGCCAGGTGGTGGAGGGATAATGACAAGGATTTTGGCATAAATCTACTGCAACCCAAAGAACACAGATCAAGCTGTTGGGGTTTGTGTTGATGTGGCTGTTTGCGTGCCACGATACGAGCCCGGCAAGCCGAGTTGGATTCCCGCTCACGACCACCACCGGGGACGATTATCTGAACCGGTCCTGGGCCTTCCCGAATTCGAATCGGCCTCAAATGTGTACCTGGTGGAGCGGTGTGTAGTAAACATCGCTAGCACTGGGGAGACAAAGGCGGGGTGGTGCTGACCACCTAGCCACCCCCTCACGTGCTGTTCCGGCCTTCATAAGTGCTCGCTAACAGCACTGCCCCCAATAATCTGTTAAGGCTATGGGGGGGGGGGAATATTTGTATTTTTGTGGTGGTTGTTGTTGGTGGTGGTGTTAGTGATGATTGTGTGCAAAAACGTTCTAGTACTGGGTTCTGTTCGTGGTATTCGCAATGATTGGTGGAAATGTTATGGCAAAGCACGGCCCTTAATCCACCCCTTGACTGCATATGGCTGCAAGAAGAAGAAGAGATGATCGTGTAGGGTAATTGGTGATGTGGTTGTTGATGGTAGTGTTTGGAAATCTGCTTCTGGGGGTGTTAACAGTCGGTGTGGTTCTGTGATAATGGCTCGGAACTAATTGTTTTGTTCAGTTTCCGATGTTCCTGTACTTAGGTATAGTATGGAATAGAACTAGGAGCTATACTAGCTTCTTGTGCTGCCCATAGAGAATACAATCTTAAACTATTCCCCGACCTTTATCATACTTTAGCCATTTGTTGAAATTCAAGGATGCGGTTCAGAGACTTTCCAATACACAGCTGGGCCGAATTATAGAGGACATCTTCAGTCGGTAACCCCTGTGTCGGGAATTTGCTGTGAACCCTTTTTTTGGAGACCCATGGGGTGAAAAAAAGCAACCCAGCCAGCCTCTGTATGCAGTTTTGTGGTTGTGTTGATGCATGCTCCTGTGTAGTACTTGTCTGTGTGTTGGTGCTTGTTGAGTGCATGTGTACACGCGTGGCAGTGCTGTGTGTATTAGTGGTCTGTGTGTGTTTTGGGAGCGGTCGTGTAGCAGTTAGCACGCCGCGCTACGAACCCGGCGGCTGGAGTTTGATTCCTTCTCACGGCCAACACCACTGACGAATATCTGAACCGGTCCTTGGACTGGTGCAGTGTGTAAACATCGCCACTAGGGAGACGAAGGCGGCCGGGCGTGGTCCTGGTCACCCACCCCCTCGTGTGCCGTCCCAGCCTTTATAGGTTCTTGCTAACAGCACTTGCCCCTACAGTCTGGCTATAGGGGGGGGATTTTTGTCTTTTAGGGTGGTGTGTGGTGGTGTATCTCCGTTGCCCTTGTGCTGGCTGGTGTGTGCCTCTGCATGGTGTGGTCGTGTACGTGTGCTGGCATGCTTTTGTTGGCTTGTTTATGCTAATGCTTTGTCTGTTTTGCTATGTGTTCATACATTATGTTTGTTGGCGTTCACGTATTGCTGTATGCAGCGTGCACTCATGTTTGCACGGCATTTGTGCGGACGGAGCGCTTTGACCTCCCTCCCTGTACGCGATGTGTTTGTGTTTCTCTGTCGAGCAAATGCCCCCATGCGTTTGATGCATCAAATGGCAGCTGTGCACAAAGTGCTGTTTTTGTTAGGTTATCAACGCCGCCCTTTATTGCATCCCAGACTCTTTTACGGTGCTATCAAACCCATTTCTAATTAAGGGCCAGAATTTCCCGTTTAAAGTACCATTACAAGACGCCGCCGCAGATAACTTCATCCTTCAAGACGCAGCGGCAGATGCATTTAGATGTCTGCACCAAGATTACGATGCACTCACGGCCAAAGTATAATGTTTTGATAACATTCTGCTAGGAAGGACGCACTGAACTTAGTAGCCTCTGGCAGAAGCCCATCTGAAAAGTCGAGAGAGGGGATGTACATGATAACATCTCCCCTCCTGTATGTTTATTAAGCAGTGATGACATGTTGGTTTATCTGATAACTGAGTGAATGGATGGGTTTGCCGTTGGGTTTTTAATTAGCTTTGCTGTTAATAATTAATGTCATTTTTGGAGAATACCACTGCTGTCTTTGGATAGGATTCCACAGATTTACTTAATGTGACAATTATTGTTATATGATTAAAGTAAGGCTTTGTGTGTATGTTGCAAACATTTTTTCGTGGCATATATTGGTCACCATGTTTGTTTTAGTTTGTGAAGTTTTTTTTCCTTTGTTGACAACTGAAATCATCTTAATTAAACTATAATGACAGTTGTGTTTACGTATTCACAATGTGTGTTTGCATTAATTTTTTTCAGGCTCAGAGCTGCATCCCTCGAATTACTCAAGTAACCCATCAATTGGGAGTTTGGAGGAACCTGCTGACGTTTATTTAATAGGAGCCCAGGGCTGGCAATGAGTGTTTCTGAGAAACTGCAAAGACTGGATCTAAGCCACATTATAGAAAATGCCATTACTCGGAGACCACCAGTCCCTGGGCGAGAGGGAAAGGTCGATGTATGGCCAGAACATTGCAACGACCCAGGCTTGGCTCGGGCCAATGGAGTTAAAGGCGGCGGTAGCGGCGATGGCTTCGGCGTCAGGATGATGCAGCCCAGGAGGATGGATGGAGACCTCGGTTACGAGCCAGAGGGAAGCGCCTCGCCAACGCCTCCCTACGTGCGGTGGGCCGAGTCGCTACCTGCCTTGCTGGAGGACCAGGATGGCACCAGCCTCTTCAGGGCCTTCCTGGAGCAGGAGGACTGTGTGGATCTACTGGACTTCTGGTTCGCCTGCAGCGGCTTCCGCAAGACCGACGGTGACAAGCGTGCCAAGCTGGCCAAGGCCATTTACAAGAAGTTCATTAAGGATAACGCGGGCATTGTTCTGAGGCAAATTGGATCTATCACGAGGACTGGCGTGAAGGAGTGCATTGCCAGCAAGCGCATCGATTCCACCATGTTCGACAGGGCCCAGGAAGAAGTTCAGACTGCCATGGAGGAAAATGCCTACCCGGCGTTTCTCAGGTCTGACGTGTACCTGGCATACGCTCGCAGCGGCGGAGAGAGCCCCAGGTGTTTTGCCGACCCTCTCCCCGCTGGCTTCATGGCCATGAAGGGACTGGACTCGCCTTTGGGCCTGCAGACGGTGAAGGAGGACGAGGTGCTGTCCTACGACAGCCAGCAGACTCACAAAAGGTGGCCGGAGGTGCACTGTGGCACGAGGCCATCCGGGGGAAGTTCCTGCTTCTCGGTAGCGTCGCCACGCGCTGTGGGGATGAGGCCGTCGGAAAAGGGGAAAAAAGGTTATCGGTAAGTCTGCTTTAAGATTCTCAGGAAGGTGTCTTTTTCTGTGCCAGTACATTGACACTGAACAACAATCATTTGTTTTTCAATCCACACAGCACCTGGATATTAATGCGGTCAATAATCTGGAAAGATTGGTACGAGAAAATTAGTAACTCATTAGTCCCTTACGGTGTGCGTTCTGTTTCTTCTGCAAAATTTATGCTTGCAATTCTTGCTCTGGAGGGAATGTTGGCCTGGCAGTTGGTCATATATTTTCAAACAAATTGTGGTGCGGGTTTAAGGAAAAGGAAATAATGATGTATTTGACCTTGTAACTTTTTTTGAAGTGTACAGGGAATTAGCTAGTTTTTTTGCCAAGCTGCTGCAACCATTAAGGAAGTCCAGTCAATCAATGTTTAAAAAACACAACAATGTTGTTGTAATGCATGTTTGTGAGCATTTTATTTAGCATAAAGGGGAGGAAATCCCAGGGTAAAGCCGTGTAGTGTTTTTAAAGGCAAAATATTTAGGTTTTTAGAGACTTAATCTGTGTAAGTCAGTTTGGAATGTATTCTATGGGAATGCTTCTTTGTATGTGCGCTGAACTTCTTTCGCACCGTACGTAGCCAACCGTGCTAAATCGGAGGTGCGGTAGAGAAAGGACAACAAGCTAAACCTCAAAAAGCAGTTATAAATACATGGAGTTTAAATCTAGATGATTTAAAAGTGCCATAACACTAGTGACTCTTCTAAGTGTTGCAACTTTTTTACATCGCCGTAGGTCGGTGGAACCACACACACACATGTTTTTGTGCAACCATAAATGTCAAAAGTGGCATTAACTTCTTGTGTATGTCGTCCACGAATATTGTTAATAAGTATGTATACACACCGGGGTATGTATTTTTTGCGCCTTGTGTTTATTCACATGGGATTTGTGTTTATGTTTTACGTGCAGTGCAAACGCCCACAAAACAATGCAATTAGGGATAACAGAACAGCATGTATGCAGCATGAGAATATTTTTAGAGATGTGTGGTTGCTTGTTGGGGTTGGTCTGGCTTGGGGTGGTGGTGGTGGGGTGGTGCAATGGCTCCTGGGTCATGGACCCTCGCTGCTGGGATGGTTTTTATGAGCAGGCCACTGCAGTCACATGGGAACCAGGAGCCCTGGCTGTGTCGGCTTAGCGATCAGAAAGACATTTCTTTTGTGAGCCCACGACTCGTTAATTTGGTCACGCTGAATTTTTTTTTCTGGTGAAATGAGTGCCCGAGCACTAAAAGACTTTTCAGTTGTCCCCCCCGTTACAAAATTCCATCGGTGTTAAGAATGAAATTCATCCACATGTGTTGTCAAAGTATTTATACTTGCAAGAAAATATAATTAAATATGTTGACGTTTTCTTCTTTTGGATTTCTTATAACAGCGGAATGATAAAAAAACTGTTAAAGGGAAGTTCAGAGTGATTCAGAATTGGCTAAATATCAACCAAAATAAATATTTCTCCGCACTGATCTGAAAGTATTGAATTTGTTCTGAATAATAACACTACGCGGTTGGATAGCTGTGGATTAAACTTTCTGGATGTACTTCACAATGAATGGAATTAAATTAAAGTAGATTTGAGAACACTTTGAAAACAACTGATTAGAACGTTTTACATAAAACTGTCAGTGCTGCAGTTTCATTTATTAAGAAAATAATGTTTTTCCTTAGCCCGCAGGAAACGGATTACTGATGTGATCATAACGTGGCTGAGATCACCCTTTCCCGGTGCCCCATCAAAGAGCATGTGGAACCAATTTACTCCAGTGAGCTTTCTGCAAAAGGAACCGCATCCCTCCCTCTGCCCACACCCCGCCCCGCTCTCGCTCACCCCTCCTTTTCTCTGGCTCGCCCTACCCCCAGTCACCACCAAATCGTATCAGTAACGGTAGAATGAAGGCTGTCGTGGGACTTAACCTGCCCTTTGCTGCATAAGGCCGCAACTCCTCCTGCCACCCAAGGCCCGGCCCTGGCTTTTGGAGTAGAGGGCCGCTACGTCTGGCAGGGTGTTGATTGGTGGGGGGGTGGGAGATGGAAGGATCCTGGAGACTCCCCTTCACTGCGTCTCTTCCTTGCTGTTTCTGTGGATTGCGATGGATTGAACAAAACTAGTAGGAGCCTTTCCCCGCTCCTTTATTTTTCCTTCCCACCCCCTCCTCTCTCCTCTCTCTCTCTCCTCTCTACAACCCTACTCTTTACAAACACTGATCCTATTATTAAAGCGAAATGCCAGAAGCAGCAAGAGGGCGCGAGGTTCCGCGGGCAGTGTGACAAGGTTGTTTGTGTGCCACATCGAGGCTCAAGCTGGGAAAGAAATGAAAGAGGGGGTGGGGGGGGGGAGTCTTGCAGTGAGGGGAGGGTATTACTCGATCTGTTTTGGTGTTAATACACCACCAAGCAATTTTGTGCTGTGATCCCTTTAGAATTTTTTTTTTCTTCCCACCCTAGACATCTAGCAAAGGGGGCCTGTGCAGGTGTTTGGTTTGAAAACTTTATTCGGCTAATCCCGCAAGTCAAGGCCTGCGCAGCACTGTAGCGTGATTAATATCGTTTGTTGCCTGCAAAGTGACAAAACCTCGGCTTTTGGATTTAATCTCCCATATTGTTTTCCCCTACAAAGGTGAACGATAGAAAAGAGAGAAAAATATATTTTTGTTCTGATATCTTGCAACGTGCGATTTTTTAAATTGTACACGTTAATATGAAGCATAGAGTGTACGTGTATCTTAAATCTATCACTCGCTGCAATGGAATAAGCAGCATTTTATTTTACATGTTAACACGCAGAACCCGGCAAACACAAAGTTGTATGTGTTCGGAATCCTGCGTTCGATGTTTTATATCGGATTCCATCGACGAACCATACGCGTGTCTGCAATGCAGGGCACTGATAATAATTCTCACAAATACTTACAAGGCACGCACTTAACACGGCCCACTGATAATTCTGTGAACTCTGCAATTAAGCCGGATGCTCTTATTCCCCTTCCCCCCCCAAACCCCACAATTACCCAAAAGGAACCCTCTGTGGCCAGGGAATCCAGTGAACCCGTACCACATGAACTCGGGCTACGGACGAGCTCCTGCATCAAGCGCCAACGACAGCGAGCAGAGCCTGTCGAGTGATGCGATGACGGACGACACGATGTCAATGACGGACAGCAGTGTGTAAGTCTTGGTCGCGCGCACGCTCACATGCCCCGATGATGCACACGCGCGTGCATGGAATTCAGCCCTTTGAGGCCACGTGTTTTTTTTTAGTTTGAAGGCCATATTGCACGCCACTTATCGTTCTGCATAGGCATCAAAAGAATTTTAGTTGGCTATGTAAAACTTCTGAGCTGAGATTACGTGACTGGATTGTCGATGGGTTGAAACATTATCTAAACGTGAATTATGAACGTGATTGTTTTTTTATTTTAATTTGTTTCATAATTGGTAAATGTATGACACACTTTGGAATAGTTTCCTTTTCAGGCTGCTTTAGATGTTACAGATGTCGGACCTTTGAAGTGTGCTCGCTACTTCCCACTGTCATTATCATATGAAGCGATTTTATAACATCTGACATAAAAGCCAAAGTCTGAAGGGAGTTAAATGGGGCAAACAATGAATGAAAGTGAGGTATCCACACACACACAAATGCGCGCGCAAACATAAATGGCATTTATCTGACGCAGCGTCTGGCTCTAGTTCACGGAGAGGCGCCTCCACCTTCCATTCATGCCCACCGCACGCACGTACAGACGCGGCCGCACGTGAGAAAGATGAGTGACGGTGGCGCGACCGGGTGGGGGGGGGGGTCAGCTGCCTGTAACGGCGGCATTGTTTTTGCGCCGCACCGCGTGCGCACAAAGGGGAGGCAAGAAGAAAGGAAATGGAGACAAGTTGAGGCTTATGACCAGATTTGAAAGAGAAGACAAAGTTACACACAAAGTGCTAGGTGGGAGGTGACAGTTGATCTTTCCTCTCCTGTAGGGCTTGGGCTCAGGTTCTTGGTAAGGGTTGGCGGTCGCCGGGGGAGGTGGGGGGGGGATGGGTGGTTGTCGAGGGCCAAATTGGTGGAAGCTGAACAAATGGTGGCACTGAATTGTCTGTCTTTCGGTTTTTTTGACACCTTATCCCCACACTTGTGGGTGTGAAAAAGCCACGAGGACTTTTCAGAAACATTTGTCTCCTCCAGGATGTGAAAACATAAAACAGATAGCCAGCAACGCTTAAAACATTACCAATTGCTGGTGTGATGGGTTTTTCTTCATACATACACACGTATCAAATCTTTCAATAACAGATTTAGCATTGGTATAGAATATTTAGGCCAGGGACTTGTAATAATTGCACGTCTAATGTTTATCAGGGATCGTTAAATCCCAAGATGTACAATAGTGGAATCATTTTGTGTGAATTTACAGTGAATTACAGGAATATTACACGATATCTATTTATCCTGGAGAAATCCGATGAGCTATGAAGCTCTTTTTCACAGCTATCCAGTATTGCCCGAGTGAACATTGTGCTTGTAAAGCAGTTGGCGTAGTCTAGGGTAACGTGCGTGATGTTACAATATTTAATTGAATTCCTGTTGAAGTCGCTAGCACAGTACATAAGTTTGCCTTTTTCCCCCGCTGTTGAGTGTCAGATGAAAAAGTTGCTTTGTTATTGACAGGTGAGTGTAATTTAAATCCCACCTACATGAACAAAAGAAAGCACATTGTCTTGTAAGCCTAAGATGATAAATTGTAAAGATGTTATGGTTAACTTATATGTTTAAAACACATGTAACAGAATCACTTTCAGACGTTTGTTTAGATAACACTTTACACAACATTTAGCCAGGAGTAGTGACAGAGTATGCATCGGCTTGGTCATTGGGTGGCTTTTTGATTGCCATCTGAAAAAAAGGGCAGCTTTAGGCTCGGTTAGCCCTCCGCTGCCACAGGGAGTCCGAAGTGACAGCTGAGAGATAATGGGGCGGTTTTGATCACTGCTGGTGACGCAGGAATGCGAGCGACTGACAAGCCCTCGGTGCCTCCTCTCCACAGCCAGGTGGAACTGCTTCAAGCCGTGAAAGCGGCGGATGAGTTGCCATGCCAGCACTGCGCGTGTATGTGTGTGTGTGTGCGTACATCTCTCTCTCTATACCAACGTTAGAGAGGTAGTGTAGCGTTTAGTGCACTGCACTACAAACCCGGCGACCCGAGTTCGATTCCTGCTCACGACCAATAACAGTGGTGAATATTTGAACTGGTCCTAGGCCTTCCCGAGGTCGAATCGGCCTCAGATGATTACCTGATGCGGTTTGTAAACATCAACACTGGGGAGACAAAGGCGGCCGGGTGGGCGTGGTGCTGGCCACCCACACCCTCGTGTGCCGTGCCGGCCTTCACAGGTGCTACTCGCTAGCAGCACTTGCCCCAACAGTCTGTCAAGGCTACAGGGGGGACCTTTGTCTCACGGTAGCACCCTGAATGCGTATCATTCACGTTTTCATAAAGCCACTCGAGGACAACTGCGTGGTGAAACGTTAACTTTAAACTATTTTACCAGCTAAGGCCGACTGCGCTATATAGCTTATTTTTATTCGTGGCCGAGCCATCAACAAATGATATCTCAACGAAAGTGGCTTATCATCGTGTCGAAATTTATATCTGCCAAATACTCTACGACGCATGTTTCTAAGCGTATATGAGATGGCGTTCCTCTGGTACCCTGTGGAAGAACTCTGGGTTCCCTGTAATGATCTGGCAGGTGTTAAAGTCGTTAAAGTGTTTCGACTCGACAAAAAAACAGTTGTCCAAGCGGTTGCTCTTCCTTTTGGCCGTCACCATGCACACCCAGATTTTAAGCCATCGCTATCAATAAATGTAGGTTCGTCGAGTAAATGTTTTTCAATGCGCAAATACCGATGTTTTTTTCACGTTACGTCTTAAAAACGGACGGTGCATTTACAATTTAGGGATTTTGAAGCAAAGACATTTTTGGAAATTTGTTCCTATTACGATAGATGTGTCGGTGGTATCTGTGGGTCGAGTTTGCATACCCGTGTTAAACGTGCATAGAATTATGTCATTGGACTTCAAGCTAAGTAGATATTTGAAATGCAAAGACACATAATGTATGCGTGTATGTGAAACTTTTTTCTCACCGTACGTAGCCAACCGCGCTAATCGGATAAAATTATACGAAATCCCTTCTGTTTGTACACAGAACTTGTTTTCCAGCAATAGCAGTATTTAAGTTGATCTGAGATTGCCTCATTTAACATGATATATATTGTCGGTATTTGTATTTAACATCACAAACCCCCGAAGATGTTGTAACAGGGATACTAGACGGCAACAGAAACCTTATTTCCTTCACTTGGCACATAAAAGATCATCACAAAAAGCTGTGGCTTTTGTATGTGGCACTTTGTAGTGGAGAGGCACAGAGAGAGAGAGAGAGGGGCCCATGCAATGTGTGTTTAATCTATGGACACCGTAACCTGATCCCTACCCGCGAGAGAGATCCTTCCGGAACTGTGTGTGGAAATAAAGCGCTGGGAGGGTGTGGAATGCGAGAACCCTAAACTGCAAACAACCTGTTTTTTTGTGGTGGAAGGTTTTTATGGTGCGCAAGTGAAATCGAGTTGATGATCCCTAAGTCCCAGGGAAGGAAGAGGGCTTTCTAATGCATATTTAATGTTATTGCTCAAAACAACTGCAAAAAGGGGCTTTGCAGCTTTGAAAGAAAGTGGGAATGGGGGAGGGGGGGGGCTGGTGGGGGCGCCTGTTGGTGGAAAGGAGAATATGGGTGTCAGGGTAGGAGGGAGGCCGACGTGGGGTTGGGTTCTTTTTTATCTTCTTTTTTATATTAAATAAAAGTTTACTGTTGACACAGGAGAGGAGAGGAGATGAATGGGGGAAGCACGGTTCAAAAGAGGGGAGGATGGGGGGGGTGGGCAGAGGTGGGGGGCCCTCCCCGCCCCGAGTTGATTCTCTTTGCATTTGATGTGGGGCAGATCAGAGGTGGTGGGGGGAGGGCGGGTGGCGGCTCTCCCCTTCTTCACAGCTTTGTCCGCCTTCATAAAGGGGTCCGGGGGACAAAGGGGCGGGGGGGGGGGGAGCAGTGGGCGGGTGCCGTCCCGGCGGGCGGGCAGCTGTGTGCGGCGGACGCTGACATCTCTCTGAAAGGACAGATGAGCGAGCGAAAAGAGTCGCTGTGCAAAAAAATAGGACCCCCCTTCCTCCTCCTCCTCCTCTTGGCCCTTGGAGAATGGGGGGGGGTAGGTTTGGCAAGGGAAATGAGAAACTTATCACTTTGTAGCAACAGGAGTAAACACGTGTTGCCGTGAAGCTGTGTTTTTTTCAAGCAGAGGGGGGTGCCGAGAATTTAGCCCCAAACTGTGACTTATAAAAGCAATCGATTCAAACAATTGTGAAACGCGCGCACGTACCGGCAAAAATGCACAAACGCTAAAAAGTGTGTCGTTGCGTTTTGCAAACTTATTATCGTTACCGTCGTGTATCATTCACACTTCAATGGGTACAACTGTATATTGCATTACAAAGAGCGCGCATCTGATAGTGTACTGGAACTTTGTACATTTGTTCTGAGAACAAAAAAAGATGCATTTCAAAGCCTCCCAAGGGCAGAAGCTGCGGATATCGACACAGGATCAGAAGGAGACCAGTAAATAACGGGAAAGGAGTCTTTGTGGGCCCTTTTTGGAGGGTATGAAACTATTGATTCGGTCAGAATCGATAGAAATGTTTAAAGACTTTTGTTATTTCTTTTTTTGTATGAACCTTTCCCTTTTTTGTTGTTTCCCCCCTCCCTTCCATGCATGTGATCACAGCGATGGGATCCCACCATATAGGCTGAGGAGCTGCGCGTCGAGAGATACGCGGCAGTCTGCGAAAGACAGCGGGAGGACGGAGGTGGTGCACATCCCCGTAAGTATTCGTGCACTCGCTGAGTGCAACGTTTTGCTGCATTTTGACGGTGCGCGCAACCACTCACGAATGTGGCATTCGTTTCACGTTTTGACAAAATGTGTCTGTGCGTGCGTGCATTGAACTTCTTTCGCGCCGTACGTAGTGAACCGCGCTATATTCGGAGGTGTGCGGGAAAATGTACGACGAGTAATAAAAAAGCTGCAAGGTTTTTTTCCACCGGCGTCACTTGCATGAGTTTCAATCTTGCGGTCGGCTAAATCGTTTTTTACCCTCCTTTTGTGCTTTGATTTGCTTCTTCCAAAGTTTTTAAGCTACGTTTCTGGCTGCGGTTTAATCTTCTTATGGGCAGGATATGGCCTCCTTGGGTCATGGATTATGTGTGCAGCCCTTTGCAGCAAATCTTTTATGCCTTCTTGCTCAAGCCAATCGGCAAAAAGTTGATTCAAAATCCTCAATTATCTTTGATCGTTGGATTGGAATGGAAGCAGATTTGAAAAGAATTTTAATTTTTTTCTTTGTGTCTTCTGCTTTTATTATACGTCTTGCTGTGCATTCCTTCTCCAGCTGTATTTCATCTTACACCATTTTAATAAGCCACATACATCACTGAAGGATACAGCATTTTTCTGAACATAGCAAGAATGGCCACATGGAAACGTGAAAATATGTTTTTTCCCTTTTTGTGACTATCGCCTAAAAAAAAACCAACCAGTATATTTTGCATTAATGAACTCCATCTCACCTATTTGTGGTGATTTACAACCCAAATGTCTTTTTTTTGTCATTTTAAAGAATAAGTTTTTGTAACTGCACTTTAAAGTATTGTTGGTCCTCGTAGGCCGTATATAATGGTGCTAAAGGTTTTTAAGGATTTGTGATCTCCGTGGAATAAAATAAATGTTAACGGTTCCACAAAAAATTCCAGCTGTACATACCAATGACAAATTAATACATTTTGTTATCAGGAAATAGTTATTATTGTGGTTTTTTTTAGAAGTTCACTTGTAGTAAACGTAACGTTTGGGTTCATGATAGATATGGGTATGTTAGCTTTCAGCAAACGGTCTTTGGGCTGAGTGTGGTTACAGATCCCTCTGTTCACACCGTGCAGGTGTTTAGAAATTCAAATTTCCCAGTTTAAAATGTCAGTTGGTTTCAAAATAAAAACGCATTCATATTCAGATGTGAAAATATATTTGAATATTGAATGTTTCTGCGGCCGTCTGGAACGCTCTTCCGATATTAGGAAGCCATTGTAGCTTTGCACTTTTCAATCGTCTAAGATGAAAACTAATTTGTTTAGAGCTGCTTTTCGTGCTTATTCTGTAGTCCTTCCCCCGCACCTCTGATTAGCACGGTCGTCTACGTATGGTGCGAAAGAAGTTCAACATACGTACATGTGCACACCCATATATACGTGACGCATGCCCTCGCTGTTGTGCAGCATTACGCGTGATGGCGTTTCTAACGGCGCACCGTTATTTCTGTCGCTGAACCTCGTCGCTGTTTGCGCGCACGCGATGACCCCGTGTGTCCGGCATCTCTTCTCCGCCATAGAGGACCTCTCGGCTGCCGAAGGACATGGTGGTGGAGCCGGCCAAGTTTGCGTCGGAGCTCATCTCGAGGCTGGAACGGCTGCAGAGGGAGAGGGACGCCCAGGAGGCGTTGGAGGAGCGTCTGCGGCGAGTCCGTGCTGTGAGTTGCTCCGTCTCGCTCCTCGACTGGCGTGGGGAGGCTCCCAGCAAGGCTGTTTCATGGTCACTTTGTGAGATGCCCTTCCAAAAGTTTTAATCGGATGCATGAAGACAAAAATTGAGGAACAGAATAGGCCGATGCGGATTTGCTGACGTGTCGTCATTATAACAACCAACGGTGATTAATTATCGGACTAATTCAAGCAGAGCAAAAATGGCGTAGAATTTGTTCACTGAAAAAAGAGAAAATATATTTTTTGGAGGGGTACAACTTGAAAACAGCAGAGTAGTAAGTATGTGTAGGTCATGTATTCATGGTGGACTGGGATACAGCTGATTCAGTAAGAGATCAACGGGAGCAGGATGGGAGTGCTTTGCAAATCTGAATTGTATAAAAGAAATAATTCAACATATCATCGTGCCTCAAGAATGAAAGTTTTCAATAAGTGCCAAGTACTTGCTATGGCATGGAACATTGGATACTTCAACTAAAAAGATGAAAAAGCCATAAAAAGTTAGTAACAAACGTGTAGATGCACATGCTTGGAATTACATTGACCGAGAACAAACACAGACACATCTAATTTAATTAAACAATCAAGTGGGCTTGGGCAGGATTCATAGGTAGGGATGCTTGCTGGTAGATGGGACTGGTGACACAATGACAGCCAAAGAAGAGAATGTGCCCAAGAGTGACCACTGTGATGATCTGTTCAGTCCAGTGATGATCTGCTCGTGCAGCAGGAGCCGGATGACTTGTAGCATGGTGAGACCTGCATGGATGGCGTCAGCTTGGAGAGAGGCCTTGATAGAGCAGTAGATAGATCATCGCGGCTGATGGTGATGATGTTAACTACCTCGCCTGGTATGCAGCAGGTCGTGGGTTTGATCCAGACCCTGACGCCTGCTGCTGAATATTTGAAGTCTGCGTCTCTCTCTCTCTCCCCGTGGACGCATGGATTTTTCTCCGGGTCCTCCGGTTGTTCCCTGCACGTTCTGAAATCAACACCATGCATTTAGAGTATTTGGCGGCTGTAAATTTCCACGTGATAAGCCACTTTATTGAGCGATCATGTATGGCCAGGTTGCTTCTGAAAAAGAGCTCTCTAGCTCAGTGGGCCTTAGCTGGTAACATAAAACTCGTTTAATAGTTTAGTTTTATACTGAACATGCCTTGTAAGCCATTTATTTTACCCTGTTTTAATCAAATCGGTGGGCACAAATTGAGGTTGGTCGTTTGTGGCTCACCAGTTAGGTCACATTGTTCTGTGTAGATAAAAGGGTCTTTGATGTACCTACATTTGAGGTAAGGTCTGTAATCTGAACTCATTGATTTATTTATCAGTGAATTTGAACTTCCGATTGTTGATTCATACATAGACATGCAAATGCGTTTCAATTATTTGAGACAATATTGTCGGGTTAAGTGTTCAAATAGGAGTTAAATTTGTTGAAAAATGTCAATTTGTTTGACACGGCTTCAACGGTACTTTATTGCAGACATAACATCTGGCATAAATACACGTGTAGGGACAATGTTTTGCGGTTGTTTTGCCGCACTTCTACGTTTTTGCTGGATATAGCATAAAAGATTCCACCCTGCCCAAACAAAAACCGCATGCTTATTTTTGTTATAATCTGCCGAGAATATACGCCGGTATTATACACATACGGTATTCATTGCTGAAAGACATAAAACGTTGGTGCCCGCCTCCCCTGTGGCCCCCCACCACTGGCTCAGGGTGGGAGGGGGGGCTGCGTGCGATAAAGGAGATCTGGTTGGTGGGTCTGTGTGGGCTTGGAGGGGGGGGTTATTGTGGATCTCTTAAAAAAACTACACCCCCTCTAATCCGGGCAACTTCCCGGGTGAACTAAGCTGAACTCGTACAGTGGGGAATCATTTTATTATGTTTGCTTACCGTGTCCCTCTCTGATAATTGTTCTTCACATTTTTTTTCATATCTAAAAAAAATTAGGTTGTTGGTTTTGGAGCTGCTAGATGGAACGGGGGGGGGGGGGGGGCTTGGTGTGCCGCGGTCGGTCGCGGGCTCAAGGCAGCACCGTGCTGGAATGTGGAATTGATTATACGCGTGCCGTCGGGGCTGGCGTCTCGGGCGGCGGCGGCGGCGTGGGCTCCCAGCGCCGGCCGTGCAGCTGCGCCGCTCTCGCGTCCCCCGCTGCCGTTAAAGTCTGTGCCTCGGAGCGCTCGGCCGCTCCGTCTCTCACCGCTTGTGAGCTGATGACTGTGGTGCCCGACTGTCTGCTCCCCGTACCCCCGCCCCACTGCCGCCCGACCCCCACCTCCTCCAACGGCGTCCACTCCCCCCCTCCACCCCCCCAAATCCTACCATCACCAACGCCAACACAAACTCCCCCCCCCCCCAAATTTCAACCAATGCACTCAAATGCACACCAATTGAGTCTAAAGCACCGTGTTGGGGTTTAAGAGTAAGGGAGGCCAATGCTGATGCAGAGCAAAACAACGGATTAAATAGGAGGGGTAAGGAGATTAAGGGTCCCCGTGGCACTGGCCTTTTATTTACAACCCTTTTTTTTCTTTGTCTGCGTTTCCCTGCCCCCCCCCTCTCCCGCCACCATTCCATTCAGCCCCTGTGAGGCTGCCCGGCACCCTGCTGCTACATTGCTTTCATTGTCTTGGGGGGGATAGGGGGGGGCAGCTTTCTTAAACCCCCTCCGTGTGTCCGCTGGTCCGGCCCGCGCCGGCCCCCCCCCTCCTCAGAACACCCTCTCCTTTTATAAAACCCCTCAGATGTCGGTGAACAAAGCGGTCTGTTTATAATTAACGTAGGAAAGGTGACGAGATTCACTTCCACGCTTTTATTAAGGGCCGCCCCCCTTCCCTCTCTCTCTTTTTGTGTTCTTTTGAAAACAACCAGGAGGAGGAAGGCGAGGAAGGTGGCCCCGTCGCCACGGCGACTTGCCAGGCCTCGGCGACGCAGGTGGCAGCCGGCTGCGGCGGCGGCCAGATGGCCGCGGTGCCCGTGTCCTTCCTGTCACCCGAGCCGGACGATGATCCCGAGAGCATCCTGGACGAGCACGTGTCGCGCGTCATGAAGACGCCCGGCTGCCAGTCGCCAGGCCACCACCACGGCGGTGGCGGCGGCGGCAGCGGCGCAGGGAGGTCCCGCTCCCCGGACAGCCGGCCCCACCCAGGCGCCGCACGGCCACAGGCCGCCCTGGCAGCCACCAAGGGCGAGGCGGGAGCGGCCGCGGCGGGCGGCGCGGCGGCGTCGCAATCGCACCACCACCGCACGGTGTACCACCACCACCATCACCACATCCATCACGCTCATGCCGCGTCGAAGGCGCGCGAGCAGCTGGAGGTGGAGGCGGCGCAGAGGGTGTACGGCGGCGGCGGCGGCGGCGGCGTGAACGGCACCGCCGAGTCCTTCCCGTACGCGGCGAAGTCGCGCAACGGCGCAGAGATCCTGCCGCCCGGCATCACCAACACGCTCCCGACGAGGTGAACCACAATCAGAATCGGAATATAAATTTATCCTGGAGGAATCCGATGAGCTATAAAGCTCTTTTTCACAGATGTCCGGTAGGGGCAGGTCAGAACGTTACAATAACAAACAATTTGTTGAATAATTGTCCAGACAAGTTTGGGCGCCGTGCTGGTGAGATGTTGACTACCTCACCTGGCATGCAGGAGGTTGTGGGTTCGATCCCGATCCTGACGCCTCTGCTGTATCTTTGGAGTTTGCGTATCTCTCTCTCCCTGTGGTCGCGTGAATTTTTCTCCTGGTCCTTTGGTTTTTCTCCTCCACATTTAGAATCAACATCACGCGTTTAGAGTATTCGG
This sequence comes from Entosphenus tridentatus, assembly GCA_014621495.2. NCBI lineage: Eukaryota > Metazoa > Chordata > Hyperoartia > Petromyzontiformes > Petromyzontidae > Entosphenus > Entosphenus tridentatus. Next base: position 686,456 of record CM025639.2, on the reverse strand, counting down.
CTGCTCTAAATTTCCAAGTGATGAGCCACTTGGTTGAGCTATCACTTGTAGCCCGGTCTCTTCTTAAAAAGAGCTCGGTGGGCCTTGCCTGGTTAAACAAAAATTGTTTAAATAGTAGTTGAAATTTCAACGTTGTTTTTGGATAGTCTCGTTAAAGTTTTTGCATTGTCCGTAGATTGCTCAAAGTTTTTATACGTTTGAAAACATTGTCTCATCTCATCAGGTATGAGAGTTGGATCAGGGGCCATCCATTTAGTACGATCGAGGATGAATAATATGAATGTGTTTAAGCAAACAGATAGTCCACCGCCGGACTATCTCACTCATTTGAAGGCCAATGTAAACAAATTATTATCGAGGCTTCACCCCCCCCACCCCCACCCCCCGTTTGCTACGTGTGCGTTGTTAGTCAGCCCACCCCCCCCCCCCCATACGCAAGCGAACGCATTTGGGTTAACCCCCCTCCCCCCTCCTTGCGTACGTACTAAATGGATGGCCCCTCACTCGGTAAAGCCCACATTTATTTCAGGTTTATGTCTTTTGCTGGCATAGGATTATAATTTCTTGAAGAGTGCAGTATACTGTACATTGTATTCTCGTGAATTCATAATATGCTTTATATAGGAGTGAATTTGTGGCCAGGTTGCTTCTTATAAAGAGCTGTATAGCTCAGTGGGCCTTACCTGGTAAAATATAAAAGAAAATAGCACAAAAAATCGAAAGCAATAACCCAGTACATTGAACCATTATTAATGACACCAATTCCTTCCCCCCCTCTACCCCGTCAGTAACAAGTCGGGCACTCTGGGCAAGAAATCTTCAAAAGGCGAGAGTGGCAGCAAGGCAGAGGAGGCACCACTGGAGGAGGGACCCATGCGGGTGCTCGAAGAGGTGCCCGATCGCTTCCGTATATGGCAGTGGATGGTGCAGGGGGAGAAAGAGGCTGGCAGACATGCCAAGACCACCACCACCACCACCTCCAGGTGATTTGTCACTCCGTATAAAAATGGATGTCATTTTACACGTTGACATATCGACCGCTAGTCTGAGTTTTTATTTCGCATTGAAAAATGTGTGGTTGGTAAACCGTGACTTCCGTTTATTCTTATTAAAGAGTTTAAAGGTTTTGGTTTTGGCTTGTCAAGGATTGTTGCTGTGTTAGCTCAGAGAGAAAAGAAGGCCGTGGGCTGAACCCTTGTGGTTTGCTTTGAAGTCTTGAAATATAAAGTCTTAAGGGGGGGAAAAACACATATATTTTTAAACCATGACCTATGCATGCACATGCCCATACACAGCAATGGAGTGTGTAATTCTAAGATTATATAACCATGTAAAAAGATGATTTCATAAATACTGAATTGCTCGTGTTTTTTAATTTGCAAATTGTTTCTTTTGGACACATTATGTAATGGCTGACCTGTACGCACACGTCCCATTATTTTTTCTCGAGATGTGGTTCCATTTAGACTCTGTAAATCAAATTGTTCATATTTTAATCCAAGTAGGTAGATTTATATTCCAGGGGCAAAAGTAGGTTTTGGAAAACATACAAACCAACACCACCATGATCCTACATATCCAAGGCTCGGCGACTAAAATAACAGGAAGAGACATTTCTTTTTCCAATTTGGTAAAATAAAGAAAAACAACCCCTCAATATTTCGAGAGCCGCAATGCACACGTGATGAACGCCATGAAGCCGTCCTTAAAGAGTCACGCGCTCGGCTCTGGAGCCGGCAGCTTTTGCCCGCCCCCCGCCGCCGTGTGTACATGTGTGTGTACACACGTGTGTACATACCAGCGAATCGGATTGACGTAAAACGGTGCCCCCCCCCCCGTCCCGTTTCCTCCGCCCAGCAGCGGTCCCTCGTCAAAGAAGGGGAGCGAGGCGACGCCGCGGGCCGCCCACGCGTGGCCCGCCGTGGCCACGGGTCCTCAGAGGGCGCCCGCGGTCGGGACGCAGCCCTCGCAGCCCTTCGTTCAAGACCCGGGCATGCCCCCTCTGCCTGCCCCGAACCCCCTGACGCAGCTGGAGGAGGCGAGGCGCAGGCTGCTGGAGGAGGAGAAGAGGAGCGCTCGCGTGCCCCCCAGGAGCAGGTAGGCGTGTTGTGCCCGCACCCCCTCCACCGCATGCGCGCGCACGCTCATCTTGTTGCCTCGCTCGCTACGACAAGATTGATGGTGTGAGCGCGGTGATGCCTTAGCCTCGCTCGATGTAAAATGATTCATGGGAGAGAGAGCAGCGCGCGTGCTCTCTTCTTGCTTCTGCTGCATTGGCAATTTGTGCATGACTTGTTTTTTTTTGCCCGCGTCTTATCTGTTTTATATCTCGTAGGCAAACTCAGGAGACGCTACAGAGGAATCGATCTTTTCTACGGCAAGCAGGGTCTCAGAATCCCAATTCATCACCTTCCACAGACCTAGATGCAGACAGAGAGTAAGTTTTTTTTTTTTTGGCGTTTTGTGAGACTAATCCGTACTGTACGTAATGTTTGTTTGCAGGTTTGGGTGGTCCGCTACGGTAACTTCCCAGTGCAATGAGGCTTATTTAAAATATTTTTGCAAGCAAAAAGTTTTGGTCGCATGAAACAAATAGTTGACAGGAGTTGTGTTTGTACTTTATCACCTGAGTTTCTAAAGAGTTGCCAAGTGGTGTTTAGTATATACAGCTTTGTTGGATATCTGGTTAGAGACAACAGCCTTACCTGCTAAGCCAAACTTTGAAGTCCTATCGCTCTATCTGGCATGACTGCCTTCAGGGCAAGCTGTAAAGCTTTCATTACTATCCTTTTAACTCTGCGTGCTTCTAAGAGCCTATCCCCCTAACCTGCATTTTGAGGGCAGTAAAAAAAATCCAGATTAGGTTAATTATGGGGTATGATTAAGCAGGCTTTTTTGTGTCATCCGGGGTGGTGCCGATGTAAAAAGTCTTTCCGCCGTGTGATCTACGGCCTTTAATGATGGCTCGGCAGTCGCCGCTGCCGCCACACTTTGTAGCCTCGGCAAGTATCTGGCCTATCTAGTGCACCGATCACATGTTTGTGTTTTTGAATGTGTAATGTAATGGTGCGTCATGGCAACAAGGCTGCAGGGTCGGTTTGACCAGAAGCTCTGCGGGCTGTCGCCAGTCCTTGCACCTCTTCTTGAAAGAAAATGTAGCGCTCGTCGCCCCCCCCGCATTTTTTATTGCGTTGTGTTATGGAAATTCTCACGCTTACAAAATTGTGCTTCCTGCGTTTCTTGCAGGCTCAAAGCTGGCAAGAAGTCTGCGTGCCAAGTGGAGGCCAGCGACAGTGTGGTGGTGGTTTATTACTTCTGCGGTGAAACCATCCCCTACCGCACCTCTGTCCGTGGCCACGTACTCACACTCGGACACTTCAAGGAGCTTCTCACCAAGAAAGGCACCTATAGGTATGGAACAAATTGTGTGTGTGAACTTCTTTCGCACCATACGTAACCAGCCGTGTTCGATGGATCGCCAAAACCGCTGCGAGAATGTCCGGAGTTTGCATGATGGTTTATGGTTTACGTGATGGTTTGAGCAAGGTATTGTGGTTCATCTGTGGCAAGCACTTTGAGTGTAATTAGTGCAACCTCAATGTATTCGTTCAGGAACCGGAAGCCGATGCATCTCAGCTTAACATTAAACCAGCTTGCTGCTCACATACAGCTGAAGGCTGTTACTTCCACATTCATTAAATCCTGCAAGATATCCTCTTAGAAGCCATAAGCTCGTCAACAAAGTAATCTTTGTTGACGAGCTTATGGCTTTCATTTACACTTGAACTATAATTTTCATTGAATTCTGTACATAAAAATCTTTTGAATGTAATTTATTTTAAGTAGTGATGTTTTGCTATTTTAATCCAACTTTTCCTGGAAAGCTTGCAATGAGGTGGGCTCTTTATTTCTGGAGCACCGCAGAAAATGTTTAAATAATTTCAAGATGAGCAACTTCGGTTTTCTTTAAGACACGTTGTGGCATCTAATTGCATATCGTGCTGTGCCAATAATTCCAGAACCGTTTAAAATGATGTTTGGTTTATTTTGGTTCTTTTTAGATGCATTTCACGTGGAAAGGCTGAAATAGGTCTGCTTTATTTATTTATTAACAAAAGTTAAACTTGTTGAAAAGATAAGCCCCGATATCAAGAAAAACATCACAGCTCTGGATCAAATCCAACTCCAGTGTTATGAGCTTGTACTGCGAGGATCACTAGATGCAATCACTGTTTACACCTATCCACATCCATTGTGGGTCTGGAGTTCGTAAAGCATATCCTCTCTGTAAAGTTGCAGAGTATACATTTACAACAGTCATGCGTACCGACTAGCACGTGTGCACATGTATAGTTTACAGCGGTTTATGGAGTGATTAGTTTAATTAGGAATTAACAACGCATCGTCATCAACCACAATCTATCCACTGCTGGATTAAAAGCCTCCCAACGTTATCGCCCTCTTTGATGACTTCACGGTGCCACAATCCGTATAGCTCCTGCCACGTGAGCTGATTTTATCGTTCCATCTCCATACTTGGTGTGCCATCAGGCACATTGGCGTGTTACTTTTAATTAATTAAATGTAATCTTTCAAAAGCTCTCCACAAACTACTCTTGTGATCCACGCTTTTACATTTTGATCCTGATCCACCTTCAATAAGATGTTAACTGCCTGGTATACAGGAGGTCGTGGGTTTGATCCCGACCGTGACGCCTGCTGCATATTTGGAGTTTACGTGTGTCTCTCCCCGTGGATTTTTCTCCAGAATCAACGTCATGCGTTTAGAGTATTTGACTGCTGTACATTTCCACGTGATGATAAGCCACTTCGTTGAGCTATCACTTGCGATAGTCAGGTTGCTTCTGAAAGAGAGCTACATAGCTCAGTGAGCCTTACCTGGTAACATGTTTTTTTTTATAGTTTAGTTTATAGTTTAACTGTCTTTGGTACACAATGTCCAGATGTGTTTTCCAGCTGTGCACCTTGAGCAGATGTCTTCAGTTGTTTAGCAAACTTGTTGCACTTGAATTTGGTTTAGCTCATTTATTATCTTGAGGCCAACTCTCCAAACCTTCTTCATTAAGTTGGTCAATAATTTCCTGTTCTCGAATTTCATTGGTTATTTTTAATGACTGTCTTGAGCAAATATTGAACTGTTGTTAAATTAATAAGTAAAATTCTTCGTATCCCCAATCAATTATTCAGAAAACAAGTTGTAATGCCACTGAGAATAATCTTGCCAGCAGTATTTTCTTATTGGTCTCTCGATTTGTATTTTGTAACTTCATGTCCTCTCAGTGTGGCTATCTTTTTAAATAATTTCTAAGTTTGTTTTATCAGAGGGTTTGCATTTGTGAGAAGTTGCACTACTGCATTAATGTCCACCGAGTAGAATGCCTTTCCATACCCTATAAAGGCTTGACATGTTTAGGAGATTAATTTGTCTTTTCCACAACCGGATGTGGAGAATTTCTTAAATGGTAGAAACACCTTTCCTGAAACGCAGCTTGCTCATGGTGATGTTTGGCTTCTATGTGTCCCGTTCTTCTCTTCCCAGTGATCGTATCGAACCGTGTATATGCGTATGATAACAGCATAATGAGCTCGTAATTGTGCAAGTGAGTTGTCACATTTTCCCCAAAATAATGATTGAGGCATCATTCCATAAATATTAAGTTAGATTCGGTATTTTATTTTTCTTTAAACATTGAGTAAATATGAACCTTATGGCGGTACCCCGGGGTACCATAGCGCCCCGGCTCTCGCACAACGTCCGCGATGCAGTCATTCTTAGTCTGTTGATGGTCGGCGATGCGGCAATCGACTCATCTCGACGAGCTGTTACACGATGCACCACCACGGTGCGTACCGCGAGCTTTCAGGGTTTCAGCGCGATCGTCCTCGCTGCGTTTCGACATCACGGAGTGGCACTGATTTCGGATTGATTGGTACCCCAGTCGCGGAGTTAAGTCCACCCCTGGAAAAAATAGTGTCCCAGAAATAAAGTATTTAATTGCCTCGGCCATTTTTGTATTATTTGGTATCCCGGGGTACCGCCATAAGGATCATGTGTCCAAAATAATGTATGCAATCATAAATAATGCTAGAAATAGCACAGCAATCAATAGTGCACTATATTTGGGGAAAGGTTGATAACCAAATGTCGAATTGTCTGAAACAGCAGAAGTCATGTTGAGGAAGAGGCGAGATGTAAAATACGTTGAGATGCTAAATAGGAGATTGTACTCTGTAAAAGGGTTGGCAAAGTATTAGAAAAGAAATCAGAAAACACGAATGATTGACATAGCAAGCAATGGAAGTGCGAAGGCAGCAAAACTGTTGATCGGCAAGTCCCAAAGCAGTATCTGTTGGGGAGAAAGATGGAAGAATAACACAAGGGAATGCCTTAACATCAGTGGAGGAATTGTATGCCGATATCTCGAGCAAGACAAATCCAAAATTCCCAACTCTGAAACAGTTTAGCAATTGAATAGGAGGTTGCAGATGTCACACTTGGAGAAGAATGCTCTGCCGTTCACAGTATGAAAGAATGGAAAGCCTGCTGGACTAGATGGTATAACCGTGGGACGTTGTAAAAGACATGGGAGCGATTGTTGGAATACTCGCATTGAGATTGTTTTACGGTTGTCGGAGAGCGGGGTAATGTCAGCAGGGTTATCATCTCGCTTCTCCCCCCCTTATCCCAGATCCTGAGCACTCTACAACCCTTGAAGGGGGGTCAGGGGTTAGAGCTGTATTTGCCCAGCGTGTTTGACCAGGTCCCATGGGGGGTGGGAGGGTTCAGCCATGCTTGCCCTCTCGCGCCTCTTGTGCCACTGCCAGAGGGAGAATCCCCCCCCCCCCCCCCCTTGGCCTTTTGAAGTCGTCGGGGCTGGTACCGGCTTGCTGAGTGCTGACTGGGTGGATGGGGGGGTGGAGGTAGAAGTGGGTCCCACACGTGACAAAATAATAGTAGCTTGGCAAATATTTTTATTTGCTTTTTTTCAAACCTTCTCAGGCCCAAAGCGACCATAAGTATCCCCACGCCCCACACTACCTTGTTTGCCTAGTCTTGGTAAAAGCAAATCTACGATTTGGGCATTTTTCAGATGCGTAGAATTGCACTTGTTCACCTTAAAAACATGGACCACGGCCTGCAGAGCTCCCGCGCCTTTATTACGCAACCTTCCAATGTGCGTACGGCCTGCAAACGTTTAGAACAAAAAAAACGCTACGAATTAAACTTGCTCCTCCGATCATACGGTTTTTTGTGTGTGTAGAATGTGATTTATCGCAGCGGGCAAGTCCGTAGCCGTGCCTTGTTTACTGGTTTAATAGCTGGCGACTTTCTGTCTATGCATCAATAGGAAAATGCAATGCAGATGTGAAGCCGGTGGGGCATCAATGTGTATTGTTCGAAAACCTGTTTTTTACGTCACGGTTGTTTGCATAGAAACAAAAAACAACAACAATGATACTAAATAACAAAACCTCCACCGCTTTACATGTTTCTATAAAACCCGAATGTTGCAGTGAGAATGTTAATTGTACCTACGACATTCGAACAAATGAAAAATGCAGTTCTGCAATGAAGAGATTAACAGCGGTGTGGGTTTTTTTGTTGTTGCTGCTGTTGAAAATGAAAGTGTAATAATTTAATTGAGTTAAGAATGTTGAAGGTTCAATAAGCAAAGATTATTTGGGGCCAGCTTTGGGGTTTTGTGTTTTTTTCCCTCCCACCCCCCCCCCCCTTTCTCTGGAAGCGATCACGGCATATTGCGTTGAATGTTTTTGGGCTCGCATTGAAACATTCCTCGACTTAGCCATTGGACCTCCAGGAGTCTGGTACCACAGATGAAACACGTTTTCGATGCAGCTGTTTGCAATTAGCGAGAGCTGCATGGCTATTTTTTCCCAATGTCCGCCGTCTCTTTGAAAGCTGGCCCAAAGCTCATCTTGAATCATTCAGGGTGAAATTGAGACAAAAAGAGTGAGACAGTTGTAGGAACTGGAAACAGCTGAGGCAAAGGAGAAACCACACGGCAAACCAAAAAAAAAACTACAAAACTCTCAAAGCGTTTGATATTTTCTTTTTTATTCGCCTTTCATTGAATTGGCACCAAGGCAAGTGTTGGCACCCTCTTTAGAGTACGTAGCTTTACTCACAGTGCGTGGGCAAGCTTGGGTACAAGGCTAGTTAAAACGGATGATCTTAGAAAACTGTAGAATGCTCCCTTTGTTAAATTCAATCTTTACTGACGGTCACCAGAAAAAATGTCCTACCAATTTTTTTGTCATTGCAATATTGGAGCCAGATGTCCCTGTGTGCAGTCTCCCTCGTTAGGGCAAGGTTAACCGTTAACTAGCACTAGCAGCGCTGAAGAATGCGCGTGCAGTCTTGCGGCATATTGCCCTAGTAAGATTTCCCCAGTGTTCCGCCTTTGGTTTTAATTCACGTTAAAGATCCAGTATTGTTAAAAACTATTGAGGAAGTTTAAAGGCAAAGTTTAGGTCAATGTATGTACGTTGAGTTTCTATCACACCGTACGTAGCCAACCGTGCTAATCGAAGGTACGGGGGAAGGACAAGCAACACTGAACTCAACAACACGCAGTTCTAAAGAAATTCGTTTTCAATGTAGAAAGTGGGTTTTCAGTTTAGGAATCGGAGTTGTAACTGATTTCGAGAGAAAATGGAGTGCTGGGAGAAGGAACTTAGGCCGCCAGCTGTCTTAAAATACGATGTATGGATGTTGGAGCGGTTCGTGTAAAATACGCCTTGCTCTGGGGGAAATGTAAGTTATCGTGTTCGAGATATATAACCAAGAAGCATCGTGTTATAAGCAGAATGTCCTCGGTTAAAAGAGCCATGAGGGCTTGGTAAGCCGTGAATTGTTGAGCAGTGATTTGTAACATTTTCACTGCTGCAGAAGCTTATGGAAGCATTTTGCCAACCGTGATATAATTATCAAGCTACCCTATCAAGCTGCTGCCCTATCAAGGCAATTTGCATATTTGCTGTAAAAATTATGAAAGTTTACCGTTACTTTGTCTTTTTTTTGCATCGTACAGAACCCACTGCTTCCTGTTTAAACATGCTTTAGTATTAAACACGACGAAGGGAGGAAAAATATTTATATTTAAGAGTTGTCTGTCGAGACATTTTATTTTTTCTTTCTCCAAGAGAGGACCGGTTAGCTCCTACCCTGCTGCTTGGTGCAAGAGAATGCAGCGGCGGTGGTGGTGGCGGTGGCGGTGGCGGTGGTGGTGGCGGTGGCGGTGGCAGTGGTGGTGGTGGCGGTGGTGGTGGTGGTGGCGGCACTCACTTGCTCCGTAGCCACTCTGTCATTGGGCAATGTGGCGCCCGGTAAAGAGGAACCATTATTGGCAGTGGCGGGAAGGAATGCAAGGCACGTTAATAAGAGGCTCACGTTGACAGGTGCCTAAGGATCAGAGGACCCCTTTAATATCTGCTTGTTGCACTGTGTGCCTCTCTTCATTCTCGTTTGGCTCATTAGCCGTAGCTGAATGACTCGCAGACTGAAGAAGATCAAGGGCCTGTACATTAACTTGGCTGCTCTCTCTCTCTCTCTTTGGTTTGTTCACTCGCGATGAGGAGTAACCTGTTAGTCCTGACAATGGGTGGGTGTCTGTGTGTAGGTGGGGTGGTGGGGGAGCAGTAGTGCAGCGGTTTAGCGCGCCGTGCTACGAACCCGGCGACCCGTGTTCGATTTCCGCTCAAGGCTGTAACGATTATCTGAACTGACACCAAGCCTCCCCTAGGTCGACTCGGGCTCAAATGAGTACCTGGTGCGAGGGGAAAATGTCGCCACTTGGGAGACAAAGGCGGCTGGGTGTGGTGCTGGTCACCCACCCCATCATGTGCCGTGCCGGCCTTGAGAGGTGCTCGCTCACAGCACTTGACCCAACAGTCTGTTAAGGCTATACGGGGATCTTTGTCTTTGGGTGGGGTCGTGTATTATCAACTCTGCCTTGTTCGCTCTACACTAATCAGTCCTTGCACACTCGTTGTTTGGAATGGCATGAAATGTAAAATGTAGATGACCTGGTTTTAGCCATCTAAGCTATAGGAGGTAGTAAGATGTAACATCACACTATTCTAAGCTTCTCCAATTTGCAATTAGTTTCGGCAAACGAATCTCATTTTAAGCTTGAAAAATATTTTTAGTATCAGTTGGCATCAAACTTGTGATTTTTGGCAGTTTCTCAGATCGTCTCTTGTGTCGGGGCACATACGTAGTGGTTGGAGTTCAGTATGCTTTGCGGTATTTGCACCTATGTGTGTGTGTTGCCCGTGATTAGCTACATTGCGCAAATTATTTCTTGTTAATGTCCTTGCGAAAAATCGTCCTCGCATGCCAGTGTAGGCCCAAGGATGGCCAGTTGTAGTTCCCTTTTTTTAGGAACATTTGACATGCTCAGAATACTGTTAAACACGATGCAGATTCTGCCTGTGCAGCAACTGCTACCTTTATAACAAGATTGTACTGTTTGCCCGATAAGCTAAATGTCCAAGAAACTTATTTTTTTACCAGAGTCGTTGGGTCAAGAGAGTTGCCATTTCAAGTCATGGGCAAGGATGAATCGCTTCCTTTGCAGCCTCTGTAAGGACTGAACAGGACATTTGTTCACCTCTGGCCGAAGAAATTACTGACTGCCAAATACAGATATGCTGGCATACGTGACATACTTTACTCGGGTAACTTGGCTCGGGCTCTAACACTATTCATTATTGTTTATATTGAACCCCTTAAGGGCCCTGCAGTGCAAGGCTTATTCTGTTTACATTTGTCAAACTTGTTTTCCCTTAATGGTTCTTTTAAAGTTTTTTTCTGTCCCCCTCCTCCTCGCTTATTTTCAGAGCGTTGGCTCGCTATCTAGCACTGTACCCTAACGTCTCAAGCATCGTGTTGGCCTCTGTGGCTCTGATCTTTTACGGTAGACTAAATAAAAGGTTTTAGGTGGGTGAGGGTTTACCAAGTTGGAGTAAAATGTTGAAAACCGCAGACATTCGTGAAGCTGCTGGCAAGTCAAAAATACAATATCACACATTTCCTCCTTACCAATCTGAAAATGCCATTGGGCATGAATTAATATACTTAAAAACATGTCCTTGGTCATTCTTGCTCATTTATGTACGTTATGTTGAACCTCTCTTGCACTGTACGTAGCCAACCCTGCTAGTTGGAGGTGTGGAGGAAGAACAACAACCCAAACACAAAAAGCAATACGTTTTCAATTTAGATTTAAAACTGCATCATAGCTCCAGTGGCTTCCTATTATAGGAAGGAAGAGCGTTCCAGACAGCCACGGAAGCGCATCTGAAAGCGCGCGATGCAGTGGCCGTCTTTGTTCGATGGCCAGCCAAAATCCGCTGCTGCGAGGATGACCACCGGAGTTCACGTTGATGGTTTATGCTCCTTGACGAGATAAGCGAGGTAGCGTGGTTCATTTGTGACAAGCACTTTGCGTGTAGTGATAAGCGCGATCTTATGGTTTATATTCGTTCGGCAAATCGAATGTAACGACCGAGTGCGGGTTGAACCCATATTAAGCGGCGCGTGTCTTTTTTGTGGTTTGCAGATACTACTTCAAGAAGGCGAGCGAGGACTTCGACTGTGGCGTTGTCTACGAAGAGGTGCAAGACGACGACGCGATTCTTCCGATATACGAGGAGAAGATCAACGGGAAGGTGGAGCGAATCGAATAGCGATTGGTGACCGCCGTGGACCTCGTACATCCGCAATCGCGGAGGATGCGCAGAGCAGCAAAGCAGTATTGAACTTGAACCCGTCGTCACCTTGTGCACTGGCGAGGCTGGAAGAAACGATTCACCTTCATGAACTATTAAGATATTCTCTTGTTGCTGTTGTTATTTTGTACGGCATCTTCTTGTTTTGGATTATCCACTGGCCTGATGTAGCATGTTTTGGGGGAAATAAGGGAACCAATAAGAGACACTATTTGTTTACTAAATTGTGTATTTTGTATTTAAAAGATTATATATTGTAAAAAAAAAATCGCAGATTTACAGCAGTGCCGGTGGTTCCGGAGTTATTTTGATTAAAAAAATATACCGTGGAGCCTCTACTGCATGAATTTTGATAATTTAGAACGGTTTATTTTTCTACTCATGCGTAGACTTCACTTTATATATCGGTACTGTATTCTATGCTGTATTCTTTATATCCAGTACGTTTCAAAACTCATTGTACCTCAAACCTCAGTATTTTGTGTGCATGCATTCACAGTAAAACTTACTGCTGACTTTAAAATATTTTTTACCAAGAAGGTATTTATATTTATTGTGTATGTACATACAGATGGTACCCTTATGGAGTTGTGTCTAAAGGACCTGCAGATTTTTCCGTTGTGTCTCATGCTGTGATTCAGTGGGTCATTTGAATTCAACATCGGAGTACTTTTTCACATGGTGGTAGGTCAATACCATGCTCTTGTTTTTCCCTTGTTTAATCGAGGGGTTGTAATATATACTGTAGGTTCAACAATGCCACTGCATGTCCTGGCATGATCTGTACTACATTATTGGGTGCAGATGCTCTTTTGTAGCCTTCACTGTACATAATAGATCATTCTAAAGAAGATATTGTATAAACACTTGTCGGTTGAATGTAGCATATCAGAATATTAAAGTATTTTCCAAAGATAATCTTTCGTTTCATTCTTTGTAAAAAAAAAAGGGGACAGTTTAATTCAACTGGCTCGTCACTTGACCTTCGCTCTGCTTGCGCGAAGAACGAAAGGTGCCCTCTCGTGGCACGCTTGAGATGCTGACATCTCGCGCGAGTGGAATGTGAGTCCCAATAAATTCTTCCCAAACATTAACATTTAGTGGACAAATATTACATACACATTTTCATTAAAGAAAATCACGAAATACAAAAAATGTGCAAACACAAAGCCCAAATACACACATTGGGAAATGCATAAAGTGACAAAAAATGTATGATATGAGAATTATAACTTTTGCGGTGATTTAAATTGACTCGTCAGTGGTGGAGCCTGTACTTTAAACTAAACTATTTTTAAAAATCATTTTACGAGATAAGGCCCACTGAGCTATGTAGCTCTTTTTCAGAAGTCACCTGGCCACAAATGACAGATCTAAACAAGTGGCTTATCACGTGGAAATGTATAGCAGCCAAATACTGTAAACGCGTGATGTTGATTCTAAATGTGGAGGGAAAACCTGGAGGACCCAGAGAAAAATCCACGCGACCACGGGAAGAGATGCAAACTCCAAATATATCCAGCAGGCGTCAGGGTTGGGATTGAACCCCTGGCCACCTTTATACCAGGCGAGGTAGTAAACATTTCACCACACGGTGCCGATGATATTTAAATAGCATCGTTCATGCAAAACTCCATCTCACAAGGCTGTCCAAGACAACGGGAAAACCATTAACATCGGCCCTCGCACAATACATAGCACACCCACACCAAGGTCAACTCAATAAAATGTGAAATAATCAGTTTCTATATAACACGCAGTCCATTGTAATCGCATCGAAACAGCAGTTTGAGGAGTGTATCAGCACTGTGGTGTCAACTCATCACATGAGACGCAGATTCTTGCACCAGGACGATTTAACATTGGAGCTTGTTTAAATGTATTGAGATTGTCAAGAAATTTACCAACGCTTTTTTAAGTGTTACCTCACTGAAAAAACGTGGTTTTCTGTGATGGTGTCATGCTGACCATGTGCAAAACAAACAATCATCTAGAACATTATTCACAATTTCAACCCCTTAAACTATTCGAGATATTATAAAAAGGAGCATGACCGTTTTTACAAAAGTCAGTCGAACCAGTCATGACCAAGTTCGGCGAAACATCAAATTATCAGTTTTAATGGTATGCAGTGAATGATAATTGCACTTAAATAATGTTGAAGGAGCGCACCAGCACTGTGACATCACATCACGTGACATGACATTACAGTTACGTCACAGACGTTACTGTGCCATCATTGTGACGTCACAATGACGTCACGCCAGCCCTCAGGCTATTTAAGCCTCAGCACTCTCAAACTGTCAGTGGTGTCGACTCGTCGCAAGAGACAAAGCTTCTTGCACCAAACCGATTTAATATTGGCGCTTGTGTAAAGAATTAGAAAAAATGGCAACGTTTGGTTTGAAGTTTTTAAAATATTTCTCATCATTTTCATCAGTCAGTACGAGGATAGGCTGCCATCTTCTGGCCATGTTTCCATTCCTCCCTTAGATCAACCGCCATCTCTTCTCCCCGAGCCCATCATCATCCTGCCGCTACTCTCCCTGGAGTCGCTATCATCCCCCATTAGTCTTGGGAATTCAGGAATTCAATCATTGCCGACTGAAAAACAAAAAAACCCATCCCTGTCGGAGTTCACGCTCCTTCACAGATGCAGCTCCAATAAATATTGGGCAGAGGAGCGTGAGGTGGAGTCTGTGGATCACACTGGACGTGGCCCGTGACTGATCGTGTTCGCTTCGTCAACATATATTTATGCCCCCTCCCCCCCTTCTGATTCCATCCTTTTTGTGGTCGTGAAAGAGCGTCGCTAGTTTTAGTCGCTTATTTTTTACGTTCTTTCACCGGTCACCTACCTCCAGACCGTATCAACCCACACGGTTTAAACCCCGTACAGCGTTCTTCTGGGGCAGGGAAATTTAGTTTCCAGGTCCATACGGCGCACAGCCGTTTCAATACGGGGAAACATGTTTTTGTCTATTTGTGTGTGTGTCTACCTTGTGACGGAACTTTGTTGGATGAACGTTGAGAGTGATGAGGGCACGGGGTGACCAACACGGTCTGATGTGGTCTGTAATAGGGTTGGGCACTGATAAGTGGTTCACCGGTGTGCAACTGCTAACCAGAATAATTGTTTTTTTACCCTTCTATCTGGCAACAAAACTGACACCTTTTTACAAGGAGTCATGTTTGCATAGACCACAATACTTGCAGTCATAATACAAACAAAAGACATAACTATGATAATGTGCACTGTCCTTGAAGTTGATTGGTCCACACCCGAGACAACTTTCCTTAGAGCCTAGTCTCACATGGGTTGGACCAGATGATGCTGTTATCAACGGGTAGCGCGTGCGGGGCGAATGGGAAATTGTCGCCAAACAAATGGCAAAGTCAAATTTCGATTTAAAGCTTTCGTGACTGCAGGGATTCATCAAATGGCAAAGTCGTGTCGGTTGGGGCCCAGTCGATTTTGAGAATCGAAAGCAAATCGCCTCGTCCTGCGGATCGATTCGACGTAATCGAACGTCTGTCCGTGCGCCGCCGCCGTCGTGCAAGCCGAGGCGCCCCCTGCAGGGACACGACGGCAAGCGCAGCGGTCATCGCGGACAAAGTTCGGCGTTTTATATATAGATTGTCGTTTATATATATTGTTGTTTATATATACATTGTTCATCTATATAGATTGTTGTTCATCTATATAGATTGTCGTTTATATATATTGTTTATATATTGTTTATCTACATAGATTGTTGATAATTGTTTTTTTACCCTTCTATCTGGCAACAAAACTGACACCTTTTTACAAGGAGTCATGTTTGCATAGACCGCAATACCTGCAGTCATAATACAAACAAAAGACATAACTCTGATAATGCGCACGTGCGCCTTTTGGCGTCATCTAGTCCAACCCATGTGAGACTAGGCTCTAAGGAAAGCTGTCTCGGGTGTTGACCAATCAACTTCAAGGACAGTGCACATTATCAGAGTTATGTCTTTTGTTTGTATTATGACTGCAGGTATTGCGGTCTATGCAAACATGACTCCTTGTAAAAAGGTGTCAGTTTTGTTGCCAGATAGAAGGGTAAAAAAACAATTATCATATTATTACTGGCAAATGAGGTTCCCATAGTATATAGATTGTTGTTTATCTATATAGATTGTTTATATATATAGATTATTGTTTATATATAGATTGTTGCTTATCTATATCGATTGTTGTTTATATATAGATTGTTGCTTATCTATATAGATTGGTGTTTATCTATATCGATTGTTGCTTATCTATATCGATTGTTGTTTATGTATAGATTGTTGTTTATCTATATAGATTGTTGTTTATCTATATAGATTGTTGCTTATCTATATAGTTGTTTATATACTGGAGATTGTTGTGATTGTGCGGCGACCCGACTTCAATTCCCACTCACGGCCCCAACGCCGGTGACGATTATCCCTCCCGATTAATCGATATCGAGTGGGCTCTGGTGGTGCGAGTGGGGGGCTCATAGAAGTGGTGTACAACTCTCGTGCGCGTCTCCGCCGTCTTCCCGGTGCAGTCGTGTGCAGCTGCTGAAATTTGCGTTTTTAAATCGGCAAACGTCGCAAAGCTTCAACAACCACTCGTCAAACTCCCTCAAGGTGAAATAACAAGCATGGGTGAAGGTGAAATAACAAGCATGGGTGAAGGTGAAATAACAAGCATGGGTGAAGGTGAAACAAGTATGGGTGAAGGTGAAACAAAACAGAAACACAGATTTGCTGTTTAAGGTTCCGTGCTTTTATTTTTCACATCCCAAAAAAGTGGTTTTCTGTCCTTGCTTAACAATGTCACAAATTCAGTTTTTTTTAATGTAAAAAGAGGGAAAGCGTTTAAAGCGTTACAGGGCTGCTTCGAATGCTCTTCTAAAACGGGCTTGCAGCGAATTGTTTGGTCGTATACATGCTAGAAACAATAGGAATGTTTTACCCCTTTGTGGCAATACAAGTTGTGTTAAGATGTTCAAACACCAAATATAAATCTTTTTCAAGGAATCAGTCTGGAATAAGCACACAACACAGCACTTTGTGGTGAACATGCAAACAAAAATACGCTCTGATAATATCTGTGCTGCACCAGAGGCAGCAGCAGCCTGGTTCGTGGTCTCGTCTTAGGCCAGTACAAGGACTGTGCACCATCTAGTGGGTGAATGGCTCTCTGGCCTAGTGAGTGAATGGCCTTGTGGCCTCGTAGGTGGATGATCTCGTGGCTTAGTGGGTGAATGACCTTGTGACCTCGTGGGTGAATGAACTTGATCTAGTGGGTGGCTTCGTGGGTGAATGTGACCTAGTGGCCCAGTGGGTGGCCTAGTAGGTGGCTGGTTGGCCTAGTGCAGGGGTTGGCTACCAAAATAAAAAAAATTGAATTCGGTAAAAACAAAAACCCTCTATTTCAAGAGCCACAATGCATGTGAATGCGAGATGGTCCTTACTAAATGTCACAAAGCAGTCCTTAAAGAGCCGTATGCGGTCTAGTGGCAGGCCGTGACCTCTTGGGTGGCTGGGTGGCCTGGTTGGTGAGTAACCTCGTGGGTCAGTGTTCTTGTGGGTGAGTGACCTTATGGTTGGTTTTGCTTTCAGTTGTATTTGCTCTGGTTTATATTTGGTTATTTTAACGATTTTTATTCACTTGTCTCGCCACCGCGGTGCCCCTTCCCGTTTAATGCCCGCTATTATTTCTATACACACGACGTGTGCTGCTTGAGTCCAACTTCATTGCCATGTTTTACAAACGCAGTATTTTGTTTATTTTAAATGGTCCCATCATTTTGAGCTTGTCAAAGCATTCAATTTCTCAACGAAAAGGGAAAAAATTCATTTCTGAATTAAATGTTAAGATCACCCCTTAATCTAAGGGTCACACACGACCTTAGCATGCATCGGGGCGTCAAGCAAACGCATGGTCCGTTAAGAGGCCCAACTTGATCGTTCTTAAGCACCTTTAAAAAACGGTCATCTAACAAAGGTTTACAACATTAGAACTTACACAAGTATTTTAACTGTTCAAGTTATGTTTCTGTTTAGTTTGATAATTCAAAGCATGTATTTTAGGCTAAGTAAAGCTACATTTATAGAAAAAGAATTAGTTCAAGAACAATAAAAGCAATAATTTTCAGTCCTTAATCAATCCACTGTTGGATGAAGGCCTCCATATATTGTCTTGGCCATGGGGCCCTATCTGCCAAACTTCACCACGCTGGTCAATGCAGGTTAGTGGACATGGATCACAATCATCAAAGTTTTACAAAAGTACGTGAATTTCAAGTGAAGTACGGCACGAACTTGGTATCCCCGATGTTGGCTATCTGTGCATCGAGATTAAGTGATGAGAGATAAAGTGATGTACTCAAGATAAGTTCATTTATAAACGATTATTTAATACTTGGTTCTTTGTTTATTATAACTATTTTTTTTGTGTTATGATAATTTTCATGTATTTAATACTTTGATTTGAAGCTTTCGTGACTGCAGGAATCCATACGCTTTGGTTCTTTTATATCTACGTGACTTTACCGAAAGAACCAAAGAGTATTTAATACCTTGTTAACCTATTGATTTCAGGTAATTCATGAAAAAAATAGGTTTTCATAGGCCAATATCTGCTATTCACGAGCATCTCTGGAGCGTATTCCCTCTCCAATAACAAGGGAGTGCTGTGGTCAACACGGTGATCAGTCGTTTTGGAAAATACCACACACTCCGAATCGTGTGCAAGAAAAATCAGGAGGTTGTACAAAGGACCCTGTATTCATGGTGCTCCTGGACCACCACCACCACCACCACACATCCTGGCGCCCTCCGCCTGCTCGGCGTCACGAGCCGGGCACGCTGGGCTGGGCTGTAACCCAGCATCTCCAACGCGAGCGTCAATCATCCTGCCGCATACAGATGCACATAGATACATACGGACGCGCAAACAGGCGACACACACAGACGCAGACAGACACACACAGACGCACATAGATACACACAGACGCGCAAACAGGCGACACACACAGACGCAGACAGGCACACACAGACGCGCACAGACGCACATACATACACACACACGTACACACGCACAGAGATGCACACAGACGTGCACAGACGCACAGCGGTCAGCCCGTGACAAGATAATGACAATGTAATAATGCCACAGCACTGGTACGCCAACGTGTCATTGTGGAGCAAATGTTACAGAAACAGAGGATGCATCGCCTTTGCATTGAACAATTTAATCCAGCACGACGTTCCGGCAAAGTTGTGAATCTAAGCTACCAAGCAATCACGGAAGACCTTTCCAATGAAACATATAATAAAATAGAACAATGTAAATACTTTGTGTTTGCTGTGTGATAGGAAATGAAGCAATGTAGCAAGTTAATTTTCAAGCTGTAGCCTTGCTTCTTCTTGGGACACGTAGCAATGTCATTGATCAGCTTACCCATTCATCGTCATCCACTCCCTCCATCTCGTCTTGAGGTAGAGGATCATCCCGCGAGGAGAGCTTCGAGACCATGGCATTCAGCAGCTGAGGCAGGAAGGGAGATGCAAACACATCATCATCATTGTATAAACTATTCACTTTTATATTTTACCAGGTAAGGGTCCCACTGAGCGAAATAGCTCTTTTTCAGAAGCGACCTGGCAAATCACAACGAAGTGGCTTTTCATCGTGTGGACATTTATAGCAGCCAAATAATATGAAATGCATGATGTTGATTCTAAATGTGGAGGGAAAAACTGGAGGACCCAGAGAAAAATCCACATGAAAACTCAAAATATACAGCAGGCATCATGGTCAGGATCGGGGCCATGACCTCGTGCATACCAGGCGAGGTAGTTAACATCTACCCACATCCTTTCCCGTATCATGAGGCCGGAAATTACTAAACCGGGAAAAACAGATTCACGGCACAGCTTTTAGGACACACCGAGGACAGAATGTATGAAAGCACCACTCGACCTCCTGCGTGCCAGGCGAGGTGGTGTTCTTGAACAGCACCTGGCATCCCAGAAAATCTCAAAGCGCATCTCTCTCCCAGATGACAACACGGCAAGCTAAACTACATTGCGTCATTGTTATTACGCTTGATTACCCAGGAAAGCCTCACTAAGTCTCTTCTCCGGGGGAGGTGGGGGGGTCCTGTCAGGTTGTTGCAGCAGCAGGAGGCAATGCTGCTACACATAATAATCCCAACCGAGTCATTTGTAGGCAGATTTTCAGCATTGGGATGTTTTGGCAGATAGCAGTTGCGTTGGACTTTGTTACAATTTTTTAGCTACAGCCCGGAAACCGGAGAGGGGCCAGATTAATCAAACCCAAGCAGAACAGGGGGGGTAACATAAAAATCCCACGCAGAAATGCGCCCAGGTTAGGGATCGAACCCCGCGACCTTGTTGGCGTGCGGCACGAGCGTTGCCACTGGCGCCGCCCCGTGCCGCCCTCTCCCCCGCGGGGCTTCTAACCTCCTCCTTCTTCTGCTGGTCCGACTTCTCCTCGGCGTAGGAGTTGCCACCGGCGTACTTCCTGGTCGTCTCCTCTCGCGGGACGCTCGACACTGTGGGACCACAGGGACCAGTGCCACCAACCCACTGAAGTTTAACCAACTGGGAACCGCGCTGTCATTCACGTGACATTGACCGTGCGAGTGCACGCGCGCGATTGTGCACCTGTGGTGCTGTGTGTACTGTGTAGTGCTGTGTGTACTGTGTAGTGTACTGTGTAGTGTACACGTGGTGCTGTGTGTACTGTGCAGTGTACACGTGGTGCTGTACGTGCTGTGTGGTGTTTACGTGGTGCTGTGTGTACTGTATAGTGTACTGTCTAGTGTACACGTGGTGCTGTGTGTACTGTGTAGTGTACTGTGTAGTGTTCACGTGGTGTTGTGCGTGCTGCGTGGTGTTTACGTGGAGGCATATCGTCGGGGCACAAGCTGCGCTTCTTGAGTTTGCCATCTGTGCCGGCAAACCAGGCGTCTGCCGTGAGCGCCGCCTCCCACCACACCAGCGTGTCGGGGAAGAGGTCATCCTGGAAGTACTCCCTCTGAAACAAAGACAAAGGTCCCCCGTGTAGCCTTAACAGACTGTCGGGGCATGTGCTGTGAGCGAGTGAGCACCTATGAAGGTCGGCACGGCGGACGAGGGTGTGGGTGGCCAGCACCACGCCCGGCCGCCTTTGTCCCCCCAGTAGCGACGTTTACGCATCTCGTCCGGTACTCATTTGAGGCCGAGTCGACCTGCAACAGATACGTGCACGTGGGGTCCCCAAGGAGACTGTCCTCCTCGTCTTTTGGGTTTTCACCTGGGTAGCCTGAACAAGGTTGATGTAGCGACGGCGTGGGCCCGCAAGCAGGCCCCCACCTTCTTCAGCCACACACACATCTGCATCTCGATGTGCCCGCCCCCTTCACGTGGGCAAGTGCAAAAGGCGTCTCCCTCTCTCTCTTTCACCTTGACACGCGGTACGCTGAACGCTACGGGCTCGATGGTGCTGTTCCCCAGCCGCAGGGCGCGCGCAAACTCCACGTCGCGCACGTTGCACTCCGTCTTGCGCAGGAACGCCATTCCCTGCGGCCGCACGCAACCAACGAGCTAGAACGCAGCACATCCACGCCCCGCCACGCGAGTATACGCAAGCATCACAGTGCTTGGCAACACTGTACTGACATTTATATAGATAGCGTGATGATCTCAAATTTTTGACATGGCTATATTTCCGCGTTTTCATATTTATACAATGTAATCACAAGAATCTGTATTTTACATGCAGCAAAGTCGCCCCTCCCGCCTACAGTGAAAACCTGGCAGGACTCTCCTGAAAAAATCTCTTGAGACTCGGTGAAGCTTTCCAGGGGAGACAAACATAGTCAAGTAATTATAAAAGTAAACTCAACTTTTTGTTTTACCAGGTGAGGCTTACTGAGCCATGTGTCTCTTTTTCAGAAGCAACTTGGCCACAGATGATAGTGCTACGAAGCGGCTTATTATCACGTGGACATTTATAGCAGCCAAATGCTTTCAAACGCAACGTTGATTCTAAATGTGGAGGGAAAAATCGGAGGGCTCGGAGAAAAATCCACGTGACCACGGGAAGAGTGAGAGACACACAAACTCCAAATATACATCAGGCGTTGGGGTCAGGACAAACTACCGCCATGCTCACAGGTTGCAATCTGTATGTACACCTTCGTACGTTGAACATTTCTCGCGCCGTATGTAGCCAACCGTGTTAATCGGAAGTGCGGATCTCACAAAGGACGAAAAGTGCACTTTTAAGCTTTCCACGGTGGTTTTGGGTCCTCCTGCGATCGCCACCTACAGCATGTTGACTGAGCTCGATAGCCCAGCCCCCCCTTCCCCCCAGAGCAAGCTGGAAAGCGTGGTGCTGGACAGCGTTGTGCTGGGCAGCGTTGCGCTGGGCAGCACGGTGCTGGGAAACGTGGTGTGGGAACAACCTTGTGAGGCTCGGAGGAGCTGTAGCCTGAGCACTCGAGGAAGTACGGCGGGTCGGCGCTGAGCTCGTACACAGAGACGCGTGTGTCGCCCTAGCACAGGGTGACGGGGGGGGGGCAGCCACGCACGTGTCAACGGTCATCAATCGCCACTTATGCCACCGTGACCATCGCTCGCAATGTCACCATCGTGCCGCCTGTATCACCCTCATCACCATCGTCATCACCATCATCATCACCATCGTCATCACCATCGTCATCACCATCGTCATCACCATCGTCATCACCATCGTCATCACGATCCATGGGCAGATAGCCCGGGAGGTGTCCACTGCACATCTTGTTTCCACTTTTCTCTCTGTCTTGTGCCAATTCGCTCCAGAAATGTCCACATTTTTCCGGCACTAATCTCTTTATGTCATCTGTTAAGACTTCCTCTCCTTCCGGTTCCTTCCATTTTTCTGCACAACACACTTTTAATTTCCCTGTTGTTCATCCTCCATGTGTGTCCATATCGTGCCAGTGCCTGCATCATCACCCTATTCTTCTACGTGCAAACCATCAATCTTCGTACGTCCGGCGTAGACTTGTCCCTGCACATTAACCCACCACCCGCGCTTGCGTCGCTTTTGGGGCAGGCGGCCGGCAATACCTTCCCCGTGAGAAAGACGAGGTGGCAGTCGGGGTCGTAGGAGGGGATGAGCGTGGAGGGCGACACGTCGGCCGACACTTTGGACACGGGCCCGGCAGCCAGGGCGCCGGCGTCGTGCAGGGACACCTGGCGCATGCTGCCGCTGTGCGAGAGACAACGCGGCGTGGCGCTCCACTGCGGCTCGGCTCGTGAGAGAGACTACTCTCCGACTATTTCGTTTTTACCAGGTAAGGCCCCGCTGAGCTGTGTAGCTCTTTTTCAGAAGCGACTTGGTCATCACAAACGACAGCTCAACAAATGGCTTATCATCGTGTAGAAATTTAGAGCCGACAAATAACCATGGCCCACCACCCTACACCGCATCCGCTGCACAATCCATGGCAGTAGATGCGTGATACCTGATGCACAAATGGAAAATGAAAAACTCTCCGGCATGCGACTGTGGTCATCCAGAACAGAGACCGTACAGCATATAACGACGCAACGCCCCATCCACAAATACGAAGGAGACACCAAGGCCATGATACACTACTCCACTGCCCCAAACGCAGTTATCTGGCTAGAGCACCTGAACGTGATATTGTAGTCGTTGCTCTGCACCTACGTCAGCCATACGAAAGAAGAAGACCGCTTAGCCTACTGGAGCTGCCGGTCCCAGTAAACTTCAACCATTCAATTAATCTTTATTTTACGTGCCAATATCGCCCTCAATAAAGTAGGCGTCGCGGCATATTACAAGTGCACTGTGTAATTGGCACTGATGAGTGAAATTGCAATGAAGTAATCTACAGGTACATTGTCAGTATTGGGATAGTCCGGTCAATACCGGCTACATTGGACGTTTTTTTTCAGCTCTTGAGAAGAAACTGAAGAACCCAGAGCAAACCACTGCAGCACTCATTTCTTTACAACTGCTTTGTGTGTATAGTTTGTTGTCTTGCCCACACACCTCCGATTAGCATGGTTGGCTACGTATGGTGCGAAAGAAGTTCAACATACATACGTACATACAAACTCCACGCCCGAGTTGGGGAGAGTCGAACCCAGGCGCTTCTTGCGCTGTGCTTGCAACCACCCGATGGCTTACCTGTCAAACCCCGAGACGAGCAGCCGCGTGCCCTGCAAAGCCCAGACCACCCTGGCGCCCCTGCTGCCGGCTGGGCCTGGTCCCTCCTGCCAGACAGACGGGGAGCGCAGGGCACTCGGGCGCAGTGTGACCACCCCACACACACGCGAGTTTACACACACCTTGCCCATCGACCGTGCGGAGCTCGTTCAGGAGCGTAAACCTCCATCGCGCGCAAACTCCGGTGGTCATCCTCGCAGCAGCAGCAGCAGCAACAGCAGCAGCAGCAGCAGCAACAGCAGCAGCAGCTTTGGCTACCCATCGATCAAAGGCGGTGGTCACCGCATCGCGCTCTTTCAGATGCGCTGCTTCTGTGGCCATCTGGTACGTTCTTCCTTCCGATATTAAGAAGTCCCAGGAGCTATGAACTTTTAAATAATTTAGATTGAAAACTAATTTCTTTAGAACTGCTTCTTGTGTTAAGTTTTGTTGTCCTTCCCTCGCACGCCATATTAGAATGGTTGTCGACGCACAGTGCTGAAGAACTTCAATATACACACACACACACATAAAACATCGTGATCATTATAATTAGAGGTGAGCGCACCTGCACAGGCTTGGTGGATTGACGAGGGTTGAAGATTCTCACTTTCCCATCCTTGCTGACCGTGGCCAACCGCTGTCCGTCTGGACTCCAGGCCAAGGAGAAGATCTATGAGACGGAGTGCATCCACAGTCACCACCGTCATTAGCCCACCATCTCTACACATCGCGCAGAAGACACAAGGTCACAAAGACAAAACGGGCGCATTGCCAGCGGAGAATCGGAAGCTTCGTTAATGAACACGAATGAAGCAATAAAATAACTTCTCGGCAGATAATACGCCTTCTTCACATTTTCAGTCCCTCCATGCACGTCTGTACAGGTGGTCTCCGGTTCACGACGGTCTGATTCATGACGATCCACATTCGCGATGTTTATAGAACGCCACCACGGATCGATTAACGATGCAGAAGCTTGATTCATGAACGTGTTTTGACTTTGAGTGAAGCTTCTGTGATTCTCGAGTGACTCTGTGGATAATCTGTTAAACCCGTTAAACCCGTTAAACCCAGTTAAATACGGTCAATAAAAGGATAAACACATCTGCAAGTGATGTTTCTACTGTTTCTAGTGCCTGTAGAGAAAAGAGGGTGCCAGTTTATGTAAATGTGGATCGTCGTAAACCGGAGACCATAAAAAAGTGGGGACGACTGTATGTATATATATTTTAAAAGGTATTATTTACACGTGTCATTGGCCGCACAGCCATCTGGGAGAGAGAAATTTCCGCAGCGTTGGTTCTTCGCGAGCAAACTCTGGGCCGGTTTCGACATTCAGGTCTCGAACGTCTGATCGACATGAGTCGGATGTGAGGGCAAGAAGGAGTTTCGGCTGCTTATTTATGACGATAAAGCAGAGGTGGCCCGTCACAGTGACCTCAGCACTGCAGACGCTCAACGTGTCAGGCGGTGGTAGCCTCGGTGGATTCTCTTTGGCCTCCCAAGAAACAACGATACGGATCTAAAGGAGATGGGGAATACGCGACAGCTGTCTGTGGCCATCAACCCTCAACGAGCGATGGAGCTTGAAGTAAAACAAACTAAAGCTGCCGAGTAACAATTAAAACAACAATGACAAGCACACATGAGTAACTGCAAATGTGCTTAAGGGTCTGTTATGTGACTGATAATAACATCGGTCACCTGACATGCGGCGTTGATATGAAACCGATTTAAAAAATCTCAGCAGCTTTTGCGTGCAATCGTGATGAAGCCGTGTCGAGTTAAATATTCGGCCCCGTTGAACTGTGAGGGACGTGTCTCTAGTGCTTACAGGCTACCACGGTGGCGAGCCCGAATTCTTGTCACGGACGTCACTCCGTCGTTGGGAGTTCAGCGCCGTGAGTTTCCTCACAATGGCCTGGGAGATGATTCCCCTGGCAAGCGAGTGGGGGGGGGCTGCGTGTCACCTGCTCACTGTGACCCTCCAGCTGAAGGAGCTGCCTCTTGGACTTGAGGTCCCAGATGCGCACGCTCATGTCGTACGAGGAGGATGCCAGCACGTCGGCAGCCAAGGGATGGAACTTGAGGGAGTAAATCTTCTCGGTGTGGCCTAAAGATTAACCAGGCAGGGTAAGCCACGGTGAGCTACGTAAGGTGCAAACATAAGTTCAACATACGTACAGCCATGCCACTAAACTGAAACTAAACTTTTTAGTTTACCGGGTAAGTCACCACTGAGCTATGTAGCTCTTGTTCATAAGCAACCTGGCCACAAATGATAGCTCAACGAAGTGGCTTATCATCGTGTGGAAATTTATAGCAGCCAAATGCACTAAAACGAGTGTTATTTTTTGTTCTATCTACTTGAGACTCGGTGAGCCCTTCCAGGGTAAACAAGCAGAATAATAAATACAACTGCAAGTGAAGTTGTCGTACAGAATAATTCAAGTCGCCTTGGCAGTCTTGTGATGTTGCTCATGTTAGCACGTGGAGTGGAGCGGAGTAAAATGGAGCGGTGAGGAGTGGAGCAGATTGGAGCCGAGTGGTGTGCAACGGTGTGGAGCAGAGTGGAGTGGTGTGGAGCGGAGTGGAGTGGTGAGGAGTGGTGAGGAGTGGTGTTGAGCGGAGTGGTGAGGAGTGGAGCGGTGAGGAGCGGAGCGGTGCGTCTCACCGGAGAGCACCACGTGGGGCTCGGTGAGCGTGCTGCTGAGACCCGCCTCTGGGACGATCCACAGCCGAATTCGCCCGTCCTCTCCCGCTGCACGTGCCACCGCACAGGGAAGCATACCACACGCCTCCTCCTTTACACATCTGTCCCCCGGCGTAACAAGTACGTTCTACACATCCTGCCGTGCGTTACGTATCGCACAGAGGCAACAACTCGCTGCGCGGTACTGCGCACGTGACACGCGGAGGTTGCGCTTGGCGCTTGGCAGCGCGTTTGTGCACTGCGGTGGGCAACGCATCGTGGCAGGATGGGCCGACCGCCAGCATTTGTTTGGAGAGACAAGAAATGCGTGTGTGTATGTTGCACTTCTTTCACACCGTACGTAGCCAACCGCGCTCAACGGAGGTACGGGGGGGGGGGGGGGGCTGCCTACCCACAGCCAGGCGACACGGGTTGAACGGGTCCCAGCAGAAGTCCGCGATGGCCGTGCCGTTCTGCACGGTGGGAATGGCGGCGTCTTGCAACTTCCCCGTCTGCGAGAGCTGCACAAACACAGATCGCGCACGCACACACAGGGAGCCTTCACGTAGCCTATCTCCGCTTACCCTCACAGCAGCAGCAGCAGCAGCAGCGGCGGCTTTTGGCTCGCCATCGAACAAAGACGATCACAGCATTGCTCGCGGCCGTCTGGAAAGCTCTTCCGCCCGATATAAGGAATCCACGGGAGCTATGCACTTTTAAATCTACATTGAAAACGAATTTCTTTAGAGCTGCCTTTTTATGTTTAATTACTTGTCCTTCCCCCGCACCTCTGGTGAGCACGGTTGGCTACGTAACGTGCGAAATAAATAATACGTACAAAATCATGGCTTAACAACAACACTCGGCCTCCAACAGCACAATTGCACACATCCCAGGGGGCCCTGTGCTTCTCACGATTATTTCATTGTGCAGGGACAGAGAGATGAGGGAGACGTTTTGTCGGCCTATTTATAGTGAAGCATTTGGTCATGTTTAGCAATGATTCGACTAACAAATCAATAATCAGGGAACGTCTCCTCCACATATTTGTACCTCCACACAAACACAGCGCACGTATTTTACACATCCCATCAGCCACGCGGCGGCCATCTGCGAGGGCATCATTTCGGCGGAGTTGGTTCAACACGAACGAACTTTGGGGACCGGCTTATGACAATCCAGCGGTCCAGGCTGTGCGTGAACGGGTGCCGAGTTTTGTGCAATTGAAATGAAAGCGTGCAGAGAAGGCGCCGGCGCTGCGGCAGTACCGGCAGCACGGCGAGTTGCCCCCCGGAGGTAGCGAGGGGCACGGCGATGAAGCGGTGGTTGGCCGCCATGCCGTCGCACTCTCCGGGCGTGGTCAGGCTCACGTTGCGCAGGTTGCCGATGTGCGTGTCGCGGTGCAGCACCACGCCGCGCATGTGACGGAATTTGGACGTGACACCTGAAAAGCACACGGCCATGAGCACACGATCAGCGCAACTCGCCACCACGCGAGACGTCTCGCTGAAATAACGTGAACGAGCTGCAGCATGTACTCTTAGGTTTTTTTCGGTAAAGTCACGTAGGTAAAAATAAATAACAGCAATAATAGAAATAAAATAATATTATTATTTTAAATAATAAAATTAGTCTTATTCTTTCTATTACTTTTATTATGTATTTTTACCTACGTGACTTTGCCGAAAAAACCTAAGAGTATGAATCCTTGCAGTCACGAATGCTTCAAATCTAGAATCTGCAGCATGTACACAAGTCTTTGCCGCGCGTGCCGTGACGGGTACCGCAAGATCCGGCCGTGTCTGTCCGGTGCTCGCCGAGCTGCATTGGCTTCCAGTTCCCAAACGACTAAACCAAACTATATTTTTTACCAAACTATAATTTTTACCAAACTAGTTTTTTTTTACCAGGTGAGGCCCACTCAGAAGTGACCTGGCCTTTTTTTTAGCTCTTTTTAAGAATGTACGTATGTTGAACTTCTTTCGCGCTGTACGTGGTAAATCAGAAGCGACCTGGCCACAAATGATAGCTCAACAAAGTGGCTTATCACCTAGAAATTTACATCAGACAAATACCCTGAATGCACGTTGATTATAAATTTGGAGGAAAAAGCGGAGGACCCGGACAAAAATACACACGACCACGGGGAGAGAGAGACATGCAGACACGAAATACACAACAGGCATCGTCAGCGTCGGGATGGAACCCATGGCCTGTATACCACGCGAGGTGGTCAACATCTCGCCACGGCAGCGCCCACGTTGCAGGTGCGGCCAGGTCGACTCCGGGCGGGAGCGAGCGGCTCGCAATCGCGAGGTGAAGAGTCCGGATCGTGGGTCGCCGGTTGACTCAGCCCACCGTGAGTGCGTCGGGCCTCACCGACGATGCTGTAAGCTGCTGGACGCTTCGCGCCACCCGGGCTGCCGGCCTTCCCTGCTGACTTGCCGCTGCTGATCTCCCCGCCGGCCCCGGGCTTCTGCACGACACGGAGACGACGGCTCGCTTCACGGAGCAACGAGAGCGACTACGGCAAGATCGGCCGTGGCCTCCGACTATTTCTATAGTACTGTAGATCAATAAAAGCATTATTTATTCATTTGAGATTATTTATCTTTCAGCTTTCTGTGCAAAACTACGGTAATAACTTCGTTAGAGCGAAACTTTGTTGCTTGAACATACGCATATCGAGGCGATTACTCTACTGGAAAAATCTAATTCTGAATATGCGGCACGGATCAAGATTAGTTCACAGCTCCAACTTTAAAAAAGACGCAAACGTCGCTCACCTCCGTGACGCCGCCACCGCTCTTCTGCGCCAGTGGCTTCTCCGCGTTCACTGTGTCCGCGTGCGGCGCGCTGGCAGTCGCGCTGCCCTTGGGCTGCTGTGCCGGTTTCAGGATCGCCGATGCGTTCCTGCCTTCCTGTCTCTTTGTTGGATCCAAGCTCACCTTCTCCACCTGGTGTTGGTGGCCGTGAACAGGAATTTAACTCAGGTTGCCGGGTTCATAGCGAAGTGCGCTAATCGCTACACTAGCGCTCTCCCACCAGCACACACACGCAACAAAGACAAAGACCCCCCGTATAGCCTTCACCGACTAGTTGGGGCAGGTGCTGTTCGCGAAGTAGCAACTGTGAAGGCCGGCACGCCGCCCGGCGGGGTGGGGGGTATGGCAGCTCCACGCCCGGTAAGCGCACGGCAAGACGTGAAGGAAGATTGGTGCTTGCCATCTATGATGGATGCCGGTGGTTCTTACGGAGCATTCCAGATGGCAGAGCGTCATGAGTGGCTCACCGCACGGTTCTGCCCCGTCCACCAGTCGGAGCCCAGCATGGCAGCGACGTCTCCCGCCGTGTCCACAAACAAGTCTGCATGGAACTGAAACGTGTTCTGAAAGAGGGAAAAAGAAATCCCCCATGACATTGCGCACACAGCCATTGATGTTTTTGGGTGGTAGAGTGGCGGCACAGCGGTCGTGCCTCACAGCAAGAAGGCCCTGGGTTCGATACCCAACCCGGGCACCTTTCTTGCGTGGCGTTTGTAAGTTCTCTCTCTCCCCCCCCCCCTCATTTTCTGTTAGGGGTTTCATCTGGGTTGTCTCCATTCCCTCCCAAAGCTAACAAATAAAAAACCTTTCTGCAATAAAACGGGAGGTGTTAAGATGTTCAAACACCAAATAGAAACCTCTTGCAAGGCATCAAGTCTGCATTGACTACACGTTTTTGGTAAAACATGCTAATAAACACGCTCTGATAACCTAACCGGTATCGGGCTAAAAACATCCCAGTGCTAAAAGAAATTACCCACAAATTACTCAACTGGCATCACACCAGCAGCAGCAGCAGCCTTTTACTGCGAAAAACCTGGCAGGACCCTCCTGATAAGAGTTGAAACGCGGCGACGCTTCCCTGGGTAATAATCACGAGCAGACTCAGAAGTGAGGTCACTTCCCTGCCGTTTGCCCAGAGGTTCGCGGTCACCTTTCTCGGCACGGTGTAGCGCACGGGCACGATGGTTGCGCTCGTCAGCTGCAGCAGCCTCGCCACCTCGCAGCCCATCACGTCCAGCGCCCTCTTGGGGAGCAGCGCCACGCCACGCGTCACCGCCTCCGTCACGCACTGGCACACTGCCCCACGGGGGGTCGGCAGGGGGTGGGGGGGGGGGCACGTGCGGCTGGTTAAATATCGATTGGCCAAACGCCGACCTTCGGAAATGAAGGTCGTATCCACGCGTACATTGCCCGCGCCAGGACGGGTGCGCGGCTGCGAGCGCGCGTGGCGGCGATGGCTCGCCGGAGAGGAGCTCGCAAGGCAGCTCGGGGAGAGAGAAATCGAATGTCTGCAATCTGAGGCAACTCTGCACCAATACCAACAGTCGCCATTCGCCACTAAGTCACGGTGACGTCACCACGGCGCCCGTGCCAGGCCAGGTGCGCTTTGAGGCTATCGCGTGAAGTGTCGAAGGCTCGCTTGACAGGTCGCGAGACAGACCCAGCAGGTGCCATGGGTTTGACTGATTGAGAGGACTGGCAGATGCACCAGCTGTGCCGACTGTGCCAATTCTGGACCCCAACACATGAACACACAACAACAACAACAACAGAACAACAACTTCAAGACACTGAAATGAAAAGTTATGAATGTGCGGCAGCCATTTTTTTTTACCATTACTAGCAATGCCAAAGAACGATTTTAACAACCTTCAGTGACAAGTGGTAACATTACGGCCCACACGACTAAATCACATGGCAATGCATCTCTCCAGGTCATGATGTTGCAGAGGAGATGTGGAGGTTTTAGGATTCACTTCATTGCTTTCACAGGTAAACAAACGTAGGAGTCCAAGGATCCCACTCGGGTTGACCCCGACGGGTTAAACCCAGAGGGCCCAGAATTGGCATCTATGGTCAGGGTGGCAGAAATGTATTTGTAGCGAGACCTTGCATTGAACTTTATTACAGTGAAGTGCGCACAGTCTGGTAGATCCAGGTTGAAAGTGAAATGTGTCCGGGTTTATCCTGCAGTGAAGATTCAACCCTTCAACAAAACGTATTAATGTTTCAACAAATTAACCGTGTTCTCTGCATCGATTTTATTTTATCGAGGGTTTTGAGGTCACGGTAAAACCGAGATGCCTGCATGGCACCCCAGAGTTAATGCACGTGGCAGCACGGACAGCACAGACAGCACACACGGATAGCACACACAGGACCGCACACACAGGACAGCACACACGGGGTGCAACTCCATCGCTCTCTCTCCATCTCCCAATGTTACGGAAGAAAGGACAAATAACGCCGCTGTGAAACTGACCAGCCGTAGGTAACACCGCGTCTTTGCGGAACGCTCGCACACACACACACACACGAAGACACAATTCTAAAAGCCACTTGAATGGAATTTCACAAGGAAAATGGAAGGACTTAAACGAAGAACCTCAGCTCCGTGGTTGTGATAGAGCCAACCGCCGGCATTGTAAGAAGTATACCATTTATGCAAATTAAGACTATCCGGGTCTCTTGAGTTTCTCGCCTGGTCAAACAAACTTAAACAAACTTGCCACCGGCTGCGCATGCCGCATGCTGTGTACCTTGGCTGAGAGTGGGCTGAGACTCGGACACTTCCATGCAGTACACGACGTTGTCTCCCTGAGTGAGAGAGAGAGACAGGGAGAGCACACGCTCCATTAGCCACACGTCCTTTTGTTTACACAACAGCTGAGCACAAGCCCAAAATGCAAGGCAGCTAGCACACAAGCAGCACTGTTAAAGTTGTAGTAGATACGAGTCCACGTGTTTCTTGAACTCGGCAAGGGTTATTACAGAAGAGCTTTGCAAAAAGAGGCGATGGGAAGGAATTGGAAAGTGGAGCAGTGCAAGCGAAGAGGCCGAGAGGGAGAGGAGTGTTGTGACCTGCAGTGTGGTGGCTGAACACGTGAATCGGAATCTTTATTTATCCTGGAGAAATCCGATGAGCTATGAAGATATTTTCACAGATGTCCAGTAGGGGCAGGTCAGAAGGTTACAAGATCAAACAATACACAAACACGATAGGAGTGCAAAGTATAGGAAAGGTAAGAAAATCACTAAAAATAAATAAAGTGTATCAGTTAAAATTGCATTAAGTACACCATTTTGCTCCTCACTCATTGTCCACTTCCCACCTCTCCTCACAGGAGGTATCCTCCACTCACATCGCGACCATTACCTAACAGTGCCACCTCAAATTTATACTCAAAACTTTCGTGACCGCAGGAATTCATCTTCTTGGTTCTTTCAGTAAAGTCGCGTAGATAGAAAACTAAAATTTAAAAAACCCACGACGTTTCGATCGCAACACAAGCGGTCTTCTTCAGGTGGCGAGAAAAGAGGGGGAGGGGGGCTACCTGGAGAAGACCGCTTGTCTTGCAATCGAAACGTCGTGAGTTTTTTTCTTTAAAGTTGATTTTTGTTTTCTATCTCCGTGACTTTGCCGAAAGAACCGAGAATATGAGTGCCACCTGAACTACGACCTCGATAAGCACGGTTGGCTGAGTGACGTGCGACAGAAGTTCAACATACGGACTTGCTCTCCACGCCTTGTTCTGCCCCTCTGCAGGAGAACGTCACCCTTAGTCTGGTGACACTGAACTCGGGGCTGTCGTGGCACCGACTAACATCTCACCGCCGTGGCGAGGTGTTAGCTACCTCATCCTGGTATGCAGGAGGTCGTGGGTTCGATCCAAACCCTGATTATGCCTGATGCGTATTTGGAGTTTGCACGTTCTCTCCGTGTTTGCGTGGCTTTTTCTCCGGGTCCTCTAAGAGTATTTGGCTGCTATAAATTTCCATATGATAAGCCACTTCGGTGGGCTATCATCATGCGGCCAGGTTGCTGCTGTAAAAGAGCTGTGTAGCTCAGTGGGCCTTACATGGTAATATAATAAATAGTTTCGTTGTATAGTTTCACTAAACCACTCACCCCCATACATGAAAGGGTGTGAGCATTCGTCAAAATACTTCTGTATTAATCCAGTCATTTCACGTCCCCTAGAATTACAATAAAATTGGTACAAATTTATTGTCGCGTTATAGAACGCAAAGGCGTGGTACCTTTCCAGCCAGAAAGAGCAGTCCCGAATCGGCATCGTAGAGCGGAAGTAGGATTCTGTAACAACAACAATTGAGTGCTACGATCAGACAACAACAGGAACACGAGCACAATCACGTGGCCCAATCGGGAACGCGTGAAGGCACGTGACGAGCAACACACCATTACCATCGTGCCACGCGCGAGCGGGAAACACGGCAAGTAACGCAAACAAAAACTAAAATACGCATGGCCCAGAATTGTTCACACAGCCCTTGGCCAGGGATCGGCAACCAACATAACAAGGAGACTTTTCTGTTTCGAATTCGGTAAAACAACTCAATATGTCAAGAGCCGCAATGGCAGTTGTGAATAGGAGACGGTGGCGCTCCTTAATAGACGGGGTCGCGGGGTCGCGCTTGAAGAGCCGCCGAGTGTGGCTCCAGATCCGCAGGTCGCCGACCCCCCGGTCACTGGGAATGGTCTTGCAGCAGCACACTTGTTTCAGCATGAAGGGGCCTACTTGGTGTGGTAGATTACCCACTTTTAGCAACATGCAATATATAATAATAGGGGTTTTCCCCTTTTTTCTGGCAACAAAACTGGAACCTTTTTACAAGGAATCATGTGTGCATTAACCATAATACTTGTGGTCAAAATGCTAACAAAAAACACTGATAATATATGCGATGTCCTTGAACCTGATTGGTCCACACCCTATTATTATATTTTGGTACTGGCAAAGGAGGTCTAATGATGCCGTATACATTTTTATTGTTTTATTCTTACGATAATTTACCAATTAAAAAGCGTCACCGAGTCAACATTATTTTTCAGGAGGGTACTACCAATTTTCGCAGTCGGGGGTGATGCTGCTGCTGCTGCTGCTTTTGATCCTAAACCGAGTAAATTGCAGGTAACGTTTCAAACATTGGGATGTTCTGCCAATACCCGCAACACTGCGATTGCCTTTCTTGTTTGTTTAGCAGCTATGGGAGGGACACGGAGATGCCGGACAGGGCACACAAGGCGCCCGAGTCGGGAATCGAACCCAGGGGCTTTCTTGCTGTGAGGCAGGAGCTACCACCGCACCGCCCCACCCTGGCCACCCTTGTTTGAGAGAGCAAGAGCGAATCTAAATGAACGAATCGATGCTTTGATAACTGACGAGACTTTCCACACAATTTGGATGGAAAGCATTCAACGTCGCTACCGCCCCAAAGTGATTGTAGCCCCATTCCAGTTGCGTCTCTTGGCATCTCCATCCTGCCATCTCTCCCCTTCATTTAAACAGACTCTGAAAATCACGACAGTTTAAGAGTGAATGTAATTTCACCCTTCTTAGTTCTCCGGGCTGTAATCGGTTATAAACTTCCAAATTGTCCGAACTTCTGACATACAACGGCAGGTCTTGGTAAGCGCTGCACCACACCTCCGATTGGCACGCTTGGCTACGTACGGTGTTATGCCGTGCGTGAGTTGGGCGAGCGTCCCGGCGATGGACGCGCAGGGCCACGCGGAGTGGGAGCCTCACCCTGTGGACGAGTTGAGTGTCTCGGTGCACACGGAGCCGGGGAGCTTCCGCACGTCCCACAGCTTCACTTCTCTCTCTCTCACCTGACCAGACACACAGACGGCCCATCCTCGCTGTTCATTGCTCACAACAGGAGCAGCAGCAGCCGCCGTTCGCCTCCGATTAGCACGGTTGGCTACGTACGGTGAGAAAGAAGTTCTACATATGTACGCGCGAAAGAAGTTGAACATACATACATCACCACGGTGCTCGTGCCAGGCCAGGTGCACACAACACAGATGTGCATTTGTGCACAATTCACCTTTTTTTTTTTTAACACAGAAGCTGACCACACGCCAAAAAGCCCAAAACGTCAAGCGGCGAGCAACACAGAGCACTATCCTTGGTGTAGTCAATCAAAGTTCATACGTTTCTCGAATTAAGCAAGGTTGTTATCAGGTTGCTGAGGGGAAAAATTGATGGGAGGGATTTATAAAGTGGAACAGTGCAAGTGTTGTGACCTGCAGTGTAGTGAGTGAGTGGGTGGATGAGTGGGTGAGGGAGCGGATGGATGCGTGTGTGAGTGG
>CM025639.2:624829-642191 GCA_014621495.2 Entosphenus tridentatus | reverse complement strand
GGGTGGGGCTGGGTGGGGAGGGTGGGGCTGGGTGGGGAGGGTGGGGCTGGGTGGGGAGGGTGGGGCTGGGTGGGGAGGGGCTGGTCACCCCGTGGTGCCCTTATAAAACTCAACGTTTAACCTACTCACGCCGGTTTGTGCCCGCCCTCACAGTCGGGCATATTTGCGGAATACACCACGCCGCCGTTGACCCTGGCCATTGACCGAGCAACCCAACGTTCCTACCAGCTCCCTCCACAGGAATGTGTTGGGGTTAGATTGCGTTAAACTGGCGTTTCCACTAATGGCTCGGGATCAACAATAGGAGGTGGTCACCGCCCAATGTTCATGAAAATAAAGACGTTGACCCGTGACTTTGCCGATTCATATGTTGTGGTATATCAACTTTTCAAAGCTTTATATGCCAAATTACACCCGTTCAAAATGCCTTACCCAGATATGCAAACTATGACGAAAAGCGTGTGGCGGTTCCAGATTATTCTATGACACCCATATCTTGATTTGTGTAGTGATGAACCCAATCCACCCTTGTTGATTATCATCAATAATTATTTAACTTGTCTATTTAATTCTCAAACGTTCCCCTGTGATGCACATCCCGATCTAGACGTGCCGCCGTTCCAGGCTACCATGTTCTCACTGTCGTCCATGTCTCGTTGCAGGCGAGCTCACGTGAAAGACCCTCGTGTTTTAGCCTCGGCACCTAAAGTTGGTCCCTGCTGTTTCATTATCATCATCGACATACTCCCAACTGTGGAAGAGCAGAGATGTCAAACGTTAAAACATGGGAGTCTGAGGCAGGAGTTGATGTCCTTGTTACCGTGTCTGCAGAATGTTGGTCTTCAGCAAAGCAACTAGAAGATAAGCGTATGGAATTTACATGCAGGTGCACGCAGTGGATGCTAGTGATTTCGTGGAGGACAGCGTAAAAGCTTTAAGGATTCATATTAAACATGGCAAGACATTGTACATGATATATAATCGGTCAAAGGAGGTTGCAATGGGTAGAACGTGTGCAGAATGGACGAGGGCTGGATACTTAAAATGAGAACTGGAGTGGGCATCCAGAGGAAAGGGAAAGTCCTAAAGAGAGTAGACTTGGAATGACATGTAGACCCAACAACTCCGGCAAATCGCGAAAAGTTATCGCGTTGTGTGGCATCAAAGGCTTTGGCGGTGATGACACGTTGACTTTGACCAATCGGCTTTCACCGTAGGAGCATCCATCACAGACCGCGCACCCTCCGAGTGGCGTGCGCTCACGTTCACCGCGGTCTGTCCCTCCCCCCAACCGCAGTGCATGGGCACTCGAGGCTGCTGCCGGGCAGGGGCTTCCACACGTCGGCCACAGCGTCGGCAGCGAAGAAGGACTACTACCAGATCCTCGGTGTGGCAAAGGATGTGGCACAGAAGGACATCAAGAAGGCTTACTATCAGGTGCGGCATTGCGTACATTTCCCAGAATGCAGCTTGACGTCATACCAGCACTAACCATTTCCAGGGACGGGCTTTTGGTTTAACATTCATTTTTTTAATCTTCTTTTTCTGCCAACCCCTCTGCCTGCAAGGTAAAAGCCACGCGACTGGTGTGTGCATGTTGTACCTGGAGTTTAAAGGTCCATTGATAAGTAGAGTGCACCACTGGGCCTTAACACTGTGTGATCCATGCTTTAAAAAGACATCCGAAATATGATCACGTAACTTGACCTTGCTTAGTGTTTACGGAATGGCTCATTCTCGATTCTTCTGTGGTGAAATGAGGTTCAAAAGTAAACTGCTCTTCCAAAGATTTCTAGGACCAAAGCAATTGGCTGTGTACCCTTTTGTTACGTTTATCATCACCAAAAATTGTACGAAACGAGTAAATATGTAATTTGTCATTTTATTATCACCAATTAAAGCAATAATGAAACTACTATAAAAAAATAGGTCATTAAATTTGTGGAATTAATTATTAAATGTCTGTGAAGAAGTGCTCTTTGACCTATGCTGACTTTTCTGAATACCAACAGCAAATGTTAAATATCTTTCGTATGACCTCTTGACAACTTAGCCCCATTTTGCTTGACAAGCTTGTCTGCTGCTGCTGCTGCAGTGACGGCGGTCGAAACCAGTCCAGTGTGTTTGCCCACTTTTAGCATTCATCACGTGGTGGGGGGGTAGAGTTTCTCGGGCAGACTTACAGATCCTCAATCTGTAAGTCCCTGGTCTAGAATGGATTACCATCCAAATTAGCATGAATGAGTTCGCTGGAATAAAATGTTTATCGGAGCCCTTTAATCTTTGATGCACGCCTGAAGAGTGTTTGCTTCATGTGGTTTGACAGCTCGCAAAGAAGTACCACCCAGATACGAATAAGGAAGATCCCAAGGCCAAGGAGAAGTTTTCGGAATTGGCCGAGGCCTACGAGGTAACAGTCCTCACCCACATGCTACATGAACGAGGTGGAATCTCCATTTGTTATTGCTGCACTTGGTGGAGTTTCCATGCAAAATATATTGATGATGATGATAAATAATACCCCTTGGCTGCCTCGGGTCTGTGTGATGGCTTTGCGAGTGCAGGTGAGAGGGGATGACATTGTGGCCGTGATGCCACTAGTGTCCGCTGCGGCGATTCACCTGAAAGTCGCTCGCAAGTCTCTTTAGTCCGTTAACGAAGCGTTACAATTATCGGGCGTTCTCTGACGTGTTGCCTCGTGTGTCTAACAACGCGGCTGTGAACGCTCCAGATATGCGCATGCCATTATTGACTGCGGAAAACGTGTCGCGTGCATTTACGCGGTCAGATTAGTCACAGCGTCTCCACAGCTAACATGAACAATGTGGTGGTGCATATCACCGTTTACTACATTGGCTGAACGATGGATATTCTCCATTCCGATGGCAACAGATAGCTTCTCTTGGATAACCACCGTTCACTTGCAGCTTCAGCTTGGTGAAGTTACTGTGGCCCACCCTGTACCAACGGCTGCGCGTGTAACACTTCATCGATTTAAAATGACAGGAAAGTCTCCGTTGTCCAGTATCCATGGGGAATAGAGGCTGCTGGTTAATCAAATATGCCGGTTATCTGACCGTTATGGTTCACAACATTTTCCATGTATGTGACATTTTTCAGGAAAGAAACTGGATCCTACGTTTTAACTTTAACACAATCAATAATTTACTCTTTTGACAGAGGTACTCGCCAGTCAGTTGTAGAGCATCCCAGCAGAGTACCTCGCTGTCGCTGTAACTCATTCCTCAATCCTCGTAGCATGTCCCTGCCATCTACACCATTCCATTCCGTGTCACCGTTTTGTAATCTCCGTCATCAAGCACCTTGATTGAAGGCGCTCTATAAATATAGATTCAAGCTCAGCACTGTACGTACAGCGGAGGTCTCGCCTGGACCGCACACACACACACACAGAGCTCTTGCTCCGCTTCTCATCATCGAGGCAGTCCGTGGTCACCTCGTGCGAGCGCCGGCTCCGATTAGACGAGACCGCGACGAGCGGCGCGCACCTCTCTGGCCCACGCGTGTCACCGACGCCGAGTGCCCCGCCCCCTCCTCCGCCTCAGGTGCTGAGCGACGACGCCAAGCGCAAGCAGTACGACACCTACGGCTCTGCCGGCTTCGACGCCGGTTTCGGCTCGGGAGCCGGCACAGGCGGGCAGCAGTACTGGCGCGCGGGCTCCACCGTGGACCCCGAGGAGCTCTTCCGCAAGATATTCGGGGAGTTCTCGCGGTCCAACTTCGGGGACTTCTCCTCCATGTTTGACCAGCCTCAAGAGGTGGGCTCGCTGCGCACGTTGCACGAGCGGCACCGTCGCGCTCGTCACACGAGCACACAAAGCGCTCGTGTCACAAATGAAAACGCGATACCTTGCTGCTGATCTCATTGAGGAGCTATAAACCATCTTCACGCGAACGCCGCTCATCCTTGCAGCAGCGGCTTTTGGCTGGCCGTCGAACAAAGATGGTGGTCCCGATTTGCACGCGCTTTCAGATGCCATTCTGCGACCGTCTGGAATGCTCTTCCAATATTAGGAAGGCACTGGAGCTGTAGCACTTTTAAATCTAAATTGAAAACCCATTTCTTTTTGTGCTTAGTTTGCTGTCCTTCCCCCGCACCTCTGATTAGCACGATTGGCTACGTACGGTGCAAAAGAACTTCAATAGATGTACGTGTTTCACTGCGATGTGTGTGTGTGTGCGCGCACAAGAGACCTAATGCGTGCGTCTGCTTGATCTCTCCACTCAGTTCTTCATGGAGCTGACCTTCACACAGGCGGCCAAGGGAGTGAACAAGGAGATTTCTCTGTTTCTCAACGACACGTGTCAGCGCTGTGAAGGGCGCGGCAATGAGCCGGGCACCAAACTCCAGCGGTGCCACTACTGCAACGGCACGGGCATGGTGAGAACGGGCACCACTCTAAACTCTTCATTTATTTTATAAACGAAACTTTTTTATTTTATCAGGGAAGGCCCACTGAGCTATATAGCTCTGATTCATGAGCAACCTAGCCATCGCATAGCTTTCCAACACCGCCACTCGCCAACACCGCCACTCGCCTTCCGATCAGCACGCTTGGCTACATACGGTGCGAAAGAAGTTCAATATATATGCAACATACGTACATTGCCGACCGGGTGAATGTGTCAGTTAAGTGGGTGAGGCTCGCAGAACCGGTAATGCTGAGAATGTTTTGAATGGGGTTGTGGTGAAGTTTGGAGTCTTTGAGTTCATGCCTGCCAGACATATTTGTTGGAAGGAGTTATTGTGGTTGGTCAAAGTGGGCTTGTCCAAGCGGTGTTATATTGCTTGTAATGGAAGGGTGTGTGTTGGTAGGCATTCTGGTGGTCACCATGAGGCTGTAAACCAAAGGGAAGATAGTGGGATACTGTTAGAGCACATCTATGGGTCTAGGGGTTTCCTGTGTGAGTCTATAGGTCTCTGTGCATGTTTGTGGGTCTCTGTGTGAGTAGAGATCTCTTTGCGAGTCTCTGGATCTCTGTGTGAGTCTATCGGTCTCTGTCAGAGTCTGTGGGTCTCTGTGCTAGTTATAGTTCTCTGTGTGAGTCTATAGGTCTCTGTGTGAGTCTATAGGTCTCTGTGTGAGTCTATAGGTCTCTGTGTGTGAGTCTATAGGTCTCTGTGTGTGAGTCTATCGGTCTCTGTCAGAGTCTCTGGGTCTCTGTGCTAGTTATAGGTCTCAGCATGAGTCTATAGGTCTCGGTGTGAGTCTATAGGTCTCAGTGTGAGTCTATAGGTCTCTGAGCGAGTCTAAAGCCAGATGGTGTTGGGAGTCTGTCAGGGCATACGTTGGAGGTCGCGTGTCGACAGTGCAGCGTCTGCGGGATCCCGCGGATGGTACCAACGTTGGCAATAAATTGTGGCGGTGGCAATAACGTTGGCAGTGATGACATCTTGATCTTGGAACGGAGGGTTTACAATTGTGTGGGTAACCACCACCAAAGGCTTGTGCACCCATGCCGGCCTGGCGCGTGTGTTGCAGGAAACGATAAACACGGGGCCCTTTGTGATGAGGTCCACGTGCCGCCGGTGCTCCGGCAAGGGCACCATCATGACGAACCCGTGCACGCTGTGCCACGGCTCCGGGGAGACCAAGCAGAAGAAGACGGTGGTGGTGCCCGTGCCCGCCGGTACCGAGCCGCGCCCGATGACCACACCGGCGTGCAGTGCACCACACCGGCGTGCAGTGCACCACACCGGCGCTTTTTATGTTTAGTTTATTTGCCTTCCCCGGCACCTGATGAACATGGTTGGCTACGAACAGTGCGGAAAAAGTTCTACATACATACGTTCAAACGATAAAAGACGTTGATGTGCGGTGTGCTCAGGAGTGGAAGATGGACAAACGGTTCGCATGCCTGTGGGGAAGAAGGAAATCTTCATCACGTTCAAGGTACGTTGCCTTCGCACCTCCAACACGACGTACTGAACTAAAAAAAAAATTATTTTACCACCCCACCCCCCTCGCGCGCCACAGTGCCGGCCTTGACAGGCGCCGCTACTTGCCAACAGCGCTCGCCCCAACAGTCCGTTGAGGTTACACGTTGAGGGGGATCTCTCCGTCCTTTGCACTGCCCTGCCTGACCGTCGGGGCATGCTCCAACTCAACCCCGCAGGTGCAGAAGAGCGCCACGTTCCGCCGCGAGGGGGCGGACGTTCACTCGGACCTCCACATCTCCGTGGCGCAGGCGCTGCTGGGCGGCACGGCGCGCGTACAGGGCCTCTACGACTCCTTCACCATCACAGTGAGCCGCGCACGCCACCACTCACAGTCCGACGGCGCTCTCCTAACAATAACGTCTCTAAACAGAGGACCCCCCTGGTGGTCCGCGAGGCTACTACGGAGGGTGTGTCCGCGGAAAATGAAAAAGACTATCATCCTCACAAAGGAAATGTACGATTTCAAATAACTAGTAGTAGTGTGTAGTGATCCGCAAAATGTTTGGAGGTTGAAAATGGGTCCGCACACTCGAAAACTAAACTGTTTTGTATTTTACCAGGTAAGGCTCCACTGAACTGTTTATCTCTTTTTCAGAAGTGGTCTGGCCACAAATGATAGCCCAATGAAGTGGCTTATGTAGAATGTATAGCAGCCACTGGTGGCGTGACAGTAGGAGAGGCTGTCTCTGGTGTAGGCCGTTTCAAGGGCAATGTGTACATTATTATCAATGCACGTTTGTTTGCATGTTTTACTACAAGCATGATGTGTGGTTAATGCAGACCTGATGCTTTGCAATAGGTGTTTATTTGGTGTTTGAACATCTAAATGCCCCGTGTTGCTGCTGCAAAGGGTTGAGCCCTTTTCTTTACGAGCATTTTTGGTAGCGAGTGTACAACCCTCTGCTGAAATAAAGCCGCCTCATGGATATTGTTTGATCATACTTCACCGCACTGGACGGTGTGAGTTGGGGAAGGAGGGGTCCAGCTTGGGGTTGGCTAGGTTGTTGATGGTAAAGCCCTCTCTGCGTTGCTTAGATACCAAGTGGGGTCCAGCCGGACCACCGGATACGCATGTCTGGCAAGGGAATCAACCGCGTGAACAGCTACGGCTACGGCGATCACTACATCCACGTCAAGATCCGCATCCCCAAGTGAGTCCGCTCCCCAGCAGTGTCCGCACGTACGTACATGTCCAGTACGTAGCCAACCGTGCTAATCTGGAGGTCCGCGGAGGTCCGTACAGGAGTCACTCGGACTCGGCGACGAGGGTCGTCCGCACCCTCGGTCTCTTAACCCTCTTCCATTCCGATGACTTACATGTACGTCATCAGTTTTTCTTTCGATTCCGTACGTCATCGGAACGGAATTGTAAGTAAAAGGCCACGCGG
Organism: Entosphenus tridentatus; assembly: GCA_014621495.2. NCBI lineage: Eukaryota > Metazoa > Chordata > Hyperoartia > Petromyzontiformes > Petromyzontidae > Entosphenus > Entosphenus tridentatus. Next base: position 634,841 of record CM025639.2, on the reverse strand, counting down.
GAGGGCATGTGGCACAGTTTGGCGCCAGGTATCACCGAGTGTGGCGGTTGTGTCGCTACAGTTCTCCACGGTGAGTACGACGTCTTGAAAAACAGCGGCGCTACGCCTCTCTAAATAAAATTCACGCTAACCGCTTGCGCGTTTCAGCGGTGAACGGGACCCCCACCCTGCATCTTGCAGACGTTTTGGAAGGGGGAAGATTTGAGACTGGATGGGCGCACCAGCCAGTCTGCTGGGGTAGCGCTGCATGGCGTGGGCGTCAGGGTGCCGCAGTGCACATCTGCTGCGGCGTAGAAATACGTTTCCTGCAGGATGTCGTGGGTTCCATCTCGACCCTGACTACTGTATATTTGGAGTTTGCGTGTCTCTCTCCGACTAGTTGCGTGGATTTTTCTCCAGTTTTTCCCTCCACATTTAGAATCAATGCACGTTTAGAGTATTTGGCCGCTACTGGAAATTTCCAATATTGAGCCATCATTTGATAGGCAGAGCTACACAGCTCAGTGGGGCCTAACCCGGTAAAATAAAAAAAGTTTAGTTTCAATAATAACACCAAATAAAGAAGGTGCGTTGCGAGGACACGCGGTGCGTTGCTGATGCGCGTTGCCTTTGCCGGGGGCCAGACGCTTGTCGGAGCGCCAGAAAGCGCTGCTGCTGGAGTACGCAGAGGAGGAGAGCGACGTGGAGGGGACGGTGGCGGGCATCACCAGCACGAGCACAGGTGCCGCACGGCCATTCTCTTGCTCTCCACCGCTTTTACATCGCACGCACGATTCGCGAAAGCAAGCAGCCTTTTGTGGCACGGCAGTGGCACGCCGGTTTACGTTGGAGGGGGGTGAGGTGGGGGATGACGACGGATATCGAAACGGCAGAAATCAAAGCAGGGATTACGGGGTCAGAGGTGGTGGAGGCGAAAGAGGCTGAGAGGCGACGGGTAACAATAAAAGACGGACGATGATGCTGTTGGCGACGTGAGTGTGTGGGGTCGAGACGACGCAAATCATCGGGTTGCGGTGTTAACAATAAAGCGACATTGTCTTTTGCAAAAACGACGTGAAAGTGGGAGACGTAAATCGGGGCGATACTGTGATCGCACTGAGGTCGCTGCAGCGTGAAGCATCGTCCTGAAGGTGGCCTGGTTACAGATATAATAATAATAAACTCGTTTTTCTAAAGCGAAAATCGCCCAAGTTGAGTTTGCTACTTTAAAAGAAAACCCGGCAGAGCCACGAATCGTCACGCGGGCTGGCGTTGGCGTCCCTCCCCTCCCCCCGCGTGGCGGCTGCCGTTCGGCGACGAGACGCGTGGCTACAGACGTTTCCGTGTGGGATTACGCCGCCGCGTGGTGTGCCTGTCCCCTGCAGAGAGGAGTAAGGCCAGCCACGCCTCGGACACTCGCTCGCAGTCTGAGCAGCAGCAGCAGCAGCAACCGGAGGAGGGATTTTTTAATAAATTAAAGAAATTGTTCAACTGAAGGGTCTTCTTCCCGAGGCAGGTAGGATTTATTTTTATTACTCATTCAAAATAAATTATTTCCAATTGGTCGCTTCTTAACCTCTTGGAAGACAGACGTATAAGCGTGGAAGGTTTCTCCGGAAGGTAATAAGGGGATGGAGTGCACGGTGGTTGGGGCCCATGTGCAGTCTAAAGGAGGACGCCACATTAGTGAGATGTTATCGCCCACACCGGGTATGCAGGTGGTCATGGGTTTGATCCCGATCCTGACGCCTGTTGTATATTTGGAGTTTGCTGTGTCTCTCTCCCTCTGGTCATGTGGATTTTTCTCCAGATCCTCCAGTTTTTCCCTCCACATTGAGAACCGACGCGCGTTCAGATTATTTGGCTGCTGCTATACATTTCCACACGATAAGCCACTTTATTGAGCTGCCATTTGTGGCCAGGTCACGTCTGAAAAAGAGCTAATGGCTAAGTGGTCTTTATACCTGCTAAATAAAATGGTAAGAAAAATTGTTTATTCTCAAGGTAACGAGGATCGCACGGTGGGTTGGAGGGGGGGAGGGTAGTTGCCTCGACCCGAGCTCATGATAAGCCACTTTGTTGAGCTATCATGTGATAACCAGGTCGCTTCTGAAAATGAACTGTATCGCTCAGAGTGGGCCTTACCTGGTGAAATAAAAATTGTTTCGATGAGTTGAGAGGAAATTGAGCGATGACGTGCTGCGGTGGCCGTTTGACCTCCAGGTGATGTCATCGCTTGCTAGGGCAGCAGTACGCGGGGGGGGGGGATATTTTATACATCTGGAGGTGGTGGTGCGCTACCATTCAGGGGGTACTCCCTCGCCTGCTTCGTGCTGCCCACTGCTTCGTGCTGCTCACTGCCCACTGACACTTGCCGTACACTGCTGCGAGCTGCCCACCGACACTCGCTGTTCACTGCTGCGTGCTGCCCACTGACACTCGCTGACCACTGCTGTCCCGTCGCTGCGTGCTGCCTATTGCCGTTTTTGCTGCCTCCTGCTGTGCTCATTACTACGTGCTGAAAATTTCTGCCCACTGCTACTCGGTTTTAATAGTCGATAATCTCAAGCTGCCCACTGCTGCATGCAGTCTGCACATCCTGCTGCTGCCATCACTGAGCTATACAGCTCACCCGTGCTGCTGTTGCTGCTGCTGCTGTAGCGTCACAACGTATACTTTGACCTCAGAACCCGTCCCTGCGTGCTCAGCATCTTGAGGAGCGGTTGTACCCCGATAGGGAGTGGTCGAAGTGTAAATGTGTATAAAGTTACACAGCATGAAAGCTGTTCACCCTACAAGCCATGCTAATTGCTGTTTCCCCTCTTAGGGAAACGTCCGATTGTAGGATGTTTGACTGGCAGGGTGGCAGAGTGGTAACACGTGCCTCAGAAAAAAGGCCTGTGGGTCATTTTACGACTCGGAAACCTTTCCGTGTGGAGTTTGTTTGTTTGTCCCCCTGTTCTGTGTGGGCTTCCACCAGGTTCTCCAGTTAACTCCTCCCATAGCTAAGAACACACAATATTACTGGCATTGGACAAACATCCCAATGCTTAAAAAATACCTGCAAATTACTCAATAGGGATTACATTATAGCAACATCGTATGTATGTTGAACTTCTTTCGCACCGTACTTAGCCAACCACACTAATCAGAGGTGTTGGGGAAGGACAACAAACTAAGCACAAAAAGCAGTTATAAAGAAATTAGTTTACAATTTAGAATCGTGGCATCGCCCCCTTGTTGTGAAAACTTTGCACGACCCTCGAGTTTTCGATTCCCGCTCACGGCCAACATCGGCGACGATTCTCTGAACCGGTCCTGGGCCTCCACTGGGTGTAGCGGGCATGGCGTTGGCCACCCATCCCCTCGTGTGTCGTGCCAGCCTTCATAGGTGCAACTCGCTGACAGCACTTGCCCCAAAGAGTCTGTTAAGGCAATGGGGAGATGTCTGTTTAATGTATATATCGCTCTCTCCTCTCTCTTTCTGCAACAGGGAAAAGGTGGACTGGTACCTAGATGTGCACAAGACTGCCTTGGAGGAACAACACGGAAAATATGACCTGCCCTTTCCCATGGCCTACTGCCCTAGCCTATAGATGATATATCACCCACGCCCCCGTCTAGCTATGTCTTTGCACAGCATTATTGTACATCACAAGATCACATAGACACATAATAGGCGATTGTAAAGTAAGTGGCAGGTCGTGTTTACAGACTAAAGCGTCATGCTTTTAAGAATCCTCTGTACAAATGTTTCCTTAATGTCCAAAGTTCCTGTCGGTATTTTCAAAATTAAACTAATTATGCCTATACAGTATTTATTTTCGCTCCTTGGTTGCTATTTTGGTATTTCTAAATCAATTTTAAGTTTAAGATTCAAAGGAAAAGATCGTAATACATGCCCATAAAGTCTTCAATGAAGCTAAAATGCACAACTGTCCATTGTTATGCTTTAACTGACAAAACCCGTTATGTGGATAAATTGTTTCTGCTTTTTAGGAAATGGGCTTGTTACGTGAAGACTGAGCTGCATTCTGATTAAAACGTAAACTATTAAGAGACGTTCATTATGTTATGGTACTCAAAATAAATACTTGGACTCTCAAGTAGAGCTGCTGCCACTGTGATGTTAATGGTCGGCACACCGCACGAGCAGTCCAGATGCTGCAACTTTGACCTGGCGAGGCAATTGAAATAACCAGCAAGTTTCTTAAACATACCCACACTTTACAATTTTACTAGGCAAGACCCACAGCTATTATCTTTTTTAAGAATCAACCTGGCCACAAATAGCTCTACAAATTAGCTTGTGGAAATTTATAGCGGCCAAGTACTATGAAACGTGTGATGTTGATTCGAAATGTGGTTGGGTCACAGATGGTGCATCGGCCAGTCATCTCAGTCAACCGATGGCACCTGGGTCTGTCCCGTGACCAGCCAGCGAGAGCCTTTAACACTTCACGTGGCCTCAAAGTGCACATAGCCTGGCACAAGCACCATGGTGATGTCACCGCGACTTAGTGGCGAATGGCAGTTGTTGAAACCGCTGGGTTGAGTAATATTGTTGGACTGCCCAAACCAACCATGTCTGCACATTCTGCCACAATGCTGTTGCCTGTCACCACGTCTACGTGCGGAGCCAAGAGGAAACCCCCAGTGGCAGGGCAGTGACAATTCTGGCAGCATTAAGTTTCATGGGATGCGAGTCTGCATGCGTGTGGAAGGTACATTTGCATGCATTAGCTTGCAAAAAATTATGACTTAGCTTGTTAGACCTACCACGTAGAGTAAAAACATTGTGGCTGCCCTTTTATTTTACTCAAGATAAATATAACAAAAGTATTACTCCAGCATAAGAATTGCATCATGAAACTAATTCATTTAATGTCAACAATGCAGCATATTGCAGACATAAATGTAAACGTGTCATTCTACTTGTTGGAAAACCTTCAACACGTTCCAATTCCACGGGAATATTTATTTTCCGCAAGGTATAAATCGTTACGCATGCACGTGACACATTTCCAGAAAATATTGGAAGATTAAGTTTTGCCGCAGCGCGTTGAGTATTCCCGCATAGACCCTGTTGACGTGATCGCAGGGACCTGGCGACGCTGGGCCTTGGCCCTGACAGTAGAGAACGAGGCCCGCCATCAGACCTCCAAGCGCGAGAAGCAGGAAGAGCAGCGCTGGGACCCTGCGGCACGACCAGCGACCAGCACTGGCGCGCCGCCGCCGCCGCTCGCCAACCACAGCGTCTACCGGCACACATGCGCATCCTGGTGAACACGCGGTGAACACTGCGGGGCATCGGCAACGCTCGACCAAACGCTCAGCAGCAACTTTCAACTCTTAAAACTGGCCCTGGCAGCGAGATACTTTCAAATACACCCCCCATGCACCTGGACAGTGGTTCCGCCCTCACGGACACTGCGACTGTGTGGGCCGCGCCCGAGAGCCTCACCATGCGGGGCCGCGCTGGGTTTGGGAGCCGGGGTCTCGTTCCGCTGCCGGAGCCGAGCCTGCGCCGCCTCGTACTCGCGCCGCCTCTTCTCCTTCTCCATCGCCTTCTGCTGCTTGCGCAGCTCCCTCTTGGCCTCCTCCTGTCGCAGAAGCTCGGCCTCCTTGCGCGCCTGCTTAGCTGCACGCGTGGACACAGTAAACTATAAATAAAAACTTTTTTTTTCGACCAGCTAAGGCCCACTGAGCTATGCAGCTCTTTTTCAGAAGCGACCTGGCCACGAATGATCGCTAAATGAAGTGGCTTATCATCACGTGGAAATTCATAGCAGCCAAATACCCGAAATATGTCGATTCTAAATGTGAAGAGAAAAACCGGAGAACCCCGAGAAAAATATACACAAGCACAGGAAGAACATGCAAACTCCAAATATGCAGCAGGCGTCAGGGTCGGGATCGATTCCACGACCTGCATACCAGGCGAGGGAGTTAAGATCTCACCAACATGGCGCCCCAAAGTGTGAACTCAACCTGCTGGTACTACAGGGCTTCGGGGCCCTCCGCAGTGCACTGTGGGTAACAATGCAATATAAATTTACAGGTATCCCTCGATTTACGAAAAAGACGCATTTTAGTGTAAATTTTATTTACAGAGGCGTGGCGCTGCTTTTTTAAAAGACAATGTCCTGTAATCACCGCAGAGAACTGTCGCGACACAACCGCTCTGTACGATAGCTGGTGCCAAACTGCCACACGCCCTCCCACGTGGCCTTTGACTTGTGATTCTATACGGAATCGCAAGTAAAACTGTAAGTGTATGTCATCGGAAAGGGTTAAGTACGATTCTCTGTCCAATTCACGAGCCTCACTCTTACATCGCTCTTTCTCCAGACGTTGTTGCTGGGCCTTCTCCTCTTCCACCTGAACCTGCTTCATATACTCCACCACCTGGCAGGGGATAGAACATTGTCAAACGGAATACACTGAAATGTGGTGAATCATTATTTTACCGATCATTGTCTATCCACTGCTGGGTAACAATTTTTTGTTTTTTTAATGATGAAGGCATCCCCATGCCATCACCATCTCTGCAATCCATCCTCCAATTAGCACCTCCGATTAGCACGGATGGTTACGTAGGGTGCGAAAGAAGTTCATCATACACGCATACATATCTTGCTCTTGCACATGAACGAAACTCATCACTCAGCTCTACGCTGGCACATTCTCCAATGTGGCTGCTATTCTGTCACGAGTCTTGGCCAGTGGTCATGACCCATACACGCAATGTGTCCACTCACCAATGATGAAATAAAGCCCCTCCCTGTCGAGTTTCCGCTCCTCCCTCAAGACCCACCTCTTCTCCCTGGCGCATCCTTCCCTCCATCCCGAGGTAGTCTCGTAATTCCCGTACCCACTAAACCTTCCTTCCCATACCCCATCCCTATACACCATTAGCACCCTTAGCTACCCTTATTGTACCACTCATAACCCTTGTAAAGTGCCTTGGATAAAGGCGCTATTTAAAAATATAAGACAAGAAAACAACAGTATGCTTTGTGTAATGGGTGATTATTTATTCCGGTTAGCAATATTACTTTAGAGGTCAATTGGATGATTTGTTGTGAAGCTACACAACCACTGTGTTGCAAGTGAATTTCACTGTTTAAACGCACAGGTGATCTTTACTGATGTCATCAACCATTTAATGATGGCATTTGCAGTTTATATGTGTTTTTAATAAATATTTCACCTGGATAATCACTTGAGATGGAACATCTAATTTACAAGGGTGTCCAAAATGTAGATTAACACACAGCAAATCTGTTTTAACAGCATCAAGCATGGATTTTTTGAGCGATACTAAACTTGTTTACCCAAAAAAAGCCAGTCTCAAGAATGATCTTCAAGAGGGCCCGGCCAAGTTTTCGCATTGATTAACTTGCAGGTATTTTTTAGACATTGGGAGGATTGGCCAATACCAGTTACATTCTATGTTTTGTTCGCTATGGGAAGAAACCTGACAACACAGAAGAAATGAATGCAGAACAGGAGAACATACAAACTCAACAAAGAATGAGCTCGTCGGACATCGAACCAAGGAACTTATTTTTGCAGTGAGACACATGCTGTTTTTTTTAAAACTTTCCCATTCTCTCCCTCTCCCTTTGCTGCTCCACTCCTTCCCGTCCCTCCCCAATGCATACCTGCCCATCCCTTATCAGTGCCTATCTTATTACAGACTAATTCAGACCTTATTGGTCACCGCGTGCCCTTGTAAATCTCAACGTTCATCCTACAAAATCCCATGACAAGGGAGAAACACAAACAAATAGACACATTTGTTTCCTGTATTGAAAATTCAGTTTCTCTGTATAAGAATACGGGTAAAACGTATGGGTTGACAGGTATGCCTATAGCCCTTTCGTGATCCCTAAGTACCCCTCCATCACTGTCACTCATTCCTCAATACCTTGTAGCACGCTCCTGCCAACTACTTAATTCCATTCCACCGTTTTGTAAGCTATGTAATCAAGTGCCTTCAGTGAAGGGGCTCTACGTATGGTGCAGAAGAAGCTCAACATTACCACCGCACCACTCTGCCACTCGAATTGAAGCTCAACACTCTACGTGCGGCGAGGCCTCACCTGGACTGCACACAGCTTGCACTGCTTCTCATCGAGGCAGTCCGTGGTCACCTTGGCAAGAGCTGGCTCGAGGGGATTGTCCTTCAGATCCAACCATTTCAGACTCTGCAAGACAGTGCAGCAACACAAGTTGGTCACTTACATTAAAGCATCAGGATATGACACAAGATTCACAGGGTTGTTTTTACCTCATGGACAAGTAACTTAACTAGTTTTATTTTACCAGGTTAAGCGACTTAGCTCGACAAAGTGGCATATCGCATGGAAATTGATAGCAGCAGCCAAATACTCTCAACGCGTGATGTTGATTCTAAATGTGGGGAGAACAAACAAGCCAACTCCAAATATACAGCAGGCGTCAGGGTCGGGATCGAACCCACAACCGCCTTCATCCCAGGCGAGGTAGTCAACATCTTGCCACCATGGTGCCCCATTCATCCAGCGGTGAACTTCTTCTTTTGTACGACTTGTATAGACTCGGAGCAAAAACTGCAATTTCACATTCAGGTGGTTAAGCCAGACAATTGTGTCAGAAGCAGCAGAGTCGTGTATCATCGCCTCAATGTCTCCTTCATCTTCGTGGATCGGGGCATTGCGTCGTTACGCGTTGTTACGGTCCGTTCTGGATGACCACGGTCGCACACCACTCCTGGAGTTTTTAATTTTCCACTTGTGCATGATCAGGGTAACTGCATCAGCAGTGAACTGACGAGGGCCGATGAGGCCGACGTCTCCCCCCGTGCGGGCGGCTTGTCACCTTGAGCCGAGCGAAGCTGGTGGGCAGCGACTGCAGCTTGTTCTGAAAGAGGTCGAGGTGGTGCAGCCACACCAGCTCCCCAAACTCGGCGGGAAGCTCCCTCAGCTGGTTCTTGCTCAGGTCCAGCTTGACCAGATGCGTCAGCTTGCTGAACTCTGGCTGCAAGACGACAATAAACACCACCACGCAGAGCAACAACAAGCATAAACATTTACACGCACTCCCATACGCTTTAGCTGTTCGAATGTAGCATTAAATTGTTAGCGTTATTGTGGAGAATATCAGTAGTAACATAGTAACATTATTTACAGACAATATGCCTCGTATTTTTTTTTTTATATACGTTGATCTTGTTTTGCACCGTAGGTAGCTAATCGAACGTGCAGACGCATTCATTGGGAGGTCAAGAGATAATTTACTCTTCCAAAGACGCCTCTGGGTGACGCGAGTGAGGGTTAAAGGTCACCCTTCTACGGTGTCTATCAGTGGTTACTCCCTGTTGTGTTGCCACCAGATCATAAATTAATAGCATGTCGTTTACACCAATAGCTTAGCCATTCGATCCGGCGCTTGTCAAATAATACCAGAGATTGTCAACAAGATGTAGAGATGGTTCACCTGCAATGATGTCAGTAGATTGCAGGACAGGTCCAGGACCGTAGCTTTCGGCAACTCTGCCTGCGATAAAAAAGGTAACCTTAAGATTAATAGCGTGCACACACACAGCAAACAATGTTACAAAATATACAAACGTCCACTAACTCAACGTAAAGTTAACCAACAAATCGCGTTTCGGCGGCGTGTGACGTCAGGGGCACGGCTCGGCTCGTACAGTGGAAAAACGCAACCCGAGTCAATGGGGGATTGGTGCCGCGCTTGGCTCGGCACGGACCTGGCTCGGCGGATGTGCAAAGTGGAGAACGGCGCGTCTACCCAGCTCCGCATTGTCGAGTGGCAGCGCCAATTCTCCCACCACAGAAAAAACCCGGACACATTTCTCGACCAGCCTACGTCTCAACATCGCACGACGTGACCCCCTCGCCCAGACCCCCACCACAAACGTGACCCCCCACACCGACCCCCCCCCTCACCCCCACACCCCCTCACCCCCCACACCGACCCCCCCTCACCCCCCACACCGACCCCCCCTCACCCCCCACACCGACCC